>JAOUZG010042725.1:3179866-3211427 GCA_026289955.1 Argiope argentata
ATATATATATATATATATATATATATATACACTGTTAGGATTTTTAAGCGTATTATTTAACAAAAACGAGAGGCAGCGATAGGCTTAAATCGATGACTACCTCATCGAATCGAACTTATCGATGGTAAGTGCCATAATAAACAACAACAAACAACACATGTATTCATTAAATCGTATTGTACTATTTAATGAGAACAATATAGTATGTTTTTTTATCATTATTCAGTATTTATTAGCTTCCCTTTTGCTCTGTTTGTTTGATCAACACTAATTTTACAATTAATTTTAAAATAACCTCCCAATAATCTTTAAATTTTAAATATAGTTGAAAAGGGGATGAAAATGCTTCATTAACTCGTCTGTCTGTATGTTTGTGTGTTTAGTATAGATGTGTGATTATGAATTTCAAGAATTCCCAGTCATAAATTTTCAAAAGAATCTGTATGGGGCTCGAAAAATTATTATATATTTTTTATTTATCAAAAAAATGCGATGTGTTAATTTTTTTATTTAAATAATTATTTAAATATCGTTCTATCTATCCACTGAGGTTAACTGGAATAGTTCTAACTTTTGCTTTTTGAGCATTCTAATTGTATACGCTAAGCACACAAATGTGTAAATTTTGAGTTATACTGAAAGTGATAAAGGAGGAGTGAAAAAGACGTGATCTGAGTTCGAAGGAAATGTCTTTTGTCGGATTTTGAGCACACCTTTTCTCTGATTCTCGACGCGCTCTCTCAAAGTAAATTAGGTCAAAGAATAGGCTGTTCTGAAGCTCATTTTCCAAGGTTGTGTGCAAAACAACCAGAAAATTACTGGAGTTGTAGAAAATAAGTCAAAACTGCTCATTTACATACTTGCATATTTATTAATTTTTTTTGTAATGCTATTCAAAAAGAAGCAAAAATTTTCGCTTTTTAAAATTCATTCCTCATTTTTAAAAAATACTTTCTTTTGTTGATATTGAGAATGAATTCGAAGAAAAATAAACTCTTATCCCTTAGATCAATTCTCAAAGTCCTTGCCAGAAAAACTCAAGGATTTTAAGTATGATAAACAGTTTTATTGTTATGTGAGAAAAGGTACATCGGCTTGTTTGGGATGCTTATATACAATACAATAGATGTCAAGGCAATCTAATGACTAGAAAATTCTTTAAAAACATTGTTATCAGTCATAAGAACAATTAGGCCTTCTTTAATGTCAGACAAAACATTTGATAAGTTTTGATTTATAATTCACATAATTAGCAATGATTTTAATCTAAATACGTTTCATATTTTTGCATTTTCATATCTCATTAATTAAAATACTGTTTTTTTTGAAAAATTAACTTTTTTTAGTTATTTCTTAAATGACAAAAAATAAATAATTTATGTTAACAAAATAACTTGACCCTTTGTTATTATATTCCTTAACATTAAAATATATGGTTCAGTTAACTCTTAGAATATTAGTTATTTCATGATATATGTAGTCGGTTAAAATGAAGAGTAAGTAATTTCTCTTTTTTGATTAGCTTTTTATTTACTAGTTATTTTATAAATTAAATAAGAGTATACATTTAATTTAAAGAATAAACTCTATGTAGAATACAAGCCCCTCTCCTTTCTGGCTACCTAAAAAAATTGTAAATATAGTTTGGGTGGAAGGAAATTGTGCTTCTCATGTGTGTTCGACAATTTGAGCAATGTCATCAAGTTTACGATCATGTATGATTTTACGTTTTTATTGAAAGATTCGACAACTTGTTGGACCATCTTCATACTTTTTCAATTCCTAATCTTAGCTTAAACTCTCCCTATAAATATAATATATAATCTTGCTCAAATTTTCAATAGTTAATAAAATACTTTTTATTCATTCATTCAAGTTCAAGTAAATTTTTTTTAAAATTATAGTGGATGATATTTGAAGTGAATTGAAAATCCTCATTGAAAGTGAATGGGTCAATTGATGTTATGAGAAGCACTCGGACAAGAACAAACCAATCTATAAACAAAGCGCGACCGATAAGCCACAAAATCCTAGATTTGATAAATTTAATAATGAAGCTTTTATATATGTAATCAATTGTTTATTGAATAGTTATATGAAGTATATCTTTTTGGGAATATTCTAAATAGTTTAACTGAAGTAAACTCTTCACTTGTTTATTTAATTGATTTAATTAGAACTTCTGATCCCAGAGTCAGTGTATTTAAAATATTTATACAAAAACTTTGGATACAAAACTGATTATTTTATTAAATGTGTTTAATAGCGTTCAGATATAGTTCTCAAAACCCAAGCAAAATACTTTGTAAATAGCCTTCATCCTAGTGTTTTAATAGTAATTAATAATTGGATAGATTGTACAAACAGATTTATCTTTGGTGGTTGTAATAGTCAAAATTTTTTAAGGCTTTTCCCTTTGTGGTAATTTTTGCGTGAATATGAACAGCATGATAAATAATCCTCAACAAAATTATGCATTAATCAAAAGTGACACAATAATAATTTTTTTTTAAAAAAAGAGTTAATTTCCCTTTTTTATTTCTTAAATAGCATTCTTGAAATAATAACTTTATCTTGGAATTCAAATTATTAATTTTTAAATTAAAAATAAGTATTAAAATCAAATATATTTCAAAGTATTCTAATATTTAAATAAACCATTAGTCAGATTGCAACAAGGCATTTAAAAGTATATTAAATCTAATCTACTCCGTATTCAAAAGGAGTTTCTTAATTGTTTGGATTTTTATATTATACGAAAAATTGCTTCCTCTTGGAAAGCAAACATATTGAGATCTTCGTTTTGCTTTTATTATTACTTTCCTCCATTTTTCTTTTTTATTAAATAAAGTGTTAATGGTTTCCCCTCTTCACTTCTTTTTAGATACAAGGCCTCCTGGTTTGCTCAATTTAGAACGGTCCTTTGGAGATCTTGGATAAGCTTAGTGAGAGATCCTATGGTTTTCAAAGTGCGACTTGCACAAAGCATTGTAAGTTGCTTTCTGCAATGCAGAATTACAATTTGAATCCACAATTCAAAAGTATACGATACGTTTACATTTTCAAAATTCAATAATGTCACTTTTGGCTACAATTAACCAACAAGCAATAAACCAAAAATTCAACAAGTTGTTTTATTGGTGTGGAATTATAAGTTATCGGTTGTTATTTCCCAATAGTGGTGAATATTATAGATTGTTGCAAAAATTCTCATAAGAACGATGCAAAGATGCATTAAGATGCAGGCTTTTTTTACTAGGAAGACGCGAATTAAATCTAAGCAACAGAAGATACAAATAACCAGCGAATTAAATTTATTTAATCCACTAATTTTGGGTAACAACAAAGCTATAGAACGCACGTCAAAAATAAAAGACGCTCTCTCAAGCTAAACCAACTAACGTAGCTCGTTCTCCGAATTGATCTGATCTCTCATCGTAAGCCGCGCTTTAAATAGCGCCCCACTAAAATGGACGGGGCAAACGCATTGACAACCCCCACGTTCTGGATAAGTGTGGGACTTTTCCCAACATTCTGTAGACACAAATTTTTATTTCTCGACTTCTACTACACGTTTTAGCTTGTAGTAAAGACCGTTAGCGAATTCTTTACGTAGCCTGCATTGCCAAATTAGTCAAATATGGTGATATTCTGATGTAAATCCCCTTACAATGGTCTTTTCACGCTCACATGCGACCCCATTAAAATTAATTTTGTACTATGAAACTATTTACAAATATTTACACAAAAATTCATAAATATTTACAGTGATTACACAAAAATTCTTAAATGTTTACTGTATTTACATCTAATTTACACAAAATTCATAACAATATCAAAAATATTAATTGTTAGTGTATAATATAAAGTAGCCCAGATTGTTGTACTATATTTTATAATTTTATATGTTTTTATATTAATCGATATTCGTCACTTATTGAATATTGCTTAATATCATGCAATATTTTGCAATAGATATCTGCAACGAGGAATTTCAGGAAATAGGATGTAAACGGTCAGAAATTTGCATAAAAATTGATATTTTGTATTTTTTATTTATTTATTGACTTAAATAACATAAAATATAATTCTTAAAATCAATTAACACATTTTCCAAGCAAGAAATATCTACTTATTTCGAACAGTTTAGATATAATTTTTAATACATGATAAAAATGTATACTTTGTACACATCTCCCAACTTTTTACGTACTATTTACATGTTACATAATAACTCCATGACACATTAATTAAAATTGTAATTTAAATTTTTAAAAAATGAGGAATCCCATTTATCCTCGGAACTAGTTAAATTGTTTTTGTTCAAGCAAGTTATTAGTGCAAAAAAGAGAGAGGATTCAAAGAAGTTGGGAATTCAGTTGATAATTAGGCAACTTTCTTTTAAATTCTATTCTAAAATTACCAGTTGTAATTAGTATTGGGCTATGGATAATGTTCCCTCATAAAAAGAAATCCATTGGAGATAGACCAGGGGTACATGAGTTAGCTAATACTAATAGCTTAAACATCTATTAGCCAAAACCTATGACCTTCTAATAATCAAAACTCAAATCAATCAAAATATAATTTTAAAGGCACCTTTAATTATACCGACTTTAAAACAATTTATGTATGAAATATATCGAATTACTTAATATATGTTACTTATTGTAAATTAAAGATTAAAAGTACCTAAAAAGATCAGATGCCATTTCTTTTAAAGTAAATAAATTTAGATAAGTAGTACTTCATAATATGATAAAAATAGAAAAATCCGTCAATCTCACTTACGAAGTTTTTTTTTTTTTTAAATCTTGCAAAGAGAAGATAGTATAAATGTTTCTAATACGTTTTAGTTATTAATTTAGAGTAAACCTTTTTCTATGATCTCCCAACATTTTCTTATAACTTTGGCATTTTCCATATTTACCACAAACAAAGCTTACTTAATGTGTTAATTTTTATATTTTGATTTATTATTTGTATCTAAAATACAAATATTAATATTTTTTAGGTATCCTGAGATATATAAAAGTGAATTCTAGTTACTATTATAAACGATTTACTTTCACTTGATTTTTGTGTGGTCCTGATTTTTTTTATTTGAAATTTTTCAGGTCATTGCTCTACTGCTCGGTCTAGTCTTTTTTAATCAGAAACTGTCCGATAAAGGCATCATGAATATCAACGGTGCCATCTTCTTGGTGCTTATGAATATCAGCTTCTCAAATATGTTTTCAGTCGTCAATGTAAGCAATGTTTAATGTCATTTTACCTAATTGTATTTATTAGGGGTTGATTGTATTTACTAGGGGTTTTATTGTATTATTCTTTCAACAAAAAAATATTTATGGATATAAACTATTCAAGAAAAAAAGATTTTAATTTACTGAAATACTGATGAAATTTTTTTTAAATAGTTACAATAATAATAATAAACTAACGTTCTAATGGTGGCAATATTCATCTATAACTTATTTGCATTTTGTTATTTGGTAAGAAGTGAATAAAATATACAAACGAATTTTTAACTTTTTCGATTGACATCAAAATATTACATAAAATTTATTTTTCGGACTTTTTAATTTTTTATTTAAAATCTACATAGCATTTTTCTCATTTTATATGATTGGAATTTTAAGTTTGCTTCAAATCTAAAATTACTTTTTTCCCTTAAAAATACGTAAAAAAAAAAACTTTGCAAATAAAAAAAGTGTATCAGATTTTCATTGCAAAATAATAATAATGATAATGATAATGGTATCGGTAGTTTAATTTATTTTAATTCTATCAATATCTTCTTATTTAATGATAAAGTTTCATAACTCAAGATGTCCGTACTTTAAAAGATAGATATTACAAAAATCATATTCGCAAAATATAATAAAAATAATGTTAATATATCTAAATTTTTAGAATAAGCAGATAATACTCTAAAAAGTTATTCTTTTCCTACAGATTGCTAGTAACATACAGTGGTTCAAAAAGTTGAGAGTTCACCTTACTTTTACTTAATAAATCTGACTTTTAATATAAATAACACAATATTAAGAAATGAGAATATTTGTTTTAGACGCTTCGCAGTAATCTAAAGGAAAGTGCTAAAAATTTGGGTTTAGATGAAATTTTCATGTTCATGCTGAACAACGAGCCAAAACACTCTGCACGTAACGTGAAAATGTGTTGTCTTTTCTATTGTAAGTAGCAGTTGTACACAACACTACATTTTTCTCACAGCAATGTCATTGAAAATCTGCGGGTCACACTCGAAGCAGAGGTCAAAAAATGCAAAACTAGAAACAAAACACATAAAACAAGTATTCCAAGAAAAATGGCGTAAAATATCTTCAGATATCATAAAAAAGTTGATCGAATTGATACCACTACGTTTAGAGTCCATTATACTATAAAAGCCAAAGACACGCTACTGAATACTGACGTTTTCTTTCTATGCGATATACTACAAACATTGAATTGATGTATTCTCACCTTTTTCAGGAAAAAATCTTCATATGTTTATTGAAAATGTTTCTGAAATTTTTTTTTTATTTAAAAGCTTTTCATTGTGCTTTGATTTTACTCTAAATTAAACAATTTATTATGTGTAAAAATAAAAACATGTTTGCATTTCTTGGTAATGTGTTATTTATATTGAAAGTGGAATTTATAAAGCAAAAATCAGGTATATTCTCAATGTTTGAGTCACTGCATATACAAGCAAAATATTTTTTTTATTTAATGAATTATTTTTTAATTCTGCCTGCAATGCATAAATTACTTATTTTTCGTATAGGCTTTTACTCTAGAACAACCAATCTATTTAAGAGAACACTGGAATGGCCTGTATAGATGTGATGTTTACTTTTTAAGCAAAACTCTTGCAGAGGTAAGTGATTTTTATATTAATGTTTATTTAACCACATTTTTATTTTTATTGAGGCCCTCTGTGGCCAAGAGATAAAGTTTCGGCATCAGTATCGAAATGATCCAGGATTCAAAACCCTAATGTATGTAGCTTTATTCTAAGTCTGCTATCTAGAAGCCAAATGTCCTCTAGCTAATGTGATACAACAACTAGGAACGGTCCAATATCAGCTTAAATATAAAAAAAATGTAAAATATATAAAAAATAAAAAATATATATATATATAAATTTATATATATTTTTAATTTTTGACGCTAAAAATTTACCGTCAAAAGTAAATTCCCGTAATGCTTCAAAATGGAACGTTAGTATTACTGAATAACCTAATATATTGAATTAAAATATATTTTTGATGGAAAAATTATCTTTTGGCAGTTTTTAAAAATCATATCTATCATAAAAAAACAAATAACATCAAAAAATAATTAAATTATTCGAAAAGCTATGAAATTTAAAAATCGTTTGGTACAATTATTATTCTTATTTTAATTCGAAATTGAACTGCAAATTAGGATTTTATGCATTGTGATATTTTATATAAAAAGTACTTTTTACATTAAATATACTATATACTTTTAAAAAAATTCTTTATTGATAATCATCTAAAAATGTTTTTTTAGGCTCCAGTACTAGTATTCATGACAGCATTACTTGTATGCATAGTTTACTGGTTGATAGGTATTGCATTTTTTATCTTATAATATATGAATTATTCATTAAAACTGTTAGGAATAAAAAACATATACTTCATACACTTATTCCCAATTATTTAGGTTTAAATCCTGATGTTGCAGCTTTCTTCATTTTTCTGGCGATAATGATTCTTGTAGCGAACACAGCTGCTTCTTTTGGTAAATATTTCGTTTTCCATTTTATCAAAATAATAATTGAAATGCAGTATTGCTGTATTCTTTTCATTAGTTTATATGAAAACGATTTTTTATTGGTATTAAGTGGGATTTTTTTTGTCTTATTACAATGATTAAAACTTTTAAACAAGAAATTTAATTGAAGATTTTCTTATGTTCATTGAAAGAGATATTAAAAAATAAATTAATAGACCTGAAAGTATTATTAAAATATTTTAAATCTAAAAATAAAATAAATAAAATTAAATTCGTCATTTCTTCTAGTTTTTCACCTAATATACTCTATACCTTTTATCACCTCATATATAAGTCCATCACCAAATTTGAATATTTTGATTTTATTCATATCGTTATTATAATCTTAATTTGCTGTTGTTTTTTCTTAGAAATTTGGAGATAAACATGAATGAAGTGTTCTACAACTGTTTCTGTATAAAAAATTTATTCCCTCTAGTATCCGAAAGCATTTTTCATCTGTAGATGAAAAGTTTCCATCTTAAAAAATGTTAAATCATGTTTGTTATTGTTATTAGCGGCACTTGCCATGAACAAACTTCGCCAAGACATCAGCGAGTTTTAAGCCGTAAGGAGCGTCTATTGTTTTGCAGAAGCGCCAACTAGGATCAAGAGTACGACTTAGCTACACACTCATCACCTTCGCTTGCACATCCCCTTTTTACAGAAGGACACATTCATACACCTTATTGATAAAACACAGAACAACCATGACCGAACCGGGACTCGGAAACCCGGAACACCCATCGAGGATGACGTGTTACTTCTATGCCAGCACGCTGAAAAATTTTAAATCGAAATAAAGCAATAGAAAGTGGCAATTTCATTTCCAGTTTTGTGTTTCCCCCCAACTTTCTGTGTCTACTTATCTAAAGGGATACTTATAAAAAAAATACAACGCAATATCCAATTACGTGATAAAAATGGAGTGACTGACTGTCACATTAGGATTTTTCTAAATTTTTCGTTTCTGAACTTGATGTTTGACAGAAATGTAATCATTAACTGAAATAAAGATCGCTAATCTGTCTCCTCTACTCCTAACAAGGCATTCTAGAAATAAAAACTTGTACCAATTCGCTGACTTTGCATCTTCGTACTCGAGGTAGTATATCGAGTGCTACGTAAAACATCCAATCATACCTCCTCTTTGACCCAGAAAGATTATTTAAAATTCAGTATTATTCTGCATTTAAGAAAAAAATCATCGTTAACTACTGTACTGATTTTATAACCCTGAAATTTAACACTTCAAAACTATTTTCTGACTGTAACGTATATTTTTTCTATTACTTTTCAGGTTACATGATATCGTGCATGAGCAGCAATTTGAACGTAGCTCTCAGCCTTGCAACACCCCTCATCATGCCCCTGGTGCTCTTCGGAGGATTTTACTTAAACTCTGCGTAAGTGTTCCCTATTTTTCCCCAAAAAAATTTCCTTTCTAAAATTTATTTTTAAGATTTTTTCTTGATATTATGCCCTTAAAATAATTTTTTTCCTTTTTTTAGTATAATAATTATTGAATACTTTTTTTTCTTCTCAAACTTAATTGTAAAATAAAGCTCTCTTTAGTTGTTGTCGCGCCCTATGAAAAAAAATCAAACGTTATCTGAACATTCTTGGCAATATCAATGCCAGAATTGGAGTATAATGTCTCCTCAGTAGGGTAGTCCAGTAAGTAAAGGCCTGCCACAACTAATCATGGCAATAAAGTTATATTGGCAATGAAGAGCCATTCGAAATGAGTTGAATTCCCTTTATTTATTCCTCGGTATTTGACTGCAGATTCCTTTTGCAAGTTTAAATTAAGCTATAAAATCTATTTAGGAAAATCTTAAAGAGGCGTCTGTTTCTTATACCACAACATATTATACTGTTACGAACTTGTAATTTTGCTTCCCAGAGTGACATGTGTCATAGTAAGAAAGACTGTTTTAAGATCAGCCCTGTTACGTGCTGATCAGACGCTGTGTTTGTGACGTCAAGGCTTGGCGACTTGGTAACAAATTTGAGTGACTTAGGTGGCAAAATAGACAGTACTGGAACATGCAAGAATTTTCCCGGTCCAATAGAAACTGATATGTATTCTGATTGGCCTATAAGAGTCTCGGCCCTGCCTCCCAGGAGCTATAAAAAGCTGTCAGACTCAAGCTGAATTTAATTAACCACGCAACTGCAGAGAAAGCCAGGCTCTTGAGATCTCGTCAGTACTGGGGTTAAGCCCCTGCCGGGGCTAGGAACCCCGTCAACCCGATCATCTTGTCTTGTCTTGCTGAATTGAATTGAGCCGGGAGGGGAGGTGGAGTAGAAGACAAGTTATAAATCTTCGGGAGGACAGCGAAGTAGCTGTGAAGTGTCAGCGTTGTGTATTCTAGCTAATTCTGAGTTGCTACGTGCCGAGTTCTGTTGTCTACTGTGGAAGCAGCGACGCATAATGTGTGGAGTTGATAGTATGTGGTAGTGAGTCGGCATCAAAGCGAGGAGACAGTGATAAGTTCAGCCGTTTGGAGAAACCTTAGAATGAAGTTAAGAGGAACCCCACTTCTGCTGGATTCTGTCAGTGCTTTGAGAGTAGTGATCGATTACTACTTGTGGGTTATTCTCTGCTGTTGTGCGGTGAACTGTGTTCGTCTCGACTGTACATATTTGTCGTCTTTTTGCCTTTGTGTGTAAATAAACTTCATTTATTGAGGCTTGCTAATTGTGTGTTTTCACACCATTTGCCTACCATAGTAAAAAAAACTCGCCGATAAGAATTTATTTCGTAACAACATGATACGTTCCCGATGTTGTTCGATATTCCTAATGTCGTCCAATATTGTGAAGATATCATAATAATGTTTGGGGGCATCTTGTGCTAATAAGGTTAGTCAATTTCTATCTCCTGATATTCAAATTAGGGTCTTATTACGGCGAGAGCAGTTACAGTTAATCATAAATTACATCGTGAAAAATAATAAAATTTGTAGAGGTGTATGTTATAACATTTTTTAAAAAATGTTAGTTCTTTTACATTTATTGATCCTTTCGATTTTAGAATTTTCTTTTTATGGATAATGAATTTTAAATATTTGTTCCTTTTTAGTTCTGTTCCAGTATATTTTATCTGGCTGAAATATATATCAATGTTCTTCTATGGAAACGAAGCTCTCTTAATTAATCAGTGGAAAGATGTCACCAATATCAGTAAGTACAAAAAAATACAAAGCATACTTTGGAAATCAGCTTAAAAAATAAGAATACTTTTAAAATGAAAAAAAAAAAAATCATTTATTGACTATTAAAAAAACCTTTTGCAGCATGTACTACTCCCATGTGTGCTCACACTGGAAAAGAAGTCTTGGCAACATTGGATTTCCATGAGGTTATATGATTTTCTAATTTATCACTTTTGACTTAAGCTATTCCTTATAAACTAAGCCCTAATATATATATATATATTTTCAAATTGGAATATTTTTTATAGTAAAAATTGGGGATTTTTTTTTCTTTCTTTTAAAACATGTAGGTTTCACATTTTAAACGAAATTCATTCAAACAGCTTTCTGTCTTAGAGAAGTGAATACTATAACTATCTAAAGTAACGAGCTGGATGTAATATTTGATACACAATTTTAGAATCTAAAGTGTAGAGTCGTGCCAAATTTTGCATGAGATATGTCGAAAGTTTTACTGTCTATCATTCTATAGTCTGTCTATCGTGTAATATTTCCCATGCATGTAAACGAGTTATTTTTTTAAAAGATATGTAAGAATAGCTTTAGGGCGATGGAAGGTCGTGCTACGAACCAGCGACGCTAGGGTCTGCAGAGGAGTAACATAACCACGATACAAAAGTATCTACGATATTTAAGTATCGTAGATGTTATCTGGCTTATGAAATTAGCGCCACTGTACTCCCCCACCAGTGAGTCGGCTGAGAGACGAACGACTTTAAAGCGCAAGTGCTATAGTGAGTGTGAGTGCATTGGCAAGCGAATTTGTGAGTTGCTACGTCAAGTGAATCTAACGACTTTGTTTGATTGCTGCGTCAAATTAATCTAACCCCTTTGTTGTGTTGCTGCGTCAAGCGTGTCTGACGGCTTTGGTTGCTACGGCAAGTGAGTCTGACGACTTATGCTGAGAGTCGATGGCGCCACGACAGTTGCATGAGGTTGCGTTCTCAAGACTACCAATGTGACAATTGAAGGTCACGATATAAACCCCCGACACCAGAGCCTGTAGCCGAGTAAAACAACCACAATACAAAAGTAATATTTGAGTATCTTATATGTTATCTGGTTAATGAAGCTAGCGCCACAGTTTAAGTAAATGAAATTTGGTATGCGATATTGTTACTAAAATTGTAATGTGTATCAAATTATGACTTCATTTGTACGAAAAATTACGTCGATTTTTCGTCTTTTTTACTATACTACGAAGATTAAAATTTTTGTGTGGTTGAGTAAAAAAATAAAAATGTGAGCACTATTGATGACCACAACTCTTCTCCAAATTACTCTTTAATTTGTATTAACATTCTTGAAAAGTTTGGAAATACTAATACCGTTAATTTTTCTTTAGGATGTTTAAGATAATCGAAATTTTAGATTGAAAGAAAATCAACAAATATAAATACATTTGTTTAAGAATAAGTTAATCATCCATTCAAACTTTGTAACATTAATAGACGGTTCCCTGAATAAAGATACAAAAAGTAAATTAAAAAACTGATAAAATAATTTTTTTTTAAAAAAAATTATATCTTTGATCGAAAAAATTTCTAAAACTTACTAATGAAAATAATTTAGAAATTTTGAGGAAAAAATTTTCCAATTTAAATAAATGCAAAAAATGGGGTTTTGTTCTAATTTTAACAAAAATATTAATTTGTGATCCCAATAAAGTTTGTCCAGTCGTATTTGAAGGGACTACAGTTCAAGAAATTGAAAGATAACTAAATGGTGGGCAATGAAAGAAAGTTATATTTATAATATATCGAGTTTAAAATAAAAAGTACGTCAAGTAACAATCTTGAAATCACACAACTGTCGATTTGAATCCTTTTTCTTACAGTACTAAGGTCTTGGTTCTGCGAATGGAAAATCTTGGATTCTAACTGCGATACCATTAACTCCCTTTTTAATATCTTTATATTTGTAGTCAGGGATTGAAGATCTAATTTTAAAACAAAACGATGACACTTTGAAACTTTGTAATGATGAACTATGGTCAAACGACGAGGTTAATGTGTGAACCAACGTTATATTTTCTTGCGCGTCACAATTGAAGAAAAATGGCTGGAGCAAATTAAACACAAATGGTAAATTACAGGCCCAGAAGATCAAGAAAGCAATTTCTGCTTGCAGATAGTAAAAATTCTTGAATACAGATTGAAAAATTTTAAATCAAATTAGAGCAGATATTTTTAAGCACATAAAACATTATCTTTTGATTTTAATTGCAATGAAGATTTTAATTTTTTTTTCTTATGCTTTTACAGAGCCATTTTCTGACGGACATTCTATTAATAATAGCTCTGCTATTATTTTTCCGGTTCTTGGCCTTTATAGCCTTGTTAATAAAGTCCTCCAGGAAGACATAAGAAGAATGGGAAAAAAGGAGAAGGAAAAAAAAGTCTTTAATCAGAAAAAGTCATTTACGAAAGTTGATTTCGTTTACAAAAACCGAAATCAATTATTGCAAGCTGTGCAATAGTTTACAAGATTAAGTTATTTTCGTTGCAAATGTTTTAGAATGATGAGTCTGTATTTTTCGTAGATTCAATTGAAAAAGCTCAAGTTTCAACTAATTTTTTTTAACTACAAGATTTTTTTTAATTTTTATTTTCTGCTATTCTTTATTCTTTTATTTATTTAGATGTAAAATATGTCAATAATGTTGTTTATAATTACGTTTTAATAATACTGCTTTTTTATTAGTAGCTCAGAATTTTTAGTCTTTTTTTTAGTCAAAATTCAGAATTATGTTAAATCTAGTCGTATGTGCTATTATTATTTTTCAGAAATAAAAGAAATCTAGTCCAAGAAATTAACCAGCACATTTTATTAAGTTTTTTTTTATTCATATTTTAGTTTTTAAAATATATTCCTTCAGGTGCCAAAAAACATTGTAATCAATTTAAAAGTGCCTTCATGAGCTTGAATAATTTTGCTCATTTACTTGAATATTCACATTTTGATGTTTTGTATATAAAAAATTTATTAATTTCAGTCTAACTGCCAAATTGTAAACTGAATAAAATAAAACTTTTTCACCTTGTAGAAAAAAAAAATTCATGTTTATTTTTTTAAAATAAAGTCAAAAACTTAGCTAATGTTTTTATTTATTTTTGCTTTTTCCTTTCTTTCACTAAATGGTTCAGTAATAGTGCAACCATTTTTAAATTAATAAATTGAAACTGAAACTATTAAATGCTATTAAACATAACATCTAATTCTGCTTCATTTTCTGTCTAAGAAATATTTATTGTTCTGAACTTTAAGAAGTTTTTAGAATTGCATAAAGTTTTTGTAAAAGTTAGAATGAATTGACAACATTTTAGTTTTCAAATATTCAGTAATCTTATATGTACAACTAACCTTAAATTTTTAATCAGCAAATTTAATTGGTTTTGAGCAATACTCGGGATCCTAGAAGGAACAGAAATGAGGGAAGACATTCCAATGAAAGTTCAGCTGATAATAGCAGTGGATCTCTGATTTTTAAGTGTAGTCTAGAAGGCATAATTGGAGGAGCCTGATATTAAGCTGGTTCTATGATAGAAGCTGAAACCGATTGATGGACCAATCATTCTGTTTTGACGATTTCTGTAAAGCAGCTATTCAACCTAGGAATTCATTCTGGAGAGCAATATCACGAAACGATTTTCAGTTCTTTGGAATTCTTTGTTTTAAGAAACGTGATTAAGAATGGATGTAAAACCCACACTGATGGAGATATCTGAACTTGCCAACTGAATTTGGAAGGATCTTTGGCTATCCTCAAGAAACTGACACATGTCATCCACAAAGTTTAGAAATTGTCTATCTCCAATTGAGATTGTTTAAAGTGAGCCTAAAAAAATGTGAGATTAAAATAATAATTTGTTAACATAAAACAAATTTAGCTAATTCATTGAAAGAGAAGCCTTGTAGTGTATGTAATCTGTAACCTAAAATAATTACAAAAGTTATGTATATAATGCTATATTTTGTAAATATCAAAGACAACCGGCCTTATAAGAGAGAAACTAATGAAATTACTCAAAAATATCTCAAAAAATGTAAATGCAACAAGAATATAAATTTTATTTCAAAATAAAAATGTGTAACAAAATACGGATATAAAAATTTGGCCAAATATAAAAATATATATATAAGGAATAAAAATATGGACTAATATGTATATAGGAAAATATTTGGTATAAACTTTGGAGATTACAAAAATCCATTTGACTTAAAATCATTTTTGAGCTTTTCTTTCTCGTGAGATGAAAGTGCTTTTAATGGAGAACGACACAAGCCACCATAATAACCCATGATATCCATTGCAGCTTTAACTCCAGGAATTCCAAATAATTTTGTAACCTAAAGAAAAATATAGATTTTAATAATGAAATGTACTTTTCAGATAGCAATCTTTTCATTTCTTCTCATAAGTAATATAACTTATAGAAAAAGGCAGGAAAATTTAAAAGGTCATAGCACACAATATAGCATATTTCTTGTTTCACAGTTCAATGAAAAAGTAAATAAAGCAGGGTATATACTTTGTTTTTGACCAAGTATTTTTGATTAAAAAATTTCATTTTATCCATATAATTGGATTAATCACACCTTCACATAGATATAAACATCTATATACTGATCAAAAAGTCTATTGATGATGAATTTGATAAAAAATATAATAAAAATCAAACTTTTGATGATAAATCTGTGCACCAACATTCAATCATCTAACTCACCATGTTAAAATAAATAAAGACAAACAAATACACTTCCTCTTAACTGATTTTATTCAAAATATGATATAAATCTATAATGTTGAGTGCACATGACAAATTTTATCTATTTATCGGACTATCTATTTATATATTTAGCTGTTCACAGACAGATTTAATTTGAAATTTTTTTAAAAAATGCAATCTGCGAAGTTTAAAACAGGAAATTTATCACAATCTCAAAATCTAATGTTTGATGATTACAATATTTTTTTTTTTGTATATTTAGCATATGAGAAAAGTAAAAATAGATTTAATTAACACGAAACAAAGCATTATTAATTTTTTAAAAAGATAATACACTAAATTTCTTTTCAAACTCAGTGTACTGAAATTAGCTTGAAAGCATAACAATAGAGGTTTATTTAAACAAAATATATAATTTTGTTATATATATTAAATTTTATGCCTTAAATTGTATATAAATAAAAAAATCCCCATATTCTATTTAGCAGTGGATGGAATAATATATTCCAGTTTTTTACGTGTGTCCTTTTTCCACCATGAAACACACTTTTATTAAATTATTATAATCATGTATAAATAAAAAAAAATCAAATGAATATTAATATTTTAAATCTTTTTACAAAAAAATTAAAAGGAAATCAATTTAGTGAAGAAATTTTGTATAATCATCATAAATAAATTAAACCTTTTTTTTTGTGCAAAACTATTTGTATTAGTATC
This sequence comes from Argiope argentata, assembly GCA_026289955.1. Lineage (NCBI taxonomy): Eukaryota > Metazoa > Arthropoda > Arachnida > Araneae > Araneidae > Argiope > Argiope argentata. The sequence continues at coordinate 3,196,347 of JAOUZG010042725.1, forward strand.
AAATAAATCTTATAATAAATTATAATTGAAAAACAAATAACTTAATCTTTTTAATAAACTTACACACAAATTTGGTTCAATAACTCTATGTTGAAGACTACGGGCTGCATCATGATTTCCTTGTGAAGCATGTTGATAAAGATCACAAAGTGGTTTTCCAAGAGGATTGGCCAATGCTAAAACTCCCCCAACACACCCTAAAACATATCAAACAATGAAATGTTTGCTGAATTTATTTTTTTCCTTGATAAAACACTTAACAACAGAAGTTTATTTTATTATATGGGAAGTTTACCATTGCAGCTTTAAGAAAATATTTCGGTATCTTATTATTGAATTTGCCTAAAAACTGTTACTAAAATAAAGCAATAAATAATTATTTATTTTAAGTATTATTAACCATAAAAATTAAAATAAATAATTTTAAAAGCATAAAATGTATCTTCTATTGAAGAATTTTACGAATTTTTATCCATTTGCAGAATATACATTTTAAGCCACACTAAATATAGGTAAAGTAAATTAAAAGATGCTATTCAGGTAGAGGGGAAAAAAACATTTATGGTTATGAGCATACCAAATTATAATGGATTTGACTTTGTTTTATATATTGAAGAAATGATTTATGTAAAAATAAATAATTTTTGTCTCAAAGTTCTTTATCTTCCTTACTTAATTGGATTTGACAGTTGAATGGTTATTACAATTCAGAGAATTTATTGCTCTCATATTGCTTATAAGCTGAACAACAATATTTAAAATATTATGTGGTAATGAATAAATTAAATCTCATTAAGTATTATTTATTTTTTTAAAACTCTATCAAATCTTATTATTATTATTTTTTTCATGTTCCAAAATGTGTACCTTTTAAGTCGAACATTTACAATGATTTCGAGTAGCCATCATTTTCCTTCTCCTCAAAGAGTGTCCTACTAAGAATTTAAAAATCCTCCAAACCCCAGTCAAATCTTCTACTTCTTACCACACCTACATTAATAGTCAGCACAAGTTAAATACTGTGACTAAAACGACTTGGCAGAATATTTGCAAGATTTGGAAATTTAACCTTTCAGCTTATTTTTTACCAATTCTCCCCTCCTCTTTTTTGAATAATGATGAGTTTTGGAAAGAGGCAACAATTGCTATGACAGTAAATATCTAAATTAAGATTTGGCAAGAAACTGGAATTCTTTCCACTACGTATTTTGCATTATTCATTCCCTTCTTAAATTTATTGATATTTTTTCTATTTTGCTGTACATTTACATTCTTTTCCAAATGATGTGTTTTTTAATATCATATGCAGTAGTTACCTTCAATTTATACAGAGAAAATTGATTTTTATTTCATTTCAACAACATTCTTGCTCTCTTTCATTCTGCTCATGATCTACACCAATGGGGTTGTCAAGTAATTTCCATGTCATTTTAATACATGTTACTAGCACCAATTTTTCCCAAGAAAAATATGCATTTGTTTTCAACATAAAAATGGCATTCTTTAAGGAGATAAAGAGTAACAAAATATTATTGTAACTTCTATATAAATAAAGCAAATGAACAGACATTACTCTTTGATTTTGTATAAACATAAATTTTTTTAAAAAAAATGTATTATAAATGAAACAATGCAAATAAACATCATTGATACTGAAGCGTAGTGTCTGGTTCGAGAAATCGAGGATGCTATATTCATACACAACAACTTTATTCAAGTGCTAACTAGATTCTGGCGCTCTCTCCTTTTTTGAGAGGTTACAAAAGGGTTGCCAGTTGGCGGGAGTTCCTTCGCCAAAGGCGAGTAAGCACAATACGGAACATCCCCCGCGGCGTTGAAATATTAGAAATATTTAAATATTACACATAGAAATTAACAGCCATTATATAATACAAACAATATAAAAGTGTTAAATAGATGCAAACAATTGAATATTAATTCAAAATTTAAAGCTTAAATTACACAGAAGATACAATTGAGCACACTATTTAAAATTGAAAGCTTAAGTTGGTTAAAATACACAAAGATACAACCAACACTGTAATGCACTTAGCTACCCTCCAGGAGACGAAGATTGTTCTCAATAGGCAAAACACTAATTTTTGAAAGTGGTCTCCTAAAATTACCCTTTGGGGTACGGACGTCAACCACTCTAACGTTTCCATCAGGGCCTGGAATGGACTTAATAATCCTACCCAATAACCACTTACAGGTCGGGAGTTGAGGATCTTTAATCAAAACCATCATACCAGGAATAATATTAGGTTGTTTAAATACCCACTTAGTTCGCTGTTGTAAGTGACTCAAATAGCTATTTTGCCATCGTTTCCATATGACTTGAACCAATCTCTGAGTTTTTTGCCATCTATCAAGAAGGGTTTCTCTTTTATCAGTTAGGTCTGGCTCAGGGATAGCATTTATGGGTTTTCCTAACAAGAAATGGCCGGGAGTTAATACCTGGAAATCGTCTGTATCAGTTGATAAGGGAGTGAGAGGTCGTGAATTGAGGATGCCCTCAATTTGAGTAATTACAGTTAAAAATTCCTCCAGCGTAAGTTTTGAGACGCCTATCACTCTCTTCAAATGATGAAGGATTTTACGCCGGCTTCCCAGAGGTCACCAAAATTGGGTGCCCTAGGTGGCAAAAATTTCCATTTTATGCCCTCTGAATCTAACAGACTTGCAATCTCTTCATTTTTACGACAAGTTTATAGAGATGCTTCAGTTCTGCTGAAGCACCCGTGAAATTCGCAGCATTATCGCTAAAAAGAATTGAACTCTTGCGACGACGTGCAAAAAATAGTTTCAAAGTGGCAATTAGAGCGTCTGCTGTCAAATCTGACACAAAGTCCAAGTGAACTGCTTTAGTTGCCATGCAGACAAAAATGACTACATAGACTTTCTGAAATGCACCCTTTCTCTGTCCCTTATATTTGATCAGAAATGGACCACATAAATCTAGTCCTGCGTTTTGAAAAGCTGAACTTGGCGTTACTCTTTCAGACGGCAGATTCCCCATAATCTGATTAGCGACAACTGGGTTAACTTTGAAGCATTCTACACATTCATGAACGACCTTTCGCGCTATGCTTCTACCACCCAAAGGCCAATATTTTAAGCGTACGGTATTTAATAGGGCCTGTTGACCAACATGAAAATCTCGCCTGTGATAATACAAAAATATAAGTTTAACTAACTTATTTCCAGCAGGCAGAATTATGGGATATTTTTGATTGCAACTCACATTAGATTGGGAAATTCTACCCCCTACTCTTAACAAACCATTTTTATCAATAAAAGGATTGAGAAATCTTAGCTTGCTTGACCGAGGAACTGAAGATCCTCCTTTTAAGGCAGATATCTCTAGAGAAAAGTATCTTTCTTGAAAATGTTTAATAAGAAAGACCTCTGCCTTACCATATTCTTCAAGAGTAACTGAATCCCCTTGTTTTTCACCAGCTTTACAATTTCTAATAAACCTGAAAATAAAGACTAAAATTCTAATCAATTTATGAAAATTATTTGTAAGATCAAGCAAGTTGTCAATGAAATTAGAGTCAATAGTCAGCTTTAGAGTCAATTGAGAAATGGGTTTTAGTTCATTTTTATAACACTGATCAGTCACAGCATTGGAAACCTGTAAACTGTCAGGAGTAACTGCAGCTAACTTCTCCAAATCAGGACCCTTCCACCACAAGTCGTTAGCTGTAAGTGCCCTCACATCCAGACCACGGGAGATGACATCGGCTGGGTTGCACTCTGACGGGACATGCTTCCATTGGAAACTCTTGGTTAACTGCTGGATCTGGGACACTCGATTGCCGACGAATGTCTTGAGCAGACTTGGAGCGGTATTAATCCACGCGAGAGTGATTGTAGAATCCGACCATAATTGCACGGACTCTATCTGCATCTTTAGAGCTGATATGACCCTTTGAGTGAGCTTCGACAGAAGAAGACATGCACACAGCTCAAGCCTCGGTATTGTCATGAACTTGGTCGGAGCAACACGTGATTTACTGCACAGGAGTTGGCAATTTGATTCACCGGCGGTAGACACTGTCTGGAGGTAAATCACAGCTGCGTAACATTTCGAGGAAGCGTCCGCAAATCCGAGAAGAACTACACGGATTGCATTAGTCTTAAGAAAGCATCTAGGTATCTTGATTTTCTCCAAGTCAGGCAGTGTCCTAATGAAATTCTCCCATTGATTTGAAATATCTGGAGGAAGTATTTCATACCAGTCTAATTTACGCAACCAGAGCTGTTGCATAAAAATCTTGGCTTTGGAAATGACGGGACCCAGAAGACCAAGAGGATCATAAATGCGTGCAATCTGGGACAAGACATCTCGTTTTGTATAGCTGTGATCAATGCTGACGTTGGCTTTATAAGTGAAGGTATCACTTGTACTGTTCCAAATCATGCCCAGAGTCTTTACCTGGATTTCCTCAGAATTCCTGTCAAGAGAAAATTCCTCCTGCCGAGTAGTAGGAGAAAGGTTCGTACACCACTTGTGCAACGTCATTCCTCCTCTTTGAAGAAGCTGCTTTAATTCAAGCTGAAGGGTCTCAAATTCCGTTAATTCCGGAGAACCTGAGAGACAGTCATCCATGTAAAAGTCTTGACGGAGAACCTTTGAAGCCAGTGGAAAGTTCTTTTCTTCATCCAAAGCGAGTTGCTGCAAAACCTTCGTTGCCAAGTACGGAGCGCTTGCAGTACCATATGTCACCGTTCGTAATTCATACACTTTAGTGGGAGACGATTTATTACATTTCCATAAGATTCTTTGCAGCTTAGTCTCAGATTCATCTAACTCTATCATCCTAAACATCTGCTTTATGTCCGCGGTGAAGGCATAAATGTGTTTGCGGAATCTAACCAGAATCGAGAATAGGTCATCCTGAAGTACACCTCCCTTGTACAATAAATCATTTAAAGAGTAACCGCTGGTAGTTTTAGAGCTAGCATCAAATACAACATGTAATTTAGTTGTCTTGTTTTCGGGTCGTAAAACGCCATGATGAGGGAGATAATACCCTGCTTCAAAATTTGAATCCTCCTTCACCTCTTTCATATGTTGCAAAGATTCATATTCCTTCAAAAAATCTGAGTAGAGTGCCTTCATAGTGGGATCACGTTCTAAGCGTGTCCATAGCGGATCCAATCTTTTAGATGCGATCGTCTTAGAATTTCCTAACATGGTTTCAGACAATTCTGGCCTCATTGGCATACAGACAACATACCTACCATCTGCCTTTCTAAAATGAGTTTTCGCGAAATGCTCGTTGCAATAATTTAATTCCTCACTATTGCAAACCTTTTGAGGTTCGACTTCCTCCATTTCCCAGAAGTTGGTCAGCGTTTTGTCCAAAGAGTCTAAAGTTTTTGTCATAAGGCATTGTTTGGTAGAAGTATTTGAATTATCGTCTGAAATGTCACCGAAAACCAGATATCCAAAACAACTAGATTGCAGAAATAAATTATTCCCAATCTTAATTTTATCCTTCTCTAAAAACGCGAAGAATAATTCTGCACCCAACAACATATCTACTCTTTGAGGAGTAAAAAATGATGGGTCAGCCAGATGTATATTGCTAGGAATATTTAAAAGCTCAGCGTTAATTTTCTTAGAAGGCGAGAAGTTACTAATCTTTGGCACAAGCAAACATTCAATTTCCCATTGCGCATCATTATTTGCATTTGAGATATGAGCCGAAATCTTTTTGTTTATGTTAAAAGATGAATCATTCAAACCACTGACTGGAATATTTATTCTTTCTTTTTGTAAACCTAAAGCGTCTGCTGCTTTTGAGCATATGAAACTTGATTCTGACGCAGAGTCTAGAATGCATCTTAGTGGCCTTCTAATTCCCCTAGAATCCTTAACATAAATTATTGCAGTATTAATCAAAATATTTTTATTATTCCCGTTAGTATGGAAAGAAACAAGAGCATTTTCTGAAGTCGAATTTAATTCTGAACGGTTTACGACTTCCGGTGATGAATTTGCAGCTGGCGTCAGTGCGTCAAGGTCAACTCTAAAACCAGATGCGGGCGTTGAATATCTATGTAGCAATGTGTGATGTCTCCGTTTACAAACAAAACAAGAATTATTCGATTTGCAAGCAGAAACAGCGTGAAATTCACTTAGACAGTTAATGCAAAGCCGAAGTTTTTTAACCAAATCAGTTCTGTCGGCTAGTTTCATTGCCTTAAATTTATCGCAGTGATGCAAAGCGTGCGATTCCGTTTTACAGGCATTACACAACTTTAATTTGTTACTAGATTTAACCAAAAAGGATTTTGATCGTTCCGAATTTGATTTCAAGGGAATGCCGGCATTAATGCTGCTCAAAATTTGGCATCTTCTTTCTAGAAATTCCAAACATACATCAAAATCAGGTACTTCGTTATCTTTTAAAGTTAGTTCATATTGCTTCCTTGTTTCTCTATCTAGTTTTTCTAAAACCACATTCAATAATAACGCGTTTGACAATTTATCTCTTTCAAAGTCTAAGATTTTCAAAGATCTCAGATTTTTTTTAACGTTATCTAAAAGAATGGGCAAGTCTTCAGAAGATTCACGTTTCATCACCTGCAAATTGAGAATGCTTTTGATATGACAGTCTACCATCATTCGTTTGTTTTCGTATCTTAGCTCAAGAGCTTTAAAAAGCGAAGAAAAATTATCATCAGAAGTTTCAATTATCTTTGCCTCTCCCTTCAGAGAACCGCGCAAATAATGCAGTTTTTCGCTATCAGAAAGCAGAGAATTTTGATTTACAAGACTGTTAAATTGAGTTTTAAATAAATTCCAATCTTCAAATTTCCCGGTAAAGACAGGAAGTGGAATTTTAGGTAGTTTTACCGGTGTAGCTTTATGCTGATCTGCATCGTATTTCAATTTATTAATAGAAGTTTTTAAACTTACTTCTAAATTTTGTAGGTCATCCTCCACCGAATTCAGATCTGGTAGTGCTTCAGTGTATATCGTTTCATCCGTTATCTTGTAATAATCGTCCTTTAATAGTTCAAATTTATCCTGAAGCTTTATTAGAACGTCTAATTTAGCCTTAAGTTCCGGTACTGAAAGGTCAGTATGCGTCTGTAGATCCTTTTCCATTTTTGTAAGCTGACCTTTGATGTTGCCGCGTTTGCGGTTCAAGGTAGTGATGTCGACTTCGTTTGCCATGATTTGACCACGTACAAAATACAGCGAAATGCACTAAACAAAGCCGCGTATATGAAGCGTGAACTAATTAACTCAATTAGTTCCGGTGCGACGGACCATTATGAAGCGTAGTGTCTGGTTCGAGAAATCGAGGATGCTATATTCATACACAACAACTTTATTCAAGTGCTAACTAGATTCTGGCGCTCTCTCCTTTTTTGAGAGGTTACAAAAGGGTTGCCAGTTGGCGGGAGTTCCTTCGCCAAAGGCGAGTAAGCACAATACGGAACAGATACTATTACATATCACTCTCATAATGCCAAAAGCAAAAAAAATTTAGCAAATCTAATGAACAAAATGTTAAAAACAATAATAAAAGATGTTCTTAGTTGTGTTGAACTTAAAAAAAAAAGCAGTCATAGAACATCAAATAAATTCACACTAAATACAAAAATCATTACATATGAAAACTAAATTTCACATAAAAATGAAAATAAATAAGAACTTTGATGATTAGAAACATTCTCTTAATGTCACTTTCTACACTGTTTAAAAGAAGGTGAAATAATTAAAATAATAAAATAACATTTAATTGTAATATCTGGGTAGTATGTGTGATTGCTATTTTGAAAAATAGTAAATAACTGCACATCAAGCATAAACAAGTCTTAATTAAAAAAGAAATAAAAGAATATTGATGATTGAGAAGGAAAACTAATATAACATTAAGGATCTCAGCATTTGTTTTAAGAAATAGGGGCCATTTTTCTTACCTACACATAAAGCTGGGTACAAAAATCCTGCAGATCCTGCCAAAACTTGAAATTTCTTGCCTTTTGTTTTATGCACAATCAAACCAATCTTTGTAATCTAACAATAAACCAAGCACCATGAAGTATTCTTCTAGGTACATAATCAGATGTCCAATGTTTAAATGCATTTTGAATCATAACAGTGAAATAAATTTGTTATTTCTTATTCAGAAAGATATTTATAATCAAGCAATTTTTACAAATATATTTAAAGAAATAATATTATAAAAAATATCCAAAAGTCATCCAATGGCTACACAGCAAAAAAAGTTCAAAACACTAAATAAGAAATAATAATCTTTCACTAAAACAAAGGGTGAAAACACAATAGCAAACTGACATACACACAAGAACTTCATTTACAGTAAGCAACAGCCTACAAATAGCGAATTGATAATAAGCAACTTAACAGCACAAAGCACACAAAGAAAATTCAAGACTTCTCAACTATTTGCTTGGGTTTAACTCAGATTTGATTACCCACTAACTGCCTTCAGCTGTTACATCTAATCTTTATTAATAGTTTCATTGAAAAGGCATCAAATGCTATTGTATCTTTGCTACCAAACGACATACTTCCGAATTTCGAGACATTCCAAGAACACTAATTTATTGTGTTATTAACTAGGTATCTATTCAACAATCATTCTGATTTATTTCATTTGCCATTCTAATCCACACTGTATTCATAAAACTATCTGCCTTAATCAGAGACTCATTTTTCAAGGAAACTAGGTAAAAAATATTCATAATATATATATATATATATATATATATATATATATATATATATATATATATATATATATATATAATGTAAATGCAATATAATTAGTTTTTGAAAGCAGAAGGTTGAGTCATGGCCGAAATCATGGCAAAAGCCAGGTTGGATTTTTAAATTCATTTTGTTTCATCACAGGATCCAGGAATTATGTACAAGCAAAAGCGACATGCACAATACAAAACAAATTGAGGATAAAGTAGAAGTGTAAAAAAGGGGTGGTAAATCATTATACCTGGTCTTAAATACGAAGATTTTGACAGGGAAAATATTTGTTCACACTATTTATATAATCATTCCATGGGGATTTCCCCAATACATGCCTAACAGGGAAGGGAACACACAGGGAACTTTTTAAAGGAATGTGCTTGGCTGGACAATTTTTATCTCTCACCTAGCGTGAGAATCTGTGACTTTTAGCTGATTCATCATTTTTACACAGCTTCTGTAGAAATAATTAACTGAGACAAGCAGAATGGATCAGGAAATAAGAGAATATTTTAGAATGATGTTACTATGGGCTGAATTAAGATAAAGCTTTGGAAATTAATTTAAGAGTTTATAAAAAGTTATATATAAAGTTGAAAATGTACACGGTGATTCTAACATCATATATCAAACTTAAAGATAAATTTAGCATATTGAAACAGGTTATTATTATAATAGAAATCCAACAGGGGATGCATAGTACAAGAAATTCAATGAGCTAAATAACAGATAAAGATGTCATACAGCAAAAGCACAATAGCAACACAAAAACAGCACAAATACCAACAGCTTAAAAAAACAACACAGCAATAGTGCAACTACAATAGTTAGATCAAAATGTGATTGTGATCAAATTCATTTTACCTCTCATTTTTTTATGACAGGGTATAGAAGTTTTAACATGGAAATAGAAATGTTGGCTTCTAATAGAAATATTACCATAATTTTGGTATTTTTAAAGAATATCACTTTTGTCATAATCAATATCAAGATTAGGGGGTTCATTGACCAGGCATCCCTTTCATATTTGGATAAAATTCTTTTCTCTACTATGACTTTAGTAGGATAAAATATAACAGATTCTTAAGACAATACAATATGGGATTGTAAATGTATACGGTATCTATTAAAAGAAATTCTTTGCTATTGAATTCAGTAAAAGAAACCAGACAGTGTATAACACTGATTTAATAGAATATAAATTTATAATAGTACAATAACCCACTAATATAAAAAAATACCATGCATAATTTGAATGGCAAGCTCTTTTAATGCTTACTTTAAGTGCCTAAAGGTTTGTTGTCATCATTGTCTTTTTATTCATTGCAGTGTCTTTTATATTATATAAAACATTATATTATTTATGACATAGCATTTTAGTGATATTATAAATTCAGATTTTATTAAATGTGTCACCTACTTTTCAGTGCATCCATTTAAAAAAAATAATTTAATGGCAAAGAACATTCTATAGGGGTTGTTTTTGGCATTTAATACTCCATAAATAGTAATAATGACTTATTTCAGTATTATTGATGAATCTGCAAAATTTGTCATATGATTTTAGAAACCTCTAGTATGATTACCATGTACTAACTGCTTAACTTTAATTTATAAACTAAGCAAGAGGCCATTATGATCTTTTAATAATCTTGATTGCATAGAAAATTTATACAAACATATTATTTTAATTTTGTACTAACACACTTTAATATTTAGAATTCTCATAAATATATAATTAAAGACAAGTTAAATAAATACAATTATCTTACATCTCCACCACTATCTTTGAGCCCAATTATGTTAGGATGATCGGCAAGTTTGGCAACCAATGAAGCTGTTAAATCTATATTTGTGTTAGGAGGCACACTGTACAGTATAATAGGAATTTCACTAGAATCGGCTACCTAAAATAAAAAATAAATTTAAATAAATCTAAAAATTATTTATTAATTATTTATTATATTTAAAGTTAGTTATTTAATTTAATTTTCAGCCAAATCATAAAACATAATGTTTACATTAAAAATAGGTTGGAAATATTATTTCTTCCTATCAAAGTTCTTGAAATGAAGAAAATTGTAATTAAATACAAATGAAGTGTGAATTATAAGATATAATAAAGTAATCAAAATATAAAATTGCACAACATAACTGATGGGTATATTTTATTATTTTGTGTCACAAAATGGCATTAATTAAAACACAAAATATATTTTTGACAATAAAAAGCTAGAAATTTTTTTATCAAAAGGCATGAAGATCTGCAACAAATGTCTTTTTTGATAAGTATATAGATAGCTTTAAACTCATACATTCTTTGGAAAATTGCATATTTTTTACATCAAGCAAAGATTTGTAGGAAATCTAATAAATAATTCTGTTGAATATAAACAAAATAGATAATATTTGTTAGCAATAAAATTAGAAAAATAGTAAGGCAACACACAACACATTTTTGATCCCTTTGGGTCAAGTCTGTGTAAATATGTTGAAGAAAGCATCCTTGTGATAAGGAAAAAAATTGATTTGAAGAACAATTGACAAATGGATGCATTAGACTTTTGAAATGAAATATTTTCTATCAAATGAGAAAATTAGTCTATGTTTCTTTCAAAAGATTGTAGTAGTATATTAAAATTATCTCCCAGGATATAAGATAAGGGTTCTAAAAATGTCCATGGATCATTAGATTTTTGCATATATAAACAGAAGCGTATGCTAGAGGGAATAATGAAAAATGTAATGATTTACAAATGGTCATATATGATTTCTTGATCATCTAGAATGGAATGTTTTAAGATATTCTATCTAAAGATCTGAATCAATAATCTAGTGCTAATTTGGATACTTTCAATGATAGCTAAATATGCTAGATTTTAATTTTTTAATATTAAATGAGTTTTAAATAATGTTTTATTAGGAAAAAATATATTCTCACCTATTTAAAAATATTTTTATGTAAAGGGTGTTTGTTATGAATAATTATATACAGATTTACAAAATTAAATAAGCATTAGGTCTAGTAAAACAAATGAATAATTAGCACTTGCCAGATCCTGTAAGGGTTAAACAATTAATTATATTGGAAGAAATAGAAACAAATTATGAATTGGAGATATCTTGATATAAATATGATTGAGGAGGAGGATTTAATAGGATTCCATTTCAAAATATATTAAATAAGATTAATGATTTTTTTATAATAATATAGAAAAAATGACTTAATCAAAACTCATAAAAATAATAAATTATGCACATACTTTTTGATAGTGGTCATAAAGAATATCTTCAGTCATCCTGCCTTTGTAAAAACAGGGAGACACAACAAGAGCAGCATTTGCGCCAACACTAGCCATTTTGTTTGTCAATTCAATAGTATGAGCAGTAGCTGAAACAAAATGGGAACAATTTTAATCCATAAAGCCTATTTTAGTCATATTTGTTATTACATTCTCATCACAAGTTATTTTAAAATTTACAAGAAAGAAGCAATACATATATTTGTATCATTTTTATTTATTTACTTATTTATTTTAATATTTATAAGCTCATGAAGTTCTATCATAGATTACACAAATATGTTAAGTAATGTTGAATCGAAATTATAATACAGCTCCTGAGTTGATGATAACAAATGAAGGACTGTGAGTAAGAATAATTAATGCCATTTTTTTTGGGGGGGGTGAAATTCACAACAATAATGCTGTCTTGTTTTTTCATAAGCAAAATGAAACATGACTCAATTATTGAAAGAAAGATGATGCTCTATTGTTGAAAGTATATGAATAATTATAAAGGTAAACAATTATAAGATTCATACAAATAAAAATTCTCATAATTTTTAAAAAATCACAAAGGTACTTCTCTTAATGAACTTTCACATTATGACAAAAATTATTATGCTCAGATATGTATGATAAATAATTTAAAATTACTACATACCAATAAAAAGTATCCTTTAATTAGTAGTAATATTCTAAGCTTGTTCTTCTTTTATTGTTTAACAATAATATAGAATAAAAATAAAACATGAAATAAAAAAAATTAGCAATGAAAACTGGAAGAAAAAAAAATAGCAGGAAAAACATATTTAATTAAAAATGTATGTATTGTTAGTAGCAGTTACACATTTAATTGAAATATAAGATATAAGATATTAGAACAAAAGAAAAATAGCTCTTTATTAATTAATTATATAATTTCATAAAAAATATTATTGTCTTTCAATTTGCAACATTTGATAAAAACCAGAAATACTTCAAAACCAAAATTAGAAAAATAATTCAAACAAAGATTAAAAATAAAATAATACCACAGAAATATAATTAAAATGGAGGATATTTGGATTTTGAAGAAAAATAGCTTTCAAAGTGTAAATACTTACTCTAACCAGTTAATATCCTACAGCCTATTTATAGGACAGTTATCTTTTACTTCTGTGACTACATCAAATGAGTTCCTTTATTATTATTTTTTCACACCAGTTTCTCTCTCTCTTTATATATTGTTACAAACTTGTAATGCTGTTTCCCAGCAAGGTTAGTTCTACTTATCAGAAAGATCAATTTACAGTAAGCTGTATTTGATGCTGCTCGAGTGCATATCCAGTAATCCCGAAGTTTGGCAACAAAATGACATCATGGAAACTTCCGGAATTTTAAAGTTCTAATATATAGGAGCTGAGACACACCTGGTTGGCCCAGAAGATTTGCGACCCACCTCCTGGATATTATAAAAATCCAGAAGTCTCTAATTGCAATGAATTGCTGTCGTAAATAAGTCGTCCAAAGGATAATGAAGCAAAAATGGGATAGTCCAGCATTATGTGGAGCTCAAGCAGTTGTTGAGTTGTGTGCCAATTCCTTGTATTTATTGTAGAAGCAGCATTGAGTCCTGTGTCAAGTAGCCAGTTGTGTGGTAGTGAGTTTGCAGCTGGATACAGATAAAACTTGGCAACAATAGAGAATTTCAGTGTTTGGAGGGACTGTAGAGTGAAGCATCAAAGATTTCCTCTCCTGCTGAATTCTATCTGATTGTTTTGTGTGTTTTGGTTGTTATTATTACCAAAAAACTACTGGTGGGATACTGTTTGCTCTAGTGTTCTGTCTAGTAATCCTCTCAGTTGTGTATTTGTCATGTTTGTAAAACTGTCTTCGTGTTCAATAAATGTTGCAGTCATTCATTATTGAGGACTGCTGATTGTTTTCACACCATACCCAATTACAAATTATCCCAATGATTTTATGGACTTAGCAGTAGTAGAAAACACACACACACACACACAAAATTTATGATACAAACAATTTTCAGCTGCCATGTACCATTTATTAACCAGGTAATTTAAATTTAAGCATAATTCTCTTAATTAGTCCCAGAAATCACTTTCAAAGAATTGTAAAAGTTTTGAAAATTATCTTTACATTTTATTAAGTTATACGCAAATGAGTAAATGTCATAAAAAATATAATACAGAAAAGAAACTTTAAAGAAATTTGATTATTATAATTCATAATAAATGTATAAAACTATCAAAATAACTTTCAAATCTATTATCACGTTCATATCCAAATTTTAAAGCAGAAATCAATTTCATGTTTACTAATCAATGATGATAACAATTTTCATAATCTAATAACCCCAATGTATTTAAAAATAACAAAAAACTTACATTCACATCCTGAACCAGCAAGAATAAGTTTATCAGAAGTACAAGAATCTTTTACACATTTTACTAATTTAACTTTTTCATCCTCACTGAGAGATACAAATTCACCAGTTGATCCAAGAACTACATAACCTATAAGAACAAAATTAATATATAGAAAGCATAATAAGCAATTTCCAGCACAATTTATAAATAAAATAATGTGCAGAAAATGGAATTTTGCTTTATAAAATAAAATATTGCCCATTTTGTCTTTGCTCAATTTTTTTTGACACAAATCTTTTAATAAATGTTTTTAATCTATCTCTGAAAGCTAAGGAGATACTGTATTCTGGAGTGTACTTTTTACTCTTCTCAACTATTGGAGTGGAATGAGTGAACTTTGTTATTGCACTTGTGAAGTATTGTTGTACTGATACTTCCCCTTTCCTTTTATAAATTGTATAAGAGATCAAAAAGCTTTGTTACTATACCTATGCTACATTAGAGATAATTGTTTTTCAGGAATTTTGCCTTTGCAAAGAGATATGTAACACTTTTTGATGCATATTATTTTCCGATATATTAAAGCAATTAAAGGGGTTCCTTTAAATTGTTGATAGAGTATAATTAGTGAGAAATTAAACTAGATTATATTTATGTACTGAAAAAAAGTTGG
>JAOUZG010042725.1:3211527-3222016 GCA_026289955.1 Argiope argentata
TATATATATATATATATATATATATATATATATATATATATAAAATAAATTTCTGCAGATAAAATGTTCTTAATATTGAAGTGGTTTTATTTAATACAAGTTATTTATTCCCATTAAAAGTTATTATTTAATCCTATTAATTAGAATTAATTTATTTAATCCTGCTATTCAATTAGAGATAGTATAAAAAGGTTAAAAAAACATTTAGTAATTATTTGGAAATTTATGCATTTCATAAGAATTATATGTATATTATTTATTCCATTATTATTAAAATTAAATATGCATATAAAGTATTAAATTTTTAGCATAAAAAATTACCACATCTTAAGAAAAAAAATATTTTGGAAACTGTTGAATTATCATTAAAAGAAAAACAAACATAAGCCTTTACTTTTATTTAAATATTAATAATGCCTAAAATTTCTTATTTAAAATGAAAGATAATTAAAGAAATCAGAAATGAAAAAGATACATAGCATTTCAAACTTTCTAATTTTTTCTTATAAATTCTATTTGTGCTGTCAAAGTGGTTCATAATATCTAGAATTGATATAGACTATCAGGAGTAAATGAAATTAATTTTATGCCCAAAATAGAAAACCTTCCTTTGTTATTTTTTTTAACAATGTTTTGTAAAGTTGTATCTTCTCTTATTTTAATTACTTTTCCAAATGTTTTTTTTTTTAATTATTTCTTACATAAAAACAAGTTTGCAACTTACGCATAATATAATTTGATTACTGAAAAATAAAAATTTATTTATAAATATCTATTTTTACATTATTTTATAATTAATGTAAAATTATATCAATTTTCTTGTAAATAAATATTAAATTAGAATTATTTGTAATTTACAAATTTCCATATTATTATTATTATTTGAATTTTTCATTATCCAGACAAAATCTGGTTAAACTTAAAATCTTTAATCAATTATCAAAATTTAAAAAATATATATTCAGAATCTTACTGTTTTAATTTATGTAATATATTTTTTTCTAAATACACAGATTGCTGTTTAATTTAAAGAAGTACAACCATTTCTAAGTCTCAGGATACTATTTAAATTTAACAGAATAAATTGCAAATAGATGAAAGGACTTTTTCCCTGTTGCTTCTTCATCAAAATTTCTGTTGTAAAAGAGTTTGAATTTTGTCTTTTATCTGTATTCTAACTAACTTCAATTACAATCTTAAATTTAAATCTGAACTAAGTGCACCTTAAATTATGTATTGACAATGATTTCTATAAAAACTTTTTTAAACAAGAAACATTATTAATTGTAGATATTATGATAGAAAAAAAACTATATTATGACTTTATATAGCTTTAAGTAAGAAAACTCATTTCAATTTCAGAATTTAACAAAGGAACAGACAATAAGATAATTCGATAAAAAATTAAGAATTAAATGGCCAAAAAATTTAAATAAAGGAATTATATATATATATATATATATATATATATATATATATATATATATATATAATAGGTCAAGAACAGCTTAAAATGCTTGACTGAAGATAAACTACAAATCTTAATTTTTAACTGGCCATATGATGAGAGATCTTAAAGAAAATGATATCGTAATCCTTAATTTGGAGATAAAAAAGAAGAGAAAAAAAAGCCCAGCATGTGCTATCTATCTTGGCTAAAGTTTTAATAAGCACTTAGATTACTTAAAAATATGAGCAAATTATGCTGAATTCGTTATAATGCTAATCATAGTGAGTCTGTCAGTCAAAAAATATCTGCAATAATACCTTTAAATGGAATCGATTTCCATTTTTCTAAATTCAGCATCAATTTTTTAAAATCTATGTTTCCATCACTATCAAAATTAGTAATAATCGGGGGATATATGCCAGATATATCCAACGAAGAATTTGAAGTGGACAACTGTTTAATTAAACTCTTTTGAAATTCCTTTGATTCCTTCCGATTTAAGATAGACTTGTAAACACCGGATTTTAATGCAGTGTATTTTCTAAATTGACGAAACATTTCTATTCTACAATAATTACCATATGTCAACAAAACAAAACAATATAGAACTATTATGATGCCACTTTCTTAGTCGAAAAAAACTTTCTAAGAAATTCTAAAGAAAATCCACGTGAAAAATTACTGTCAGACTGTCTTGCAATCATGAATTCTAAAAGAAAATTTTCTTTTTATACCATACACTTTACTTTCTCCCAAATTAAGAGTTACATTTAAGAAAAATTTATCATTTTACTGACCACTCTGACAAAGTTGGTTAAATAAGGGAAACACATGTTTATATAAATTATTCTACAGTTGAGTCAGATCTAAAACTGAAAAATAGATTTTATGCAATTTAAATATTTAATCATTTATTTATTTATTAAAATTTCAATAATTTTTTTCAAATATTAAAATTTTTACCCCTTTCATAATCAGTATTTTTTTTTATTTGTTTTCTCCCCTGAAATAGTTATAATCTGTTCTTAATGGCAATGATATTAATAGTTAAAACATGGCGGTTTGATCTATAGTAGTTTGACAATTTCCATCTTTGTTCAAGTAAGTATTGTTTGTTTTAGAATTTCATGAATTATTTCATTTTATAAATTATAAAACACAAGCAGGCTTTCTCTTATACTTTTAAGCTGCGATCATTTCAGTGAATGCTGATTGAGAATGTAATATGTTATTTTCCTACCAATATTTTAATTTATTATAGTATGAATCACATTCATTTTATGGTCGAAAATTAATATTATTAATTAGCGTATTCGCGTTAGTAAATTTGCGAATTGATTTTCTCCGTCATGTAATTTTTTTTAGTTCAGTTTAATGCTCGGTTAAATGATTTTATAGTTATTATTCAAAAACGTGTATCAAAGTATTTATTATCCGAATTTATTGCATAATTTTATATTGCATTAATTATTTTTAAATCTTATAAATCGATTTCTTGTGATGTCTATCGGATGATTTGTGTACTGTTAATTTTTATCTTATTAAAAACATATATATTTACTATATTTCCTTTGAACGAGCGTTATTGTTTTTGTAAAAATTTCTTTGAATACGTTTCTTTTCGCTCACCGAAGTATCTAATTGGTATCATTTCTTATTTTTCATTCAAGTGCATTCATTCCTTTCATATTTTTTTTTCTCTCTGTTTTTGAATTTGATTTTTTTTAAAGATGATTCAAAATATCTTGCAATAGAAAATTTTCTTGCTTCATGTGCTACTTAAAATACAGCAGAATTTTTCTGTAAATTCATTAAGTCTAATTAATATATAAGTATGTTTTATATCTAATTTTTGTTTTAGATTTTTTTAAAATTATAATTTGGTGATTAATTTCTATCAATCAAATGTGCCAGATGAACATTCCTGGCACATCAACAGAAAAGTAATGTCTAGTCTAATTGCTATTATTATAATGAAGTACTTGTATTAGTAATATTAGCAGTTTTTTTTCTTTGGAATTATCAAACAATTTATTCACTTTTACTAAATTTAAATTTATCAAATTAATTTCACCTGTATTTTAAATTACTAGAACTTGTTACTGTTACTTGTTGAAATAAGTTTTAAATTACTAGAATACTATTTTTTAAAAAAACCTGTTGGTTTGATTTACTTGATAATTTTGAAAATATTTAAAAATGGAATCTGCTCCTGCATGATCTTAATTTGTTTTTAAAGTATATTTTGTACTTGTATCAACCTCATGCCAATTAATCACCCCTGAAAATATTCTATTATTTTTTCTATGTATGATGATTAATTTCCAAAAAGAATCTTTATTTAAGTGACATGTTAATTAATTTGTCTATATTCAATAATGACAGAATTTAAGGCTTAAAGTTTGCCTTTTATATTTGATCAAAAAAAAGTATTGTAATTGTAGGTGCAAAAATTATTGAATGAAACTGAAATTATATTTTTTTTTGTCATTAAATTGAGATTTTAATTATAAGTTCCTTTCATATCTTTTACTATTGAATAATTTTGGTAATTAATATAATTATTAATTGCCAATTATAATATAGTTATTAATTAATTATTTTTTATTTTAAAAATCACCAAATGCTTAAAACAGATTATTTGATCAAGAATTTATAATTTTTTTAATTAGGTGAAGAAAAAAATTATGATCATGTAAAATTTTTATCAAAATATTTCTTACATTTAAATTGAATAAATGAGGCAAACTAAAATTATTTCGTAAATTAAAAATATATATTATAGCAGAAGAAGTTATGTTGACATTTTTTATTTGAATTTCAATAAAATGTGAATAATTACGCTTTATAATGAATTGCCTTAACAGTGTAGTGGAAATGCAATTTAGCTTTGTCAGTAATTAAATGTTCCTTGTTGTGAATCTAATAAATTTTAAAAAATTAATATATTTAAGCAGATTTAACTTCGAACATCTATATTATTTACAGCATAAAGCAAAACATGCATCTGTATATCTCAGTTATAAGAACACCTTCCAAACATTGAAGAACAAAAATTATTTCTGTCTTTTATCTATTATTTTAAAACTATCACATAAAAATTATTTTTGCACTATCTAAAAAGCAGCAAATTATTTTTTGATAATACTGATTTTAACAAACCCTTCAAAATTGATTTTGAATACAATGTCTAGCAATGAAGTTCAATCCAATTTATTATTTCTTGAGATGAAACTTATTTTTTTTTAATGATTATCAAAATTGTAGTAAGAAAAAAAATTATGAACGCTTTAATAAACTTTTAACCTTATTGCATGAACATGAAGCAATCCAATTTGAATTCTAAGAAAACATTTCTCATACATTTTTCATACATTTAAAAATTATTCTTATTAATTTCACCAGTTTATTGAATCTTATTTCTATTGAGTATTGAAAAATGCTCTGCAAAATTAGTTTTGTTTTATTGGATAGCTCTAACTAGTTAGTGATTTTTGAATATCTAAAATTTATTTGAAACATATCATTTTTTTAAAAAAAAATAAGTCATTTAATTGAGGGATTGTAATGCATTAAAGGCTGTCAAAATATTCTATGAGGTGACTGAGAAAAGAGAAAGACTGTTTAAGAAATAAGATGGAAAAAAAACCCTGTTTCATTGAAGACTTAATTATTCATCAATTTTTCTCAGGCGTATGAAATTATTTGTATTAGAAATGTACCATAGAAAGAGATGAACGTTTAATCTTGAACAAACATATAAAACCTTCACATGACACAAACTGTGTAGCAAAAACAGCTAACTCATGAATTGATAGAATTCATTAAGCAAATGGCATTGCTTAATGTAATAGTGATAGCTGATTTTAGCCAGTTACAAGACTTTTGAACCAGTAGTGTTCTAATGACTAATTACAAGCACCAGGAAGATGGAATAATGAAAATTCTGAGGAAATAGTGATAGTCAAATAAATTTTAAACTCAGAAAACTCCTGTGGTGGGAAAAAAAAAGCAAAAGATTAATCTGTCTGCATCTCGGGAGCCGAATTGGAATTGATGGATTCATTTGACGCTTACTGTTGGAGATTTTTGGGAGGTAATAACTGACTTTATTTAAGGATGCGGCTCTCCGTTATGATCCTGATCTGGACTATTAGAATTTTCTGCATATAATCTTTTACAACATTATTAAACAATTCTGATTAAGGAAAGGAATTTTGCTATAGTTTTATTTTCATATTTTCTTCCATATAGTAAGTCAAACTTTTAAACAAAATAGTTAATGTTAAAGATATTTTGTTTAGTACCACTTGAAGAAAGTGGACAGTAACCTTATTTCGTTGAGGAATTTCTTTTTGTGGCTGATTGAGCTTTGTTTAAAAAGTGTAATAAGAAATGTTAATATAAAAATGATAGAAAAATTATAAAAAAAAAATTCTAAATTTCATAAATGAATATTAAGTTTTGGAAAAAGACTAATATCTGCAACTGTTTAAAACCTGCTTTTCATTTTCCACCTGAAATGAGTTATTCTACATTTAATGAATAATTAAAATAAAATATATAGGCAATAATTGGGGTTCTTAAATGATTTCATATTTCAATTATCCAATTTTTAGTTTTTGTCAAAACCATGACCAGAGCAGTGTTGTCAATTGACAGAGAATAGAAAATACTCTGATCTATATAATTTGAGAAAAGAATCTGTTTATTCAATATTTTGATTTGTGGAAAAATAAATAACTCATACAACTTAGAATTTAAATTTACCAAAAAGGTAGGATAGAGCCAATTTAAAATTATACATAATTTTAATAATTTGTTTTAATTAAACAATATTCATCGTAAATTTCATTCATTGTTATTACCTGTAGTTAATAAATTTGGCTTTTCTTTTATTTTTCAAGAATTGTCAAAGAAATGAAATTGTGTGTTCTAAAAAATATATAAAAAGAATCGTGTATTAAATATCTGTTAGCTAAATTATACAGAATCAATATATTGAGAACAAGTTGACTTATTCTAGTTAGCAAGTTGCATCGTTTAAAGAAATCAATTAATTTATAGGTGATGTAGATTAAATGCAATTGTTATAACAATTTAATACTATAAAAGTATGTTTTTGACTGTTTTTATAATTTAATGCATAAATATTATCCTTGTTCTAGTATCATATATATTCTTATTTTCATTCTTTCAAATCTTGTGAATATATATGTTCTTTATTTGCCACGATTAATTAATGAGTAATTTAATTTTATCACAATTTCAAAAAAAAAAAAAAAAACCTAAATATTTTTTATATATTTTAAAAGAACCTTATTATGAGTTTTAATTTATTGCATCAGACCATATAAGGTATGTAATTAAAAAAATATTTTTTTTATTGTGAATAATTTATTGGTGTTTTCTTTTTTTAAATGATAAATTTAGAAAAGAAATCCTTTTAGTAATTTTCCATCATTATTGTAGCTGTATAGATGATTCAATCCTTTTTAATTTCCTCAATGAATCTTGATTTGAACTGTTGTGGTATACATTTTTCCCTTGTTAACAAAATAATTCTATTTTGAATTGAAAAGCACTTTAAATGTTTATAATGTGTGTTGCTTTTATTTATTTATTTTGTTCTAGATTTATACAAAATTATCCAATCAGCTCAATATTCCAGGAAAGTCCATTCTAGTCATTATTTTGTGAGAAGTGAATCAAATGGTAATTTTTTTTTAAATGACCTATTTGTTTAATTATATAGATACAATTTCTGCTCTTTTTATGAAAAACTTTCTCAGTACTTACATATTAGATCGTCTTTGCCATCAGTTTAGTAACTAATTGGCAACAGATTTAAATTTGGCAATAAACAGATTACATCATTGCTGGATTGCCATAATTGGTGGTTTAGCAACTCATTGGCAATGACTTCAAATTTGGTGATAAAGTTAGTCTAATACGTAAGTACCAATTTCCTTGACACATTTTCATACCCTTTAACATTTTTTTGTCCTTCTTTAGGTATTTTATTCCTATTTTGCTTATTATGATAATTGAAGATGATATCTTTATCAAAGAAAGTGAAAAAAGAAACAGGAAACAACAACAACCATATTGCAAAGCCAAATCCCCGTGTTTCTATTAGAGATAAGCTACTTATTAAAGGTAATATTAGTTATCTAGTTTTAATATTTGATTTTTTTTAGCATAGTAGATTTGATTTTAATTGTCATATTCATATTATACTCTATATTATAATTTTATCTTTCTTTCCCCTCATTTGTTTTGGAGAATATTTGCTTCAGTACATGTATTCTTGAAAGTAATAAATATATCTTTCATGCTTTTTTTGTATTTGTTTATATATATTTATAAAAAGATTGTAATATTAAAAAAAAAAAAAAATTGAACCTATGTTTCATTTGTGAATGCAACTTAAAAATTAAAGGAACTAAACAAATGAATTTTGAATACTAAATCTGTTTTTGAATAAGTCAAAAATTCTTTATCTTACCCAATTATTCGATTAATGAATTCCAGAAAATGTGATTGTGTATTCAATTTAAACAAGCATATATTCTGGAAGTATTCAAGAAACTAGAATAATTTTCTAATGAATAATGTTTGGTTTTACAAGGGAGGTGGTTTAAAACTTGTGAAAAAGAATTATATCCTGATAATACCGCTTGTTTAAAATTGTATTTTACTTTATTTTTACTGCATAAAATGTATGTTTTGTTATTAATCATAAATAAATTCATAGAAAGTCAATTTAAATTTAGAAGCCATTAAAATTAGTATTTCAGTAATGCATGAATGTTTACTGCATTAATTTTTCATTTTAAAACCCAATTAATAAAATTGATTGTGACATAATTTAACACATTCGTTGCCACCAAAATTTATATATCCATCCTCAGAAGCCGAATTAAAAAAAAGTTTTAATGATTAAAAACGTTCCTAATATTTTAATAGTAAAGAAAGAAAAAAAGAAAATCCTTTTATTTTCGTGTTTAGTAAAAATAATGCTTCACTAACGTGCCACAAAAACCTCATCGTTCAACCTCCAAATCTGAAATAAAACTAAAGCAGTTTACTTATCATACTCGATTGTCGCCCCAGAGCGTCACTGGCAGGGGAGGTAGCGCCAGTGCGTCAGTGGCAGCGAATGTGTTAATTAAGAAATCTGAGTTATCTGTTCATTTTAATCTGTCATAAGATTTGGATTGATCTAGTAAGAAAGCTAATTCTTTCATTCATGTATCTTATGGCTAAAAGAATAACATTTAATTGATTTTGTTTATACCCAATGCACTGTTTTTTTTTTTGTTTTTTTTTTTGATGCTCTTATATGCATCATTTTGTGAATTTTTCAGAAAATAAGTTGTGGTCCTTTGCTTTTGTTATATTTGATATATATTTATTATATTATTATTATACTTGCAATTTTTTATAATTTAGCAAATTTACTAAAAAAAATAGGGGATTATTGTATGTTCTATTTATCAAAAGGGCAATTTTACTTAAGGATATTTTGGATATTTAAGATTGTACACTTCAGAATGATTTATTTATTTATTTTACTTTTATTATTTTATTTTATTTTATTTTGAAAATAAATAAAATTGATAGCCTCAATATACATACATACACTTCCTCCTCTCAATTTTTGACAATATTGTCTCAAAATTTTTGTATCACTTTGAAATGTAAAGAATTATCTGTTTAGTTATACCCGTTAGTTGTCATCTGATTTTCCCTTTAATTGAAGTAAAAATTTTAAAACTTTTTTTTCCATAATTTAGCACAAAACTTTCCACTATTGCAATTAAATTCACACTGATTTCATTATAATATTTATTTTGTCTTTTTTCATTGAAAGTGAAGGAATGAGAATCTTTCCAATTTCTTATGGACAATATAATGTACATTGCCTTGATATTAATTGTATTCAGTTTTGATAAAATTATATAGACGCAACATCAGATCCATGATTTTTGTCAAATTATCAGGCATTAAAGTATTATTTTAATAGCCTTATATATTTTCTATTTGTTGTGCATATGAATTATATTATAAAATCAAATGCCATTACATCATAGCACCATTAAAAACATGTGTCCTGTTCATCTAACTTCTAATTTTTTGCAATACTGTAACTTCATATTTTATTCTTATGAGCTACTGATATTTTATTCTTATGAGCTACTTCCTTTCTTAGCTTTCAGCAATCATAGAAAATTATTCAACTAAAAATTTAGGTAAATAACGATTACTAATAGTTTTATTCTTCAAAAGGAAAATGTTGGAAAATAAATCCAGATTAAAAAAAAAATTGTAGTGTCATCATTGGAAGGATAATTATTTCGGACTGTAAAATATCATTGAAATCACTTTTTTATGAGCACTTTTTTTAAAAAAATTTATAGATGAAAAAAATTTAAAATCTTATTTTATATTTAATTTAATTCATTAAAAATTGATATATATAATGTTACTTCAAAGTAAACATTTTATACTCTAAGAAAGTATATCTGTGCTAAAATTGGTAGCTCTTTGTTAAATAATCTGTTCTATTCAGTTCTTGTACAAAAGCATTCCTTTATTATTAGTAGAGATTATTATTGCTATGAAATGTGCTAGTAAAATTCTGTATGAAAGTAAAAGGAATTAAACATATTTGGGGGTTTAGCTGTAGGACATAACTTGATCCATTTTGAGTTAAGTGTCAAATGCATATTTTGTTTGAGGGAACTAATATTTGAAGAAACAATCATAATACAAACAGTATGTGATTGAAAATTGAATAATATATGCTGTTACTTTATTCTATTAAAAGGGCTCATGTTGACAATAAGCAAACTGAAAAACATGGCACTTGTAATATTTAACAATTAATTACCAAAGTTTGCACAATATTATACTCTCTGATAATTAATTTTAACTGTTGTTATGTTGTTGATAACAACAACAAAAAAATGCTGAAAAGGTCTGCAATTTGAAGCTTAAAATGCATTTGCTATATATATATATATATATATATAT
>JAOUZG010042725.1:3222116-3247976 GCA_026289955.1 Argiope argentata
TTGCTGCTATATATATATATATATATATATATATATATATATATATATATATATATATATATATATATATATATAATAAAAAATTTTATTAAATAATTCCTTATAATCATTTTCTTCAATTTTTATTATGTATGCAAGTCATAAATTATTCAGTTAGTGCATGTTTTTAACCTCATATTTTAATCATGACTAAAAGATATATATACTTATACTACTTTTGTTTACTTTTTTAGAAGTGCAAGAATTGGAATCAAATTTGCCTAGCTCGTGTAAAACACATTTTCCTAATCCAAATGAACTTCATAGGATAGAACTAACTATTTGTCCTGATGAAGGATATTGGTGTGGTGGAAAATTTAAATTTATAATCGAAGTTCCAGATGAATATAATATGGTGGTATGTATTAAAAAAATTATTATTAGTGTATTTTTTTCTAAATGGGCATTTAATTTTTTAATCAATTTTTAAACTTAATTTGATCATTTTTTAAATGATTTAAATTTGATTTCTTAAAATTTGAAAAATGTCTTATCGTGAATTAAAAGGTTTTTATATTTAGCATTTTAAAATTAATTAAGCCTTATTGTAAACTTAAATGTTAATAATTATTTGCTGTTTTTCTTTTTTTAATAAAATGTTATTTAATTTAGTAACAAGCATTACAGAAAGTAAAAAATATATATAAATATTTGATATAGCCATTAAGATTGTTCATGGGTTATTTTAGCATAATAAAGGATTTTTCAATGTATTGAATATCATTCTATAATTGTTTTAAATATATAGTATCATATTAAGAAGTTGAATGTAGCATGTGAGAATTTTTAAGTACTATGTTATTTGAAATTTTAAATTAGAATAAATTTGCTATATGCAGGCTTTAAATGCCGCAGCCTATCCAAATGACTTACAATGCAAAAACTAACATTTGGTATAATAATGATTTAAAGTCTCAAATGGTGATGTTTGATGCCTTAATCATTGATTTGAACTCTATTGCTTTAATATTGTGACAATACTTTATACTGACATTTGTAGCTTCTACGTATTTTGAAATTACTCAATCAAGTAAGACATGTAGAATAAGAACAATAAGTTGGCTTTACTTGGAATATTATAAAAATCTGGGGATAAAAATTATCTTAGAAATAGATATTATTTTTTTAAAAGACTGAAAACCTTTATACATTTTAGAGTAGACATGTTTTGAATTGATATTTACATTTATAAAAAATCTTTTCAGCCACCGAAAGTGAAATGCCTTACTCGTTTATGGCATCCAAATATTAATGAGGAAGGTGCTATATGTCTAAGCTTATTGAGGCAAAGTTCTATTGATGGATTAGGTAAGCTTTTATTTTGTATCTTTTTGTAAAATGCTATTATGATGAATTAATTTTTTAAAACAAGATTAATTTTAAATATCTATTCAGCCTTCAAATCTATGCTCTGATATTTTTTAGCAGTTTCAATAGTGAAATAAAAATTATGCCTGCAATTATTGAATTTATAATTTCTGTATGAATCTCAGAACTTTTCACTTATTTCTTTTTAGAGCTAAGGGCTTATTTCTTAAAATATCACATGATTAATATTTTTCTTTGCTAGCAAATATAACTATCTGATGAAATAAAACGTTTTTGTGTGAATTGTGTGAACAAAGTCATTGCATTTACAGAGTTGTCACACCACCTGATGAACTAAGTTTTTTTTAAATTTTATTTCCAATATAAAAAAGATCGAACTCTAATGATGGCAAGAATAAAAGATTGTAGTCACATCTTCCAAGAATGAAACAATGCTATTCGTGATTATGTACTGTGGAAAAATCAATATTTTTCTATTTTCTCCTCTCTTTTTTTCCAATGTAGATCAGTCCAGTTTTGATTTGCAATACAATTGTTCTTTTTCATAAGATTTTTGAATGATGGCTATTGGGCTAGCACAAAACTTCTGTAATTGCATCAGAGAAGGGAATATATTTTTAGACGAAAAAATGTGAACTGATTTAAAATAACTAGAGGTTTTTTTTAAATCTTAATAATTATTAGCTTTTAGCTTGACTAGTTGTTATAATCCAGATTTACTGGAATAATGATTAATGTGTATCTGGCAACTTTAAATAATATTCTATATCCAATTGTTAAACCTAAAATTAAATGTCAAAAGCAAATTAAGAATTCGGAGGGCTTTTTTATTAGATGTTTTAACATACCTAAGTGAAATTTGTTACTTGCAATTTTAATTGTCTCATTGTTCATTTCTATCTCAGCTGAAATAATATATTGTTTTTCTAAGGTTGGGCTCCTACTAGAAGACTGAAAGATGTAGTGTGGGGTTTGAATTCTTTGTTTACTGTAAGTTTCATTTTCTTTTTTAAATTTTTTTTTCCTAAATTCTTTCAAATATATTTTTTAATGCAGAATAAAAGATATTAATTTGATTTTTCATTTTTCTTTTCAGGATCTTTTGAATTTTGAGGATCCATTAAATAGTGAGGCAGCTGAACACTTTATTAGAGACAAGGTAAATATTCCGTGAAGATTCTTAGAAATAATTGAATAAAAATTTCTAATAAATATATTTTTTAAAGAAATCTGTGAGTTGCTCTATAATAAAGGTTATTCAAAGCAGTGACACCCTTTACAATTTGTTGTAATTTCATTATAAACAAACATGAGATGTGTGACGAGCACAATGTAAAAGAAAGTTTTGTGTTTTTAATTATTGCATTATTGTCTTTCATTGGATATATTGGCATCATCAATGCCATAGTAGATTTCTTTCCAGACTGAAAAGAGGTTGCAAGACATTGATAGCCATTCGATCTCTAACTGCACGTTCCACTTGTGATTGTATTGTTTTGAAATTGTTTTTTATGTACATTCCATTAGGATATGTTCTTAACACTGTTTTATTATTTTGAAGAATTGAGTATATACCTTAAAGTTGAGTTTATATTGGGTTTTGCTGTATCAGGTATAAATTGATACTGATATGCACTTGTACCTGATACAGCTAACTGATTATTTTCCCACCTGAATGCTTGATAAGTATCAGTTCTTGCTCTTGCACTGATACTTTCATGAATATGATTTGGATTTTACATACTTACTTGAAAGTAATGATAGTGATACACTGGTTTCTTTATTTTTGACAGTGATTCACGTGTTGATTGAGAATAGAAAAGATATACAAATTATACCAAATTTTATAAGAAATGACTGAGACTCTTTAGTTGTAAATGTATCATTGAATAAGGTAAAGGACAGTAATAGTTAAAAATGAAATATATTAATATAATCTTTATACATGCTAAAAGAATCACTGAGGCATCATGCCAGATTATGCTATGTTAATCTATATCTGTTGTGTATTTTCTCTAATATTCCTAAGCTATTAATTTTGTATATAATTGGTATAAAGTGTTAGGTTGATACTATATCATCAACCACAGTACACATAATGAATGCTTTGTGTGGTAAAGAAATGGATTACTGCTTCAATATTGTCTATGAAATGTGTAGTATTGCATATGCAAACAAAAATATTAAGTTTCTTTCTCTCTTGTGATTGTTTCTCTTTTTATAAGCATTTGCAATCAGTGCTGTTATTTTTAAATTACCCTGTAGATAGCTTTTATATATTAGAAAAAGTCAAGTATTTAAAAATCCTGCAAAAGTTGATTATTCTGATATTTTTAGCCATTGGCTACTTAATTACATAATATAAAGTAAATATTGTTTTAGTCTATATTTATTTAAAGAATTATAACATCTCAATTGAATGCTAATGCATGTCTATATTATTTTAAGATTTTGTTAATATAATATTCATAATTATTACAAATATATACATTTATACATACATATTCATTTTTTAATATTAATTTTAGAAAGCTTTTATTTTTTATTTATTATAAGAATAGTCTAATGTTTCAGCTTTTAAATTCTAGATTTGCATTCTTTTCTGTGAAAAATAGAATTCATATTACCATTAATAAATCTCTGATGTATCTTTGCACTCATTCAGCTAAAAGATTATTCAATTTTGCAGGAAGGTTTTAAGGCTAAAGTCCGCGACTTTGTTCTACACTATGCAAAGAGATGAGTTGATTGTGTTTTAGCTTCTTCATGTAAATATTGTTTTGTATTAAAGATTGTCATCAATGAGAGTAATCACCATGCTCATTGTCATCAAATGCCTTCATCATCATAATGAATGAACTGTGAATTTCCTTATTACTTCATCTGTTTTAATGCTTCTTTTTTGTTATGTACTTTATACTGATTGGTGCAAACTATTTCTCTTCAAGATATGGCTGTAAAAAGTATTCTGTTCTAATTTATCAATGTAAATTTCAAATAAAATAGTGATTAAAAATCATTTTCTGTGATGTTTTATAAACAATTTATGCAAACATTTATTTTGTTTGCATAATAATCTGTATTTTTTTCCCCTAAAAAATAAACTTTTTGGCATGTTTTTATTGTGATCAAGTTGTAGAGTTTCTGTTCTATTTATGATTCAATTTGAGAGTTGAGTGAGGAAGAAAACTACATTTATTCATATTTGTATTTGAAAAATTGATTTTGAATCAATGAGTTAGTTCCCTTTCTTAATTATTATTATTATTACTTCCATATTTATATAAACCTATAATTTTCTCTCTCTTTTAATATCAAATCTTAGCATGTTTGAAATAATAATCAAAATCTTGAATCTAATAATTAACTCTTATGAGATTAATTCTTTATATTAAAATAATCATAACTTCATATTTAAGAATGTCAAGTATCATACACTTCTGATTAATATTAGGAGGAATATTAATTTGCCTAAAAAGGTTCATCATTATAAATGCATATTTTTCAAAACTATATTTTAATTAATTGATAAATTTAAATGATTTAAACGAATTAGTGGAAGTTTCAAATTCTCTAGCTTTTGAGTATTCAGTGATTAAAAATTAAATTCAATTCAAAATCATATTTTTTAAAATGTTTTAAAATTATATTAAAGACAAAATTGTTAAATATCAGATTTAAATTTTTTAAAAAAAAAATTATTTTGAAATCCAGGAGTCAGTTTATGTTTTAAATTCTCTTATTTAAAAATTATTTTCTTAATGCAGTAAACACCACAATATTTTCATTTACCTATGAGTGCAATGTACAATTAATTGTAAAAGAATAAGTGAGAATCCTTGTAATTTGTTATTTATGATTGCATCTACACAAAATATATTTTAATGGAAAAGATTTAAGGTCATAGGTACATTTTAGTTGTCAAATTGAATTATTTATTATTTCATTGTGGTAATCAGGAGTTTTCTAATAATTCCGTCGAGCATGCCTTTTTTATGAGTTTCAAATATTTTCTGAAATTTGCAAAAGTTGTTGGACTCCCCTCCAAAAAAACAATAAAGAACTGTTGCAAGATAGGTAGTAATTGACATTCTTTTGTTATGTGACAGCTAATGCAATTAAGACCAACAAATACAAAATAATCAAATTTACCACTTTGTCATTTATTGCTGTTTTTTAATTAGTTCAAAATTGCAATTTTACATAAATGCAACTACAGAGGAAAATACTTTATAATCAAATCATTCAAAGAATATTTTTAAAATATTCTTCAATTAATCAAATAAATTTAGGAGTGTGTGCTCATCATTAAACCATTGTGTGCATAAATAATAGTTTTTAATTAATGTCTTCATTTTAAGTGTATTTTCTGATAGATGAAGGTTTCCTTAGATTTCTATTTCAAGATGTTACAAATGACAATCGCTTATATATAAAAAAAAAAAACTTAAGCATTCTTACGCAATGATATTATATATTGTCTAAATAAAAAAAACAACATTTATTTTATTTTGACGAAAAGGCTACGAATTTCCTGTTAAATTAAAGTTTTATTTGGGAAATAAATTTAATGTAAAACTGATGTTTATTAAAGCTCGTGTTTTATTGTAAGTCGATCTATTAAAACAAATAAATGCAATATATGGCCCCTGGAAAAGTGAGCTTTATAAATCGATTGTGAGAAATTACGATTTTTATAAATATTTCGGAAACTATTTATGGTGGTTTTTTTTTTTTTTTTTGATTCCGTCATTTTAAGGTATCCGATTTGCCATCGTGGAGAAATATGGGTCGAATGGTAAGGCCTCCGCTTCATAACAGGTACGTTCCAGGTTTCAGACCCGCTTCCAACAAAGAATCGTCGTGCAAGCGGTCTGGTGCGCGTTAAATCTGACAGGTATGGTAAGAGGAGGGTGCCAGCTCAGGCGTCGTCCTCGCCATCTGACCGCGGATCAAAATTTCGATGTCCATCCCAAAATAGCCTTAGTGTTGATTTAAAACGAGATGTTAATATAACTAAAAACGAATGGAAAAAATTCTATTGTGCTACAATGTACTCCCCTTCCCCATATTATTGATTGGTTGAAATGGAATTTTCGGCTCCAATACCCATATTATTGTTTTAAAATATGACATTTATATTATCTACTATCCGCCTTTGGCGACCAGTCGGTTCGCCAGTATTAATGCTCGCTAAAATTGCCATATAATATTTTATGTAGCTGTGTCTCATAACAGGTTTTTCACCAAAATATCTATCCGAGCAATGATTGTTCCGGAATTGATATTTTACTTAAATGGTGGAGGGAAAGGTCTAAAATTCTACGTTTTTATTGAATAATGAGATTCATATTTTCATAAATGTAAACACACTAAACAAATAAAGACACAATTGATTTTCAAGAGATGCGAAAGTTTAAAAACAGCTTGGAAAATGCCGCACACAAAGGAAATAATGGTACCCCCCTCCCGTACTTTTCTTTTTTTCTTTCCTATCCTTTTTTTCATCACTGCTTTTCTTTCTACGACCCCTTTTTTTTTTCCTTCCCTGCCCAGTCTTTATTTTGAGCAGGCATGGATTAAATATCCGTACAGACTAATAATAAAAGCAACTATTTTCTTTCTTTTTAAAACATCCCGTTATCTATAAATCAAAACGAACTGACTTCGCGTATTTCTTTTTAAACAAATGATAATTTATTACTTCCTGCTATCATGCTCAGTTGGTGTGGGGGAAGGAAATGAAGATTTTCGGCGGGAAAGTAAGAAAAGTGTCGTTTTAACTATTTTCCTCGCCGTTCCCCCCCCTTCTTTTCTTTTTTTCTCTCCATAAGAACCATCCTCGTGTCTTAACGAAAATATTAAAAAAATAATTAGCCGAATTGGTCTAGCCGTTCCCTAGTTTTGCGCTTAGCAACGCATTTCGAGATCCATTTTTTATTAGTATAGATGTCGTGCATTTATTTGGTGGTTTTATTCTTAAAAAACAAACAAACCTTTTTTAGTAAGTAAACTTTTTTTTTCTTCGAAATTTATGAATTATTTATGAAATAATATCCAAAGCTCATGAAACTCATTTAATACTAGAATTGTCGACCCTATGTCTGTCGAAATTATCATCAAATTACTATATAATATTATTGGAAAATTAGTTTTATATCCAGGGTGGCACATCTTATTGCGCAATATTATATTATACAATTCAATAACAATATTATACTATGCTGCGAATATTGTTTAATAGCATGCAATATTTTACAGCATGTACCTGCTACTAGGACGATGAAAAAAAATCGCTTCAGCAGCAAAATTTTTTTATAGTAATGGAAAATTTTAAAGATAGAAATTAATATTATTAATTCGTTTAATCAAAACGTCAATTAGAATTAAATTGTTCCATCGGGTTATTGAGTGAATTTTGCGAAAATACTATAATAAATAACAAAGTTACAGAGGCGTGCCATTTTTTTTTGTAACTATTTGTTTCCTGTTTTTAATCTATATTCATGTCCATAAATTAAGGATAATTCAGAGTCACGCGAAAATCTAACCCTTAATTTACGTATATCACCCGTAAAAGGATTACCCACATCAAAATTCATACGGCATTTGCAAGAAGCTACCAGATGACACTCTAGGACGTCACAATGAAGAGAGTGATGTATAAGAAATGCAGGCAAAGGAGTAAAATTGTTCGCACAAGCTTTATAAGCCTTTCAGTGCGAGAACTTCATAGTTGAGTTTTTACTCCCATTTTTTACGTGGTAAAATGATCTGTCGTCTGAAATATGGGAGTAAGCAGCTGGAAGTATCTGAGAAACATGGAATCATCCAGAATGTCATCTCCAGGCTTTGGCAACAATTCCAAGATTTTCATAATGTGAGTAGATGTTACAGCACAGGTCGCTCCCCCCCCCCTAGTTACAGCACCGAATGAGGACCGGTATTTGGTAGTTACTGCCAAAAGAAACAGACGGAGCATAGCATCAGATCTGTCTCGTCAACTCTTTTCAGTCACTGATGTGACAGTTTCAAGGCAGACCTTGTACAAATGATCTGATTGGTCTATTTGCTCATAGGCATGTCATATGTCTCACTGTCGCCTGAGGTTAGCCTGGAGTAGAGAGCATACATTGTGGACAACTCAACAGTGGGCTTGTATAATGTT
This sequence comes from Argiope argentata, assembly GCA_026289955.1. Classification (NCBI taxonomy): domain Eukaryota; kingdom Metazoa; phylum Arthropoda; class Arachnida; order Araneae; family Araneidae; genus Argiope; species Argiope argentata. The sequence goes on from JAOUZG010042725.1 coordinate 3,230,653, forward strand.
TTCCGGCGAGTCCAGATTTAACTTGCAGTCTGATTCTCGCCAGACTTTCATATGGAGAGTACCAGGTACCCGTTACCACCAAGAGAACAACACTGATCAACACCGTTATGGTGGTGGAAGATTGCTCGTTTGGAGAAGAATTATTCTAGAATTGACCCGCATGTTCAAATTGGAACCATGATAGGTCAAATATATCGGTACACCATTCTGTAACATGTACGTTTGTTTGGTGGGACCATAGGCTCAGAATTCGTGTTTATGGATGACAACTCCCGTTCTCACAATGAAAACATCATAAACGAATGCCTTCGATCGTAGAATACTACCCGTATGGAATGGCATGCATTCTCATCGGATTTAAATCCAGTAGAGCATGTGTGGGACACACTTGGCAGACGAGTTGCAGCCCTTCAACCACATTCTACATGTCTATTGGAACTTCGGAGAACGTTGCTTGATGAGTGGTGTAGTATTCCCCAAGATCAGATCGATAATTTGATACTTAGCATGCCTAGACTTTGTAAGGAGTGTATTGGGGGAGCATCGTCTGGGAGGGGATACTATGTATTAACTCTCATACCAACAACGTAATATATATATATATATATATATATATATATATATATATATATATATAACTTTTGATTGGAAAGCAGTGTGGAGAGTCGTGGCCAAAAATCATCAAATAAATACATTCACTTTTTAACTTCGTTTTATTCCATCTCTAGAAGTACTCTGCGCAGCACACGACAGCCGTAGGTTTACATGGCGAAAAAAGAAAGTAGTAAATAAGGGCCCGAAACATTTATCTAGACATATACAAAGATATTATAAATCAAACACGTGTAGATTTTTGACATGAATTCTGTTAAATTTGACCTTGACAAGAGAAACAGGATTATTTTAAACTATCTATTTTAAATAAGTGATTTATTACTCATTGAAGGAATCCTCTAAAAGAATATTTACACCAGTGATTTATTATGCATCCAGTCAGCACACGTGGACTCGATTGAGCATTACTTTTATAATACTTTATTTGATTTATTAATGGATCAAGGAGTTACTATGAACTAAAGTAAGACAAAATTTTGAGAATTTATTACTTTTTAAATTAGTGTTCATAATATCAGTGTGTGTGTGTGTGTTATTTGCTCCACGGAACAAAAAATTGTAATTTTTATTAATTATATCAAACACATGGCATTTTTTTTGCTCAGTACCTTTTGTTTAAAAAGTAGTCTTTACAAATAAGTCACATTTGTTTTGCTTCTGACTCTTTCATTTCGTGAACTTGCATTATCCTTAATTTACAGACGTGATCGTATGTTTTCAGTTTTGGGATGAATAGCGGATAGCGCTAGGCCCGAACTCCCAATCTTATGATTAGTAACCGAGTATCATATCTATCGAGTAAAAGGGACCCTTCAGCTCGAGGGATATTGATTGGCTTATAAGGAAATCACCACAGAGTTCCTTTTGTTTTGATATGTCTCTATCTGTATCACTTTTAATAAATTATCGAATGACGAAAAATGACAGGGCTTCTTAACAACCCAGATAGTTCAAAGTATTGTGCAACATTACCACAATGTTGTTGGATATTCTGAACGCCGGTCAATTTCCTGAAAATATCACCGCAATATAATATGGTATTTTGTGGTAATGGGATTCACTCAAGCAAGGTAGTAGCTGAATTTTTATAGCATTAGGGATTTAAAAAATCTATAGAATTTTTATCACTATTTATGATAGCTTTCTAATTGAAAATGTTGACTGCGGGATAACCAATTTTGATCTTACAAAATGTTCTTGGGCATTTCATTATAAAAGTAATAAAACATTTTGTAACAAATTGTGGCAGCAGTATTACCTCATAATGATGAGTTGTAGTTTGAAGAATGCTTAGCAACTTTTCAGCGACAAAGAAATAAGAATTTACCGAATAAGTTTTCTTATCTATATGAATGTTACTCAAATATTCTGAAAAAATTATGTGTTTAATTCACTTTGATCATATTTATAATGTATATCAAATTCAAATGGCCCTAATTTAGTTTCTGATCGTTTAAATAAATCAGATAAATAATTCAAATCATGCAGAAAAGGAGAAAGGTTGTAATAAATCATTTCAAAAGAGCTGTGAATATAATGATACCGTAATATGAGTATAATCTTAATTAAATGCTTATTTGTGGGAGAGTAGGACATAGTTCTTGAACTAAAAGGTTCTTTATTTCAGGGAATAGTAACTGGATGGAAGAGAACTGTTCTTATTAAAACATTGTTTGCAAAAGGGTTATGTTTAGTAAATTTTAAAAATACTTGGTAAGCACTGAGACCTACTTAATAAATAAAAACTAGTGGAAGTGGTCTTTCCAAAACTTCCTAGAACATTCTCTAATTAAGAGACTATTTCCCTTTCCCCAATATAAAAGTGTGGACAGTGTTTATACTTGTCATATGCTAAATGCACTTGTTAATGCACCAATATTAACAAATAAATCTATTTATAAAATAATGTTTATTTAAAACATTTTAGCTAACTTTCCCAAGACACAAATTAAATTCTTTTTATATTTTTAAATTATTATTTGCATCTATGTTTTATTTTTCTGTATGTACAGCAAACTTAGAGCAGAAATAAAAAGAATTTCAGGTAAAGAAAATACGAATGTCAGAAAATTAACAAACTGTTCAAGATTTTTTTAAAAAATAACTGTTGTACATGTTACACGTTATTGGCTTGCTCTTAGTCATTAAAACTTATTTTAATATGTTCCTTACAGACTTCAATGTTTCTAAATTTCTTTTTCTAGTTCCGATTCTAATACTTCATACTACTCTTCTTCTTGTTCAGGCTCTGGAATCTCAGTCTCTTCTTCTTCTGGTTCAGGCTCTGGAATCTCAGTATCTTCTTCTTCTGCTTCAGGCTCTGGAATATCAGTCTCTTCCTCTTCTAGTTCTGGCTCTGGAATTTCAGGATCCATTGCCTCATACACTTCTTCTTCTGGCTCAGATACTTCTATTTCCTCTCCTTCCGAAACTGGCTCTGTAAGTTCTGATGAGGCTTCTGTTCCTGTGGTGGTACTAGTTTCTTCTATAGTCATTTCTGATGAGGCTTCTGTTCCTGTAGTAGTACTAGTTTCTTCTATTTCTGAAGCTTCACCAGTTCCCCCAAAAGATTCAGAAGATGTGAACTCTCTGGAGGTTTCTCCCTCAGATTCCTCACTTTCTGGAGATTTCGAATCTGCTTCTTCTTCCGCTGGCTGCTTTTCTGTTTTTGTGGCATCCTTTTCTTGTTCAGGAGATTTGATTTCTAACAACTTGATCAGTTTATTCAGGTCAGCACAAGGCATTTGAATGATGGGCACGTGAGGTTTCCTCTCAGAGGGTGGCTTGCCATCTACATAAAGAGACACAGCAGTTGGTTTCACTATTCCACGGTCGGATTCATATTGTGCTGGAGTCTTGACCAGTCTCTTTGTGCCTTTCAATCTCTGATCCAGCTCTTGCGCAGGGGCTCCTTTGGTTCTGCCCTGGTATATTTTGCCATCTTTTCCTAAAAGTGGCATTTGCGTTTTGTCATCTGCTAAATTTAGCTGTACAGGTGCGAATGCCATTCTTTTAGCTGTTGTGTACATTCCACCAACGCGACGAGCTGGGCCCAATGGCTCTAAAGGTGAAACTACAGGGAAACGCATGTCCCGAATTTCCTGAAATGTAAGAAGTAGAAAACAATTACTGAGAAGAAAAGAATTGTTGATACCATATTAAATATTCTTCGTGTCTTGATGATGTGTAATCAAACCCTCGTTTTAAAAATTCAGCATTGTTTATAGAATAATAATTTATTTACTATAATCTAACAGAAAAATTGATTGGAAATATCAGTAGCAACACTAGAATTAGAAATAATTGCTTTGTAGTTTGGTTGCTGAAAATTTTCCCTTCAAATGTTCTTTCCCTAACTTTTTGACTACTAACGGTTGTAAGTTGAAGCGGTTTGCTTGAGAGCCTTGTGATCGGTAGTTGCAATCGCTGAGAACTAAACTCATGGCTCAGAGACGGACGCACATATGCACCATAGGCCTCATCAATGGTATTTATTGGATGTTGCCTACATGCGTCCATAGCAGTCAAGAGGTTAATTAAATGAAATATCCAGTTAAAATGGGGGATCGATTACTATTAAGAATGAGAATTCTGTAAAGCGTACCATTTGAAATGAAAAGTTCTTTAAAGTATTCCAAAACCTGACCTGAGTCGAAAGTAAGGCATATTTCCAAAATGAAAACTGGGCTTAGTAGATTTATTACTATAATTTTAATTTTAATAACATTAGTTGTTATAACTTAATAATTGATGTTGCTTTGTTGGTCTTTCATAGCAGTGTTTGTTTTCTACAGAATGTAGTATAATATTTCAATAGCTGTTGAAAATATTGAAATCAATAAAACCTTGGAAAATATACAAGACAAAGTGTTGTTACTTTACAATTCATACGATACTTTACTTTGCTAATACTTTACAATTCATATAATTTACATTTCTTACAAATTTACTTATTTGGTGACAAATTATAATTTTTTTTTATTTAATCAGCTTATGATTTTAGACGACTGCTTATTAGGAAATTCGTGTGCATTTAAAGATGTCCCTTCTATCGGTTTTCTTCTTGCATTCTTAACGTTTGGCCAAGAGAGCTAATGCTCTTTATGAAATATCTTTTATTATTAAAGATTTAATAAAATATTTAATTTCTTATCTTTTATTTTAATTCAAAGACCTATATCTAAAAGGATTGTATAAATATGATGAATTTTAATGAAATCAGTTCCTACCCATGATATACACGTCAAAGTTCTCACTCCAGTTTCAATTTAGCATTCATTGTACATTTGACAAGAACCAAAAGGTTCATTATATAATATTGCAGTATAAATCATGGTCCAATTAGATATTTTACGACATTCCTTGATGTATTTTTCATATGACTATGATTTCATGTGAATTTGCCTACTGAATAAAGTTTTAAGTAGTCATGTCTTTTTCATTTCAGATCAAAATCAATTTCTATTGTGTAAGCACATTTTTTATAGTTAATCAAGTGGGAGACACCTATAGTACTGCCAAAACTTCCTTCCAGACGTATCTGCCGGACGGGAGGGAGAAAAGATTAGCGAATTGTCATTGACCCATCATTTTAGAGCCATCCAATCCATAATTTTAAAATTATATTAGTAGATAGTACTAATTATGAAAGGGTCCCATTAACCTGGAAGGGAAATATTTGTTGTTTCTAATGGCATTTGCCATGGACAAGCTCGCTGATTGCGTCAATGATTTTAAGGAAAGGATTCGTCTCTTGTTTCAAGTAGCGCTAACTAGGACCAAGATTACGTCTTAGCTGCTCACACATCACAATCGCTTGCACAGCCCCTTTTTTCAGGGGGGAGGCATTCACACGTCTCACAGATAGAACAAATGAAGAATAAAAATGCCCAAACCGGGACGTCCAGAACACAGGAAAGACTAGCTATGCCTTTGTCAGGACGTTGGATAGGGAAATATTTTATCTCATGAAGTGGTTTGATTTAAATTTTAAATTATTCATGGCAGTTAGTGCAAGCGTTCATTATTAAATGTAATAAAATCCTACTTGAACGATTTCATGAAATAAGTTTAGTTTAGTTTGATTAATGTCCCATTGTGAATCAACGCTAGGGCATCTTGTAATTTTGAACGCCGATCAGATGGCAAGAACGACACCTGAGTCAGTACCCACTCACCACATCAAACCAGCGGGAGGACTTTTGCCCCCTGACGGATTTAACGTGCAACAGACCCCCCCTTACATGATGGTATTTCGGTGGATCGATAATTCGGAATTCTGTCTCAAACCTTAAACCCTATGACTCACAAAGAGTCATTACCACCAGGACTCTGCGGTCCATTCATAAGATATTTTACGTAATTAAGCAATAAAATATTGAACATTGTTTGAATCAAATGGTGAAGTAATGACATTCTTTTATTGAGATGATATTGAGCGTGTTTTAAATAACGTTAAATTAATAGTATGATTAAATATTTATGATAAAATGTAGAAAAGACATTGGAGGAAATAAAAATGCAAATCATAATTCATTTTTCCATACTTCTAAATCATAACAATCAACTGACTTCATTATAAAGGGCATTAAAGAAAAGAAAAGAAGTGAGTTCATAATAAAGGATTTAATTTTTTAGAACATTTGTTGGGTACTCTCAAATTGTTTAGAAGATCCTTTATTTACTGGACAAATTGAAAAAAAAAGATATGCTGACCTTGTAGAGTTGTTCTTCGTCAATGGACTTGGGATCCACTTCTGGGGGCAATTCATCTAGAGGAGCGGTAGGAATTTTACCTTTATAAATATGATTGTTGAGACCGATGATATTAACGTCACGGTCTGTTACTGGCGGCAACCACAATTTTAGAAAGCTGAGCCCTCGGTGCTGGTGTTGATAGCGGGTCAGACGCTCTCTCTCCAGATAAAGGTATTTCTTTCTTTTAGCGTCTGTTGTCATCTTGTTTAAATTACTTTAATAAAAAAGGGAATTATTTTAGAGATTATCTGCTTGTGCTAACTTTCGAAATGCAAATACATAGAGTAGGAATAAAGTTTATCATTGACAAATTAATCCCGAGATTTTGATGAAACTTGGATTAAAGCTAGTATCCGCCCCTAAAAAGTAATTACGAGGAACCGGAAATCTTGGGGAATCCTCAGAGGAAAAAAGGTATTTATGTATTCATCGCAAGACATTGTTCGACAATAATTACGATATATGATTTTTTGATCTTATGTGGTTATAATCTTTATATTTATCACTTGAATTTTATTCAGACAAACGAACAGAGTGATTTTCTTCAAATGGAATTTGTTCAGGTATTGGAAAAAATCTAAAAAAGTGGCTTTTCAAATTTGATTGATCTAATGTTAGGTTTTTTTAAAAATCATCGTGTTCACAGTTAGAAGACAGTGAGAGACTAAATTCTAAAAATAGACAGAATGGGGATTTATTCATCAAAAGTTGGAGAAGGAATTTTTAGCCGATTGTGATATTTCGTATAAGAGAAAGTTATTCTGAAATCGTATTATTGAAATTATTTATATTTGTCTATTAATCACGTGCTTGTGATTAATTGCCAAAAAATACCAACCCTAGTAGCACACAAATATTGTACAATATTGATCCATATTCGCAATATTGTTTAATAATGTGCAATGTTGTTTAATATCATATTATATCGCTCAATATTATACACTATTATGCTACAGGATGTGCTACCTGGGAAAAATGTCATGTCAATGTATTGACTTGATAATGTAATGTATTTAACATGTTAATTTGTGTAGTTAAGTCAAAGAAAATCCGTTAGCCGGGCAGCAACGAGCAATCGTCAAAATTTGGCAGAAGTCTACATTATTTGGCGGTTTTTTGCTTTAAAATCTCTGTAAGAAATCTGACGGAATTCTACAATATTTGTCTATTTTTCCCTGCCGCCCGGCTAACTCAAAAGTACCAGCCAGAGTCTTGCCATGGCATGCAGTTAAGCCAAAGTTCTGCTATGGCAAGCAGTTAAGCCGAAAGCTCACAGATGATATGCAGTTAAGTCAAAAATTCGCCAATTACTTGCGGTTACTCAAGTGCATTTGCAGTTGTGAAACTGCAATCTGATATGCAATTAAACAAGTCCCCAAATATTATATAGTCATTCCTTCATTATCTTTAATAATATAGTTAATTATTGGACGGATGAAATATGGTTTAGGGTGCCCCCTAATTTTTCTAAAGATGCCAACAATGCCAAATCGTGTATCATCTAACCAAATACACAATACTGTAAATCAATTATTCCCATGTATTTTTTAAAATCCGGCTACTTGGTATTACTGACATCCTTGATAAAATGAAAGGTCAACTTATGTATAATCCTAGTATACGGTACCCCTTGATTTAGCGACTTTATGCAGAAAAGCCGTCATTTCTGCCACGGACGCTCGTAGGCTAGTTGCCTAAGCTATGGTTCCAGTTGAATTGTTCAAATGTGTGGTGACTTTTTTCAAAATGGCGCTAATGGGGCACCGCATACTAGGATTTAACTTCAAATTGTTATATATAAAGCAGCCGAAGCACTTAATAGTACTTTAGGGAGTTGATGAATTTTTTTTTACAGCGAAGCGCAAAGAAACTTATTAGAAAAGGATATTACTCATTATATATATTACCTGATATATAATTTTGAGTTATTTCAAATACGATAATGAATTCGGTTTATCTAAATAAATGATTGTCAAATCTGAAATATATCATAAATTAAAAATCTCCTTTAACAAATGTTTACATTGTAGATAGATCAGTAATAGCTACGGTTAGAGTCAGAATTGTAATGATAATAATGTATTGTTAAATTGTAAATTTAACAATAATTAACTACGCAAAATTTCTTATAACTCAAAAAGCAAAAGATTGAAATGGAATTCGCATGAATGCTCAACAAAGATATTTAGCAAACGATATTTTGAGGAACACGTTAATTACTTTTCGATTCAAGATTTCCCCATGAGGGCCACATCAATTAAAACAAATAATAAATTTAAAGGGAAGCTACTGGATGCTCTTTGTGTTTTGCACCGTTTGTTTTAACAAAGACTATTAAATAAATGGCTATATTGGCAGCGATACAAAAATTATGCAGTTCTATTTCTTTCTTGAAATCAAGTGTATCCCCATAATAACTATTTTGAATGGAAAACCATCCAGGTTATTTGCTCTTTAAAAAGAAACAGAAAGAAAGGAAGAAAGAAAACATGAGAGAAATTCGGACTTCCAAAAAATGGTGCGATCGTAGTTTAACCCTCTGCTTGGCGCACTTTTCAAAAATCGCCAACTTGCCAACCACGAAATAATAGATGTAATAAGAAATAATAGCCATAAAGTTGCCATCTTTGGCAAATTATCGCCAACTTGGCAAAGAAGGGGGTTAAACTACTAATCACCCCAAAAAATCATAATTTGCAATATTTTATTCTTGATCTGTCAATCATTTTATTTATAAAATTTGTTTTCATATATATAGCAGCGATATGCATAAATCAACAAAAGTGACCCCTCTGAAACCTATTCTCTTAAGGTTTCAGAGGGGTCACTTCTTGCCTATTCTCTTAAGAAAGTGACGTCCTCCCTTGTTATTTGCTTAAGAGTTTTGATACTTGGGTAAAACCATGAACGCCACGTGTGCTCAGCTTTTCATTTTCAGAATCTCTTTTATGATTGTCTTATGTATAGTTATCTAGAGAAAAAAAATCGAGTATGATTAATAGATGTTTAAATGAAATTGATTTGGAATTACAATGTTCAAAATCACCAAATTCTTTGACAATTTGTAATTCAGTTTTTTGAGTTATGCTTTTATAAGCATGCGAAAACACGACAGACCAGAGATTTGGTCCAAAATTTGAGACCTATCTATATATAAATATTAAAATCGGTTGATCCTTAGAAAACATCACCCCCTTGGCGCACTTTTCAAAATCACCAACTCTTGCGCCTTATCTCCCGGAGGAAAATTTCCTCCAACGAAAACATCGGATCATATTTGGCGCTAAATATCCTTGGCGAAAAGGGGGTGATGTTCTCTCCTGTCGCACCTTAAAACCTATGCACTAAATTTTATCTATACAGTTAGCTGGTATGTTAACTATAATTGAGGTGTAAGCTATGCGGCACTTCTGATTAAAAAAATGTTCAAAGCGTTTTAAAGGTAGATCGCTGGATCCGGAGCTACAGAATTTGTTAAGAAATTATTTCACGGGCTGCAAAAGTATTTTTTTAAAACTGTAATATGCTTTTATTAAAAATGAATATTTTATCATGTGAGAACATGATATTGTTCTGATTTGAGATATTTGAAGCCTAAAAATGCGTAGGCAATAAATTAGTAATTTATCTCTTTTGAGGCATTAATTTTTCGCTTTTAGGGTTATTAGAAAATGGTAAAGATGGATGTCACATTTGAAGACTTATCACCAATAAAAAGTTACAATTTGGCACGAATATCCGCCTTGTAACCGATTCTCGATATATCGATGCATGCGTATTCTGATAATCAAACGATTGCTTCACACCTGTTTAAATTGTTTAATGGCTTAAATTAATTGATACAAACAATGCCTTAAAAATAATAGTGTTCTCACATGATAACATAATATTTGAAACAGTAGATTTCAATTTGTATTATTATTTTCTTTTGTAAGTTCAGGTGGATACAAAAGCAATGATTCAAAAATTCAAGGATTTAGATGAATGAAATGAGGTGCACAGTTTTAACATTTAAAATGTAGACTCATATTAACTTTCCAACTAATATTTTTATCAGATCAACCATCTGTTAGAATGTCTATAGATTCGTATGCATCTAAATCTAATAGCTCAAAAACACAGTAAATTACATGAATAAAATTTGATATTTGGTCTTGTTGCTAAAATTGTAGTTCTGCTTCAGTTGTTGGCTTGATTCTTTAGGATAAAATACACCCAAAATATATATTCGGTTTATTTAGTAGTAAATAAAAAGTAAAAATTCCCTTGTGCAGGTCTATAAAATTAAAAATCCGAGCACTGATAGATATTATGACCATGCTATGGTCCATTTTTAATTACGAGAAAAGGATGATAGTGCTTTTAACAAGAGTATCAGAGAAAGCTTCGGGAGATTTTCCCCGCTGATTTCCTGAATTCGGAAATTCTTCTAATTGAATTTTCTATCAACTTTATTAATAGAAATTCAATATTCAATTTTTTATTAATTTTTTTAAAAATAACTTTCTAAAAAATATCTATATCAGTTTTATTGATCCAGTTTAATAATGTTTTTCTATAGTTGGAAATATAAAAAAAAGTTTAAAAGGTTCAAATATTGAAGATCAAATATAAATGTATTCGAATCGTAGTAAATAATCAAATTATACTAACAATATTCTGAAGATGAATTTATGAATTTATTTTATTAAGCCGAAGCAATAAAGATTTTATGAGATTATTATTGTAACGTTTTGGCCGGGGCTACTGGTGAGTTGGGCCGAAGACAAGCCAGGTCTTAGAGAAATAAAAATCTATTTATTTTCGGCTATAATACATATATATTTTTCGCACAACTACACCTTCTTGATTAAATAGGTTACAGGATTCCACGGGGGAAAGGTGCTGTGCCTCAAATAGTCAGGTAGTCTCTCTCGTAGATGAAGACGGAGGTTGGAGTTCTTGAAAATCCCGCAAGATCTGGCCCGAGGTTCGGGATTCTCTGCTTGTTGATCACCTGTTGGGTTTGTAGAGCGTAAAGTGATGAACTCGCTGGAAGAGCAACTCAGGAGGTAGCTGTTCAACTGGTTGGAGGTATTCCCAAAGCTCGGATGAGCTTTCACACTTCAGACGAGAAGCTGAAAGGTTCCGATGAACTCCACGTGGGCTTGGCTACAGGGTGAGGCGGCCTACGTACATTCCAAAATTCTCTCCTGAGAATTTTCCACAGAATTCCAAGTTGAATTCTCGCTCCAATCGCCAGCTGATGCTACTCGTCAGTCTCCTTCGTCAGTCTCCTCCGTCAGACTGCTTGTCAGTCTCTTTCAGTCTCCTGTCAGTCTGCTTCTCAGTCTGCCTCTCGATCGCTTTTTCACACCGTTTTTATCTCGGTCTCAGGAACCGGCCCTTGGTGGCAAATGACCAATCAGCATCATTCTTGGTCTCTATCGTTGTTTCCCGTGAGAAAGCATTTTGCTATCTTCTCACCTATTATCTATATGACCGCCGCATCCGTTATCGGTGGTTGTTCTCGTGGGAAGCAATTTGATTCTACTTGTTATCTATGCGGAAGCGTCACAGCCACCTATTATCTATATGACCGCCGCATCCGTTATCGATGGTTGTTCTCGTGGGAAGCAATTTGATTCTACTTGTTATTTGTGCGGAAACGTCACAGTCCCTCCCCCCTTGGGAATAAAATTTTCCGACAATGAAAGAGGAAAATTTTGTACATTTGATACCAGTAAACTTGACAATACTAAATCTAGAGGCAAATTCACTAATATCTTAAAATTAAACATATGTAATATTAAACATTGATATCCTAGACTACATAACACAGAAACACAACACAATAAAAAGATAAATAATAATATTTACAATTGGATGACATTTCCTAACGAAGTATAAACTTTGTTATCTTATCTCATCTTTATGGCCGGATGCTAATTTTTTTTCAGAGTTCGCTACGGCTCAAACTGTCGGCATTTTGATGGTGTCTGCCGGGTCGGTGAACAACCTTGTAATTATAAGGTTGAAGTGATAATGACCATCTCATTAGTCGGGGATTTGTGCCTGCATTGCTTTTCAGCCATACTAATGGATTATGGTCCGTTTCGATAGTGAAACGTTGGCCGTCTAAGTAATACTTTAATTTTTTTATGGCATAGATTATGGAAGCACACTCACGTTCGGTTGTACTATATTTTTTCTCTACATCCGAAAACTTTTTACTTAGATAAATTATTGGGTGCTCCTCATTTTTGTCATCACGTTGTGACAACACAACCCCCATTCCTACATCTGACGCGTCCGTTTGAATGATAAACTCTCTTCTATAATCCGGGGCATATAATACCGGTTTTTTTGTCAATTTCCGCTTCAATTCCTCAAATGCTCGGTTACACTCTTCGGTCCAGAGTATTTTTTCTTTCTTTATTTTACCCTTTAGTGCGTTTGTTAGAGGGGCCGCAAGTACTGAGAAATTCCTTACATAATGCGCATAATAGCCTGCTAATCCCAAAAAAGCCCTAATCTGGGTTTTTGTAGCGGGAATAGGGAAATCTACAACAGCCTTTATTTTAGCTTCGGCGGGTGTTCTCACACCTCCACCGACGATGTGCCCTAGATATTTGGTATGATTCTGAGCAAAACTGCATTTTGAGGGTTTAACAGTTAATCCTGCCCCTTCTATTTTCTGAAGTACCTTCCCAAGGTGTAATAAATGGTCACTCCAATTATTTGAATAAATGGCGATATCGTCTAGATAGGGGACGGCATACTCTTCACACTTTTCCAAAACTTGGGCCATTAGTTTACTAAAAAAATAAGGGGCATTAACTAGTCCGAAAGGCATCCTTAATGGAATGTATGTTCCGAATGAAGTCACAAATGCTGCATAGCGCTGTGCTTGCTTACTCAACGGGATTTGCCAATATCCCTTTGCCAAATCGATTACTGTGATAAATTTTGCAGCAGCGACTCTCTCTACACGCTCCTCAATATTAGACAAAGGGAAATATTCTGTCCTGATGACAGAATTAAGACGTCGGTAATCGATACAGGGCCTCGGGTCTTTACCTGTTGCTTCTACCAGTATCATCGGGGAGGTATAATCCGAGTGTCCGATTTCGATAATTTTCATATCGAGCATGCGCTTGATCTCAGACTTTAATATATCCGTCTGACGCTGGGAGGTGCGATATGGTTTCGATCTAACCGGTTGGTCGCTTATTAATTCGATGTCATGCTCAACTAGGTGAGTTTGTCCTGGTTCGTTCGAAAAAACCTTTCGATACTTCCCTAACAAGCAGCGCAATTCCTCTATTTGTGAGTTGCTAAGTCTCTCACTTAGTGCACTTTCTCTAACGATCTCCTCAAAATCGTAAATGTTCGGATCCGATGTCGGGTAGGGAATTTCTAATTCCGGTTCGGACTTTGGAGGCTCGCGAATTTCGGACATGATGAGATTTATACTCTCCGGACGCTGGTGGTACGGCTTTAACATATTGACATGATAAATTTGAGTTTTGTCCCTCTTATCTCCCATCTTCACTATGTAATTGGTTTCTGAAAGCTGACTCGCGATTTCCCCTGGACCCGTCCATTGTACCGCCATTTTGTTCGGCTTAGAAGTTGCAAGTACCAAAACCTGATCTCCTACTTTAAATCTCCGCCTAACTGCGTTTTTGTCATACCATACTTTACGCTTAACTTGGACTTCCGTCATTCGTTCGATGGCTAACTCCTGACATTTCTTCATTCGGTTTATTAACTGAAACACGTATTCGACCACAGAGGAATCCGTTTCTTGTGGGGCTACCCACTGTTCGTATAGTAGAACTTCCGGAGTTCGGAGATTTTTTCCGTGCACCAATTCCGCGGGACTAAACCCGGTGCTTTCATGTGTCACAGTGCGCAAAGCCAGTAATGTCGCAGGGAGATTCTTTTCCCAATCATCTCCTGATTCTATGCACAGCACTTTCAATAGCCGTTTCAGCGTCCGATGAAATCTTTCAACGGGATTAGACTGTGGGTGATGTACCGAACTATGTGTCACTTTAATCCCAAAACGCACAAAAAATTCAGTGGTCAGCTGGCTTGTGAAAGAAGTTCCCAGATCGCACTGTATTTCCCGGGGAAAATCCATTCTGCTAAAAATTTCTAACAGAGCCTCGATTACCGAAACTGAATTGATGTCGGCCACGGCTATCGCGTCGGGATACTTTGATGACATGCAAATAGCTGTCAAAAGGTAACGATTTCCTTTAGTGCTAAGCGGCAAGGGTCCCACAGCGTCGATATTTATTTTCGAGAATACTTCCGTAATTATCGGTACCAGTTTGAGGGGGGCCTTTCCCTTGTCTTGCGCCTTCCCGATACGTTGACAGGGATCACAGCTCCGAACATAATTCTCGGCATCTTTAATACAATTTGGCCAAAAGTAATGCCTTAGTAAACGATCTTTGGTTTTTGTCACCCCCAGATGCGCGGAAGTGGACTCGTGACACAACGCCAGAATTTTGCCTCTTAACCCGGCTGGAATGACCAGCTGTAAATTTACATTGCCAAAATGGTCTTGATTTTTTCTGAACAATAACTCATTCCTTTTTTCAAAATCCCCCTTTCTTTCTTTTTCTTTTTCCCAGCACGTCCTCAGGCTATCACATTCCCTTTGTTGCGTTGCGAACGCCATCGCGTCTACCTTGATAAGGCTCCCCGATTCTTCCTCTGCTGGGGGCAAATGTAAAGGGGACAATTCCTCCCTAACAATTATAGAAGGGCTACTTTCTTTCTCGTGACTCTCCGCTTGTGAGTCCTTAGTGGTGCCAAGTTGAATTTTTTTACTCCTCGTTATTACAGCATTCAAATTTGGAATTTTCCTTTGTTCCTCAATTAACTTGGCACTCCCGTTACCTAATAAATAATAACCCGGGTCAAGGTTGGAGTCCATTATTGCTGCTTTGGTAACGATTTTCCCAAATTCTGGGATTTGAAGTTCTATTTTAGCGAGAGGGAGGCAGCTAAACTGCTTATCAAGGGGTTGCTTTATCCATACAATTTCTCCAGTAAGATCTTCGGAATTGATGTGGTTGCGACTCACTAAATCAATGGATGCACCCGTGTCCCGTAATATGGACATCTCTACATCATTCACCCTGGCCTTACTCATGTAAGGCGCAAAAAGAGGTTCGGAAGGATTTCCCAACCCCACATGATTTACGACCTCGGAGGGCCTCTCTTTCTTCAATTGCGGACAATTGGGCCTTAAGTGTTCGGTTGAATGGCAGATGTAACAAGCGGCTAATTTCCTGCGTTCAAAATTTTCGTTCCGCCAATTTCCCTTTGGTATCGGATTTCTCCATGACTGGGGTCCCGAATTTCCTAATGCTTTGCCTCTCTGCTCTGTTTTCGGCGAAGTGGGCCTAGACTTTTCATGCGATGATTTACGCTCAGGAACTTTGGAAAAGTGTGGTTTACGAACGCTTCTAATGGATTCATATTCGTCTAATTTGCCTGCTAATTCCGACGGATCCACCAATTTACCCCATTCGTCTAAAAAGTGATCTTTGACTTCAGGCGGCACGCGTCGTTTAATTTGATCGGTGATCATCAAATTTTTCAGGGCTTCGAACTCATTTACTTTAACACCGTCTAACCAACCTTCCAAGTAATTTCTAAGCTTGAAAACCATTTCCTTCCAGAGCGCCCCTGTCTTTCTCTGATGTTGCGTGAATTTTATGCGGAATGTTTCCGGTTTCATTTTAAAACGCTCCAATAAAACTTCCTTTATGTGAGCATAATCTTTCATCCTACTTTCCGGCTCTTTAATAATTATTTGCGCTAAATCTAGCGGTAAAAGAGCCATGAGCTGCGATACCCAGTCACTTTCTTCTATATCTGCTGAACGTGCTTGGCGTTCAAACATGGTGAGATACAAAGAAATATCGGTGACTTGTTCGTCGTATTTTTGCATTAGGTGTTTCATTTCTCGCCGCGGTCTAACAGTTTCACTTCGTGAAGAATCGACGCTATTAGTTTCTGCTGCACTAGTAATTCTCAACCGTTCTAACTCAAATTCGCGCGCCTCTTTTCGCTCTGATGCCTCGCGCGCCTCTATTCGTTCTCTTTCAGCGGCCTCGCGTGCCTCTATTCGTTCTCTTTCCGCGGCTGTTTCCCGTTCCTCGCGCTGTTGGAGGATATCTTGGTAAAAATCTCGTACCATTTCCTCCTCATACTCCGGAGATGCCTTAATTTTTTTACAAAGATCTAACTTCGTATCTGTCGAGCAACTCCCAATTCCCAATTCTTGTGCTAGGGCAATTAAATCTTCCTTACGGGCTTTAGCTAAGTATGACATAGTTAAATTCTCACGTGGTTTACGATTTAAAATACAATTTTCACAATTCTAAACAGTTCCTACTTAAAACTACACTTTTACGATATTAAACACTTTAAAAAATAATTTAAACAATTCTAGACATTGATTTTCTACTAACAAAAAACACTTCAATACAATAACTAAATTAATTAATCACACACGAGAATTAACTTCAGTTATCATAAAAATAATAGAACACACATAGATTCAACCAGTTAAATTTAATGTTTTACTTAAACTGTAATAATGATAACTTTTGACATGTACCATCAGCCAATCATATCTTTATCTCGAAAAAAATTTTTTTTTTCACTTAGAATGACAATTCTACTATTTCTCTACAAGTCTACAATTTCTCAATTTTAATTACTTAGTTACACTTAGTTTAAAAATTTGTTTACTATCCGCGGCAATTGAACACTTTTTAGCCTTAATGAAATTTACATGCAATATTTCAATTATTCCAAATTTTATATTTTAAACAAATATTACATAACATACACAATATTGCCTCTAGAAATAGAAAATCAAGCTTACCGTGGAGAAGCGCTGAATTTCCATCTGGGTTTTGAGGAACAGTAGAGTTTCTATG
>JAOUZG010042725.1:3247986-3272590 GCA_026289955.1 Argiope argentata
CAAATAGTCAGGTAGTCTCTCTCGTAGATGAAGACGGAGGTTGGAGTTCTTGAAACTCCCGCAAGATCTGGCCCGAGGTTCGGGATTCTCTGCTTGTTGATCACCTGTTGGGTTTGTAGAGCGTAAAGTGATGAACTCGCTGGAAGAGCAACTCAGGAGGTAGCTGTTCAACTGGTTGGAGGTATTCCCAAAGCTCGGATGAGCTTTCACACTTCAGACGAGACGCTGAAAGGTTCCGATGAACTCCACGTGGGCTCGGCTACAGGGTGAGGCGGCCTACGTACATTCCAAAATTCTCTCCTGAGAATTTTCCACAGAATTCCAAGTTGAATTCTCGCTCCAATCGCCAGCTGATGCTACTCGTCAGTCTCCTTCGTCAGTCTCCTCCGTCAGACTGCTTGTCAGTCTCTTTCAGTCTCCTGTCAGTCTGCTTCTCAGTCTGCCTCTCGATCGCTTTTTCACACCGTTTTTATCTCGGTCTCAGGAACCGGCCCTTGGTGGCAAATGACCAATCAGCATCATTCTTGGTCTCTATCGTTGTTTCCCGTGAGAAAGCAATTTGCTATCTTCTCACCTATTATCTATATGACCGCCGCATCCGTTATCGGTGGTTGTTCTCGTGGGAAGCAATTTGATTCTACTTGTTATCTATGCGGAAGCGTCACAGCCACCTATTATCTATATGACCGCCGCATCCGTTATCGATGGTTGTTCTCGTGGGAAGCAATTTGATTCTACTTGTTATTTGTGCGGAAACGTCACATTATTGTGTATAACGTTCGTTTTCAGAGAATAAGACAAAGCATTCAGCTTTTCTTTTAATAAAGTATAACTAAAAATATTTTCTGGATGGAAAGATATATGGTAAGAAAGGAAAAAGCCCTTCTAGAATTGTTTTAGAAACTGGATGTCCAATCACTGAAAATTAAACCTTAAGATAATGAAAATTCCTCAAAACATTGAGACTGGTATTAGTATGTTAAATAATAAAAATAATTCTGAAATGAATCGAAGATTTAATTTAACTAAATTAGATCGGACTTGATTTCAGTACCCGGTAAATCCTTGACTTATTCTTTTCTTGACTTTTAACAAATATCTAGGAGAGAAAAAAAATTCGTCGTCATCTTCTCATATGGAAGGAAGGATTCCATTCACTTTTTGTGCATTAAAAATTATGTAGAATTTTGAAGCCCAGGTATTTTTACTAGCTGGTCTTATAAATATTGTCACTTAGTAGAGGTAAATGTAGTGAGGCCAATAGAAATGAACGTACTCAAGATCAAAACAAGACTTCATTATGTTCTCAAGCTCTTTGAGAAACTATTTATAAGCATTTTCCCCTTAATCTTGTTTGAATTCCCTTTATGTAAAGGGAATTCAAACAAGAGTTATTATTATTATTATTATAACTTAGCAGCTCTCCAAGTTGCCGCTTGTATTTGAACCCATAACCTTCAGCTCACAAGTCTTCCGATTAAACCACTCAGCTACGATATGCAATATTCGCTACAATATAAACATATAAGTAACGAAAATATATTCGAATGATTATCGAAATTTTGACAAAATTTTAAAAGGAAGTGCAAGAAATTAGAAAAAAGCAGTTGACTTATTGACGAATTTGAATTAAAAAGGGTTAATGGCCAGAAGACTCGACTAAGGAGAAGAGGATACCCCATCTGGCAATCTGAAGGCACTTAGCAACGTGAGGGGGTTGCACAGTTGATGACACAGCTGGCCAAAAATGCCAATTATCAAATGTGGGAACCAGAGAACTTTACAATGCTTAACAAGTATCTCAGGGCAAGGGAACTGAATCTTTACAATATTCAATTTACATGAAAAAGCATTAGCCTTTTTACTTTTTTGCTTAGCAAAAATAATATTTCCGGTTTCTCAGAGGCTTTCAAGCTTTCATCTTGATAATTGAACTATTTCAACAAAATTTCTATGTATATATATTCTTAAAAATATTGACTTGAGAAGTAAAATTTCGCTATATCTTTAGTTCTGTAACACATTTATCTATATGTCAACTACAATATCAAGTTCGATTGTTCCATCAAATATTGTGGATTGATGGTGAGTTTTGGCGATTCGTTGTTGAATCTCCTTGAACAACCTATCAGTACAAGATATTATATCATATTTCCTAGATATTGTTCGATATTCTAAATACCTGCCAATATAGTGTAGACATTGTTGCAATAATTTTGGAATTTTTTTTTGTTAATATCAAAGATGTCGCCTTTACGCACCCTTGACTACATCCTTGTTTATTAGATCGAGAATCAATCATTGAACAAATGCCTTGTGAGTAACTTATAACTTTTCAGGGACTAAAGTTTTTCAAATGCCATTAAAATCACTGACGATTACTTCTGTTCGATATATGTAGATATCATTGATCACAATTTGTAACCCTTATTTGTGAAGATAATTTGATATAAATTCAATAAATTAATGATAACAATTTAATTAACTTTTCTCAACATATTAGTAATGTGTAGTCAAATATTTGTGTCCCATTTATATTTTAACCAGAAAAAATAACCAACAAAAAAAATCACCAACTCATTTCGCTCAGTAACAATTAATACCAAAATTCTGAAAATATCGATAGTATGCTGTGATAATTTTGGGAAATTTTAAATATCCTTATGTATCATTTCAATGAAGGGAATGTGGCCCTTCATTGTTGAGCTGTTGTTTTTGAGACAATATCAACAACAACAGTTCATTCTCAAGAAGACTGTTGATTGTTTGGTGAAACCTCATACGGCAGACAACATCCATCGAACCCCTAGAGTAGCACACAAATATTGTACAATATTGACCAATATTTGCAATATTGTTTAATATCATATTATATTGCACAATATTGTACAATATTATACAACAGGATGTGCTACCTAGGACTGAAATGCCACTATGGGCCAAATGATTATAACAAACTAGAGCGTTGTAAGATCGGTCCCAAGGTAATCCGCATTTGCCAAAATTGCATAAAAATAATATTTATGATCTAATGAAGGCGAATAGTGTGTGTGTGTGTGTGTGTTTTACTTTGATTCATTCATTCAGGAATCTACTGCATATTTTATTGGAAAAAGTATTTCATGTCTTAGCCGTGCATATGCCATCATATACTTACATATTAAAGATAAACGACTTATAATACTTATGAAACAATTATAACGATTTCTTTGCAAGTAAAAATACAAATTATGCTATTAAATAGACTTTGGTAGGATCTAATTTAACTTTTCTCCAAAATTTTTCAATTAATTCAATGCTTATTCCGGTTTGGACCATTGAGCTTAGTGGAGTATTGTAACGGAAGCAAGGACATTTCTTTCTCGTTCATTCCAGGGACCCTACCGCCCTACCCTACTGTTTAGATCGTTTCCGAACCAAGTACTCGCATCCGGAACCTTAAAGGATCGAAGGGATGATCTATCACTAATCACAACAAACCTCGTTGGTTTGTTTTGGTAATTGGAGTGTTATGTTTATGTATTTTAGTATTGGAGAAATTCGATGTGTGTTTCATTGTTTTAGATGAATAAGTAATATTTAAAAATAATAGAATGTCCGTTTCAATGTCTATGGCATTTAAAAATTTATCTTCTCTTACCAGAAATAGTTGTAGATTGTATAGTAAAAATGTTTTGCGCCGGAGACCGGTTAGGGTTCTTAATGTTCCTTCGGATGAAACACTTGAGCCAATCCAAAATGAAAATTTCGCATCAAAGTTTCAACTAACCAGAGAAAATGTAAAAGATGTTTCAGTTGAATTTCCTAAAAATCAAGAAAATGGCCTTATTGTTCCCCCATATGAAAAGCTCCAGAAAAATGATCCTCGTTTCACGTTAGTTTTTTTTTTCTTTTAACTAATTACTTTGAAATTTTATTACTATTAAAGATTTATTATTTCACTCACTTGTTCACTGTTTTTGCACAGTAAAATATAGCTTATTATTTGTTATATAAATACTTGAGTTTAGTATAAATATGTAAGTAACAAAAAAATTTGTCATATAATCAGCATGCATTTAATTTTTTATTATTTTTCTTTATTGATAGTATATCTAGCTATATAACATTTTATTTATCATGAAATGTATAATATCATGGATGAAATTAATCATTTATAGATTAAATATATGGCATATGATACATACGTATATCAGAGGTGTACAACCTATAGCAAGCGGGCCAATTAGCCCTCGAATGTTGCTAATAAAATAAGAATAATTAAAAATGAAAAGCTAACTTTCTCACTAATGAATTTAAACAATCAAAAATAAGAAATAAAGAACCTTTTTCTGTGTTATGTATTGCCACAACCAATTTTTAGCCCAACATAAAACTAATAACTTCAAATATTCAGTTCTAGCCATCTCATTAATTTTTACTAATTTTGATTATCAATTTTTTTCCCTCAAAATTTAAATTGTGTTCTCTATATAATTACCAAAAAGTTTCAATTTGTTATTGTACTTCAAGTTTGCCACTTTTTTTTTGCAAGAATCTTTTTTTTAGGTAAAATAGTATAATCATATCTATAATATTTGTTTTTTATTCATTTATTTATCGCATAATGTCTACATGAGTAAAATAAGTGAAGTAATTTTTGTAATTCATGCATGTTGCCACAAAAAAAACAACCAGTGTTTTCAAGTTTATAACATGTTTTAATATTCACATGCTGCTTTGGCCCTCAACATGATTCTTTTTTCATATTTTGGCCCCTCAACCCCTAATTTAAAGATTTATCCCCCATCTTATACAACATTTTTGCTTATCTAGCATCATTAATGTGCTAGTAGTTTAATGAAATGCTTTGCTCAAAACAATTAACAACTTGTATTATATTTAGCTGTTTATATCTTTGTTTATTGGTATTATGCATTAAAGGTTTTTTTTAAAAGCTGCACACACACACACACACACACACACACACACACACACACACACACACACACACACACACACACACACACACACACACACACACACACATATATATATATATATATATATATATATATATATATATTGTTTTGTTTTATTTGTTTTTGTTATTTTTTATCCTTTATGTGATAAAGGTTTGCTTTTATTTTAATCTAGTGTAGAATTTTAATGACATTGAGTACAAAGGATGATATTTAGGATTTCTAAAACTGCCTTAAAATAACTTGCGTAAGTTCAAAGCAGCATAATAATCAAATAATGAACAACTGTCATTAGATTTCCCAAATCCTATTATTATTGCTATTTAAAGTTTAGAATAATCATATTATTTTGCGAAGTCTCCTTCTGATTGATTTATATTCCTTCCTGAAATGTACCTAATATTGTAGAAGAAAATATCAAGTCATCACATGACCTATGATTCTTTTCCCCTGATTAAGTACAATATTACTTCTATAGCTTCGCTATATGTATGAAAGTAGAATTTATGACTTCTTCCTTGATGGATATGAGCTAAGAATATTGTGTTAAATATGAATGGGAAAAAAATATGTATTGATGTTGCTTCTAAGAGATATTTTACATTTACCATTAGGAAACATATTGAAATGTATTGCAACATATGTATTGAAACATATTGAAATGTATTCTGATATTAGTTTTGTTGAGAGCCTATTAATGACAACATGGTTTATAGCTGTAAAGTGATATGTAAACTTGATAAAGTAGTGTCAGAAGGAAAATTTTATAAACACATGTATATGATATTGTATATATTTTATTTACATCCTGATAACTTATTGACTCTTATATATTAACATAGTAATGATATTTGAAACTGACTTATTTGTCTTGTTGGTCATAACTGCAATAATCAAAATCCTTATTTTCTAAATATTGACACTATGAAATGATGTACTGTAGTTATAGATCTTTATATATAGAATTCTTTTGCTCGTGTGTATGTGACTGAACTTCTCCTAAATGGCTGGATCGATTTTGATGAAATTTTTGTGTGTGTTTTTAAGTGGATTCAAGAATGGTTTAGATTAACAATTCATTCCACTACAAAATGTTTAATTTATTAATTTTTTATTTATAAGTTGTTGATATTGGAATGTTTTACATTGGATTTGGCTGACAGCGCTGCAATCTTGGTTTCAAATATTCAAAAATATTATACTCTGCTTCCAATTTGTTCTGATAGTTGGCACTGAGATCAGATTCAGGAGAATTTCAAACCTTTGTATTATTATTGTGTTAAAATAAATTGTTTGCTCCTTGAAATATTGCATTCAGATTTTACCGCTGAATTAAAACAAGTTTAAGTTTTTATTCAACATAGCTTCTATATTCAACTTGACTCGTACATATTCACACACAATTGATTCCACGAATTGTGTACATGATAATGCCAGGCATTATAATAACTTTTTTTATAAAAGCTTTCATCAAAATGTTCCAGATTGTTATAACTTATTTAAAAATGTTCAAAATATTTGGATTTAAGACACGAGTACAGGACAATGTCTGTCAGGTCTGCTAGTATATTAATAAAATAAAACACAAATATTACTGTAGTGATTTCAGATACTAACACATAGATGACATTTATAATTCTTGTTTTGTCAAGATTTTAGATATTGTTATTGCAAATACAAATTATAGTTCCATTTGCTAGCTTTGCTGAATAGTCTTGCACTTTTAACATCAAACTATATACAAAAGTAGGAAATTCAATAATTGTGAGTGATATTATTAAGATAACATAGTATTATATCAGAATTTTTATAATTCTTTATAATAGTTATTAATATAATATATAATTTGCTATCAGCTTTGTAGGCATTGTAGAATGTCTGAAATAATGATTTTTTTTTTTAAATAGTTGATGAAGAACTATTTATCACCTTAAAAATTTTCGGAATAGTTTGATAATAAATGTTAGTAAGTGATTCCTTTTCTTTGGTATCATGCCTTAATCACTGGTGCTTAAATCTGGGTTGAGTATCTCTTAGCTATGGTTTATAAAAGGGTATCTGAAGTGGGACGTTAGAAGCATGTTGTCTATAATTCTGGTAATTACATCACAGGGCTATTAATTTTTGAAAGTAGCACTAGTTTTGTACCATTTGATAATATGGAATTCCCAAACTTTATATATCTAACTTCTCATGTTTAATTATTTAAGAACATATCATGGAAAATAAGATAATTATCTGCCTCCTCCATTTATAAAAATATATCTATATAATTTTGATGAGAAAACAAACATATTGTTGAAAGAACTATAAATTGAATTGCTTATTATATTTTTCAGGAAAACTTTAACTATGCTTAAGAATAGGAAGTTGAGAGAGAAAAAAGAAAAGATTCTTATTGAAGGAAAACGATTAATAAATGATGCAATTGATGCAGGCATGGTATTAAAAACAATTTACTTTAGCAGAGAGAAAGAACTGGCTGATATTAAATTCAAGTTCCAGGAAAATGTTGACATTTTCAAGGTCTTCTACAAGACATTGCAATTGTGGTCTAATCTAACAACTTGCCCTGGCATTATGGGTATGCAATTTTTTAAAATTAATTCTTTATTAATGTAAATATTAAAATTTTTTAAAAGTATTAAAAAGTTTCATTTAGCTACTTCAGTTATAGATACATTTTCATATTATCTAAATGAAATATAAAGTTGTATTCAATTTTTCCACTATGAAAATTGCAAAAGGTGGGTTTAGAGAATATTTTGTATCAATTAAATATTAGTTAACTTTTTATTACTTGAAATTATCCATCAGAAAAAATAAAATAAGAATATAAAGAAAGGATTATTTTATCAATAGTGCTGTCATTTCTATTAAATGAATATATATATATAAACATCCTTCTTACCACTCACTCATTTAAAGAAGTTTTATACAGATACTTATGGTAAATTAAACTTTAATGGATTTTTAAAAAAAACTACCTATCATTAAATGCTTTTTTTAAATCCTAGAAAATTTAAATATTTTGGACAATTGCTATTTTAGTTAAAAATAAAATTGCAGAAGATCTAAAATGATTTTGTGTATTATATTTTATGAAATTTTTTTGTTAAGTCTTAAAATATTAAAAAAGGAGAACGTTATGTCTATAGTAGCATTTTATTAATTGGTAATATTAAATTAATTTTTTTCTCAGTGACAGACTTAACATATAATTTTTATTAGGTTATTAGTATTTAAAGTTTTGCAAATATTAAAACATAAGGATTGTTTTATTGAGGGCTTTGTAGACTAAATAAATTCTTAATTTTTTATTAATAAAAGATATGAAAATATTTTCATAATAATAATATATTTTTCCTAGGTACTGTTTAATTCATCACCTTGATTATGGAAAAAATAGTATAATTGTTAAAGAATATTTCTACCTTCTTTCATTTGAATAAAAATAAAATCCATACTATAATACATATAGGGAAACATTAAACTAATCATTCATCAATTCTGTTAATTTAAAATCTCTTATAAATGTTAAAAAGAGTATTTATTCAAAAGATCATAACATGCTAATTTAGTAATTGTATCTGATATTTCTGGTGAAAGTTCAACTTATTTCTAGAGATATTCAATTTTAATTTTTCTAAAAATTTTAATAGAATTTCTTACATTAGGTTTTATTTAAAATTTGGAATTTTATAGCCAGAAATCAACTTCAAAATATGCATTTTGTAATGTAGCTGTTTTCTCTAGATATTATAGATTACCCCCAATTATTGTTTTGAAATTAATTCTTGCATTATATGTAGCCTGTAATGAAACAGATTAGTCAATTTTTTTTTTGGCATCAAGTATACACTTGGCATGTTTGCAGTAATGCAAGTGAAATCCATTTAATAAAATCAATGCACACTATGAATCTGAAATACATACAATGGATTTCACATTATTCGAATTATTACTGAAATCCATATAATGGATTCTATTTTATTAGAATTATTATCTGAATCCATATAATGGATTTCACATTATTGGAATCATACTAAAATCCGTATAATGGATTCTATTTTATTAGAATTTTTATCTGAATCCATATAATGGATTTCATATTATTGGAATCATACTAAAATCCGTATAATGGATTCTATTTTATTAGAATTTTTATCTGAAATCTATATAATGGATTTCACATTATTGGATTTATTACAGAAACCCGTATAATGGATTTCATATTATTCATTCATTACTGAAAACTATATTGTATTTTGTCATTAATTTTTATATGGCTTCAATGTATATATTAATTTACTACTAGTTATTGTGCTTCTTCCCCCTTCCTACTGTTTATTTTATTAATTCATTAATATTTTTATTCAGGTGTTTTTAAAAAGCCAACCACTGAAACACTCCACATATTGTCAGAACCTGTTATACCAGTCACTCTGATTTGTGATAATATCAGAGATCCTGGAAATTTAGGATCTATAATAAGAAATGCTGCAGCTGCTGGATGTCAAAATATTTTATTAACTAAAGGTATATTTATATATATTCATTTTATGCTATTACATAATATATACTAAATATTGCATTATGCTTGTTGTATTTGTGGTCACTTAATTTATTTTCTTGTCGAATCCAGAATGGAGCCATAATTAATAATTGTGGAATAATGCATTGATTTCTATTGCCATCAGAATCATTTGTGACAAATCACTTTTTAGATAAATTTTATTTGAATTAGTTGCTCTTAAAATTTATTGCCTCTGTTCAAACATTATAATTATGGCATTAAATTATATCACCCATAATAAAAACACACACTGTTTTTAAGATCACACTTAAAGCTAGGATTATGTAACCTTTCTAAATAATAATTTAAAAAATAACTTCCAAAATTTCTATATTTTCAGCTTTTTAATAAACATGACCAATAGGCAGAAAAATAGTGAATGTTAGAAATCAAATATAAGCTCACGTAAATGTTTGTATATCAAGAATAATGGCATTGTTTGGATATAGTAAATTTTCTGAAACAAATTAAATCTGCTACTGTTAATTATGCTGTAAAAATAAGTCATTGCAAAAAGCCATATATATATATATATATATATATATATATATATATATATATATATAATCAAATTCTTCACATAGTTTGTTTATTAATTTCTTACTAAAAATTTGCTGCAATATTATTTTTATGCAATTTTTTGAAGACATTTTATAACATTTTTGTTTCATTTGCTGTATTAATATTCACATATGATAACTTTTTTAAAAATTTTATTGTAGCTATGTAATTAAAAACACATTTTAAAAATAAGAAGCTTAAAACATCTAAGCTTAAACATTTAAGACTATAGGTTCAAATCTTTATGTTTTCTCTTTCATAGTTTTCTATTCTTTTTAAATATTGAAAACATTTGCAAGATTTAGTTAATTATTTACAGACATTAATTTTTGATTGGGCATAAATATTAATGAATTTAATTATCTGGTTTTTGGTGAGAAAATGAATAATTACAGTTCTATTGTATTTTAATATTTTATTCATTGTATAATGGAATTTTCTAATAACAATTTTGCTTGTGCAGGTTGTGTTGATCCTTGGGAACATAAAGTCTTGAGAGCTGGTTGTGGAGGACATTTTCGAATTCCAATCATAAATAACATTGAATGGACACAAATCTCAAATTACATACCTAAAAAATCAACTATCTTCATTGCTGATAACTCAGCAGATATTGTTGAGAGTTCAATCACTTCTGAATTTATCAACTATGATGAAGCTGCCGAGGAAGAAGTAAATGAAAATGGTGAATTAGAAGTAAAGAAATACGTTACCACAAATGAATACGACCAGCCAGTGGCCATTGATGAAACTTATAATGAACCAACAGAGCTGGAAAAATTTGAAGAAATTGATTTACCTTGCCATTTATATTCAGGTATTAAATTTCCTAAGGAAAATATAGTTTTATATGTTGGTGGTGAAACTCATGGTGTTGATGCACGAGCAGTTAAATTAGCTTGTGATTATGGAGGAAAAAAGGTAAAGATACCACTCGAAAACAGTATGGAAAGTTTGAACTCATCTTTTGCAATGACTATTATTTTATATGAAATTAAAAGGCAGTTGACTGAAAAATATGTATTAAAATAAAATATTTTATCTATGATTGGTTTATGTAACTATTAAGAGATTTCAGTTTTTCTTATAGATGGTATGTTTTATGGAATACCTTTTCACACCACTTACTTCCTTGTAACGAAAGTATCAAGAATTGTATTTCATTAATCTTAGCATCATACACATTCAATAAGGTTTTTCCTGAATTGTATGTTATATCTTTGTATTTAAATAATATCATCAGAACATTTATGAATCAATTCAAATGTTGATTTCTTTTATTTTTCTCATGGCATTGAAATCTATTTATTTTGCTGAAATAAATTTGGTTTAGAATGAAGAAATCCTCTTATATTTTTTTTAAAAATAAAAAATTAAATAATTTTCTGTTTCCAGATTTGTTACAACATATGATTGATTATATGTTCAAAAAGCCAATCCTGGAAATGCTATTAGTAATCATTAGATTATAAAATCTTTTCATGACACTCGAGGTTCTGAACAGCAATTATATGTTTTGTTTCAAAAAATGCAAGAGTAAAGAATACTAAGTAAACTGTGGTAGAATATAAAAAATGCTTAGATAATTTTTTTATACAATGGCCCATTGAAAAATCTAATTTTAGGGACTGAGTGCAGAAATTAAATTAATGAAATATGGAAATTTCGATATCCTCTTCCAAGTTATACAAGGGTTATTTTATGATTGACTGTAGTCATCAAAATGTTCAGATTAATCTTTTATCATATCTAAATTAGGACATATGATTCTTGATGCTAGAAGCTTACATATAAGATACATATGTAAGCTTTAAATGTTATAAGCTTAATAAACAAAAAAATATTAAGCTCAGATGTAATAATTTTTGATGAAATCTGGAATTGAATCTCCAATCTTATGCAGTTCTTGCAAGGCATGATTAAAATGAATATGACATACAATTCATTTAAATAATCTAATTTCCAGTAAAATTATATAACTTATGTGCTGAATTTTTTTTATTTATACTTTCAAAATTTTTGCTTTATGAGAAAAGATATAAACACTGTCTGTTTGTTTAGTCCATAAATTGCATCCTTGAAAATCATTGTCTACTGCATATTTAAAACTAAAAGGATTAATATTTGATTCATGCAAATCAATAGCTTCTTTCTCAAATTCTTCTACCATTTTCAATTGACCTTGTATTATAGTGACTAAGAACAGTTGTATATTATATTGGCAGTTTCAAATGATGAATTAAATTATTCAATATTTAATGTTCAGCCAATCAGATTAAAATAAATATTAAAGCAGTTATTCAATTTGATTAATAATGAAACCTCATGTAAATTCATTAAAATAAGAATTTTATTTTTAAAAAGCAAAATAAAGCACATATTTAAAAAGAAACTGTGTCACTTTCAGAAAATATTATTAATCATTTTATTCCAGTTTTTAAGATAGTTAACAAGTCAGAGTGTATGTTTACACTCTGACTTTTTATAATAGAAATCTAATCTTATATATTAATAATCTTGGGTTTGGATTTATCTTGACTTTGCATCGATTTCACCAACGAATACATTTATGTACACAAATAAAATATTGCTATTTTATTCATATATGGTACCTAATTAATATCAAAATAAGAAAAAGTATTGTAGAAGATCAATGTTATCATCAACAACAAAATTATTTGTATAATCCGATATTATTATAACATGTAAATTATGAATTAGAATAGTTTGACTGTAAAGTGTTTAAATAACTTGAGCCATATTTTTTGTAAAATTTAACAAAAAGCAGAAGTAATAGCAGAAGTAATTATACAAAATAAAGATAATCAAATAATTATATTAATAGTATTAATTAAAAACCAATTTTATTTATGAAACAAAAACACTCACTATGTACAAATTTTGAATCATGATTAAATATAATCATCATAATAGACACTGTCTGTTTGTTTAGTCCATAAATTGCATCCTTGAACATCATTGTCAACGGCATATTTAAAACTAAAAGGATTAATATTTGATTCATGCAAATCAATAGCTTCTTTCTCAAATTCTTCTAACATTTTTTGGCTAATTGGTATTGCATCAAATGGCATTTTCTTAGCAACCTATAAAACAGAAAAAGAGATGCTATAATGAAATGCATTTTTTAAATTGAATACCATTTAGACAATAATTTACAATCACTGAATAATTATTTCTGAAGACTCCTAAAGGAAATAGCCAGGCCATTTATGTGATTAATGAAAAAATAAACTCTTTGTACGATATTTCATCTAAAGTTTGAACTTAAGGTACAACTTGGATTGTAATCCATTTTGCTTGGCTAGATTAGGGGAGACATATTTGTTTTATTTAGACTATGGATTACAATCCCCCTAAATATTTTCAACATGCCGCATTTTTATACTTCAACCTTTTCACACAAAACTTGTTTAAAAGGTTATTTCACTTGTTAAGTTTTAGTTAAAATTTGAACCAAATCATTTTTAATCAAATTTATTTTCATCTATCCTTAATATTTGAGTTTTTTTCTAAATTGAAAATCACAGCAGAATTCTGTGTAAAATAAGGTCCTGGAGAATGTCTTTAGTAAAAAAAGGTTGCAAATAGAGGGGGTAAAAAAAGTCTTGTTATGATAAATAATTTAAAAATGAAATATAATTTATGATGAAAAAATTTTTTTTGTTAGAAATTTCAATCAACAATAGACTTTTAAAAAACATTAATACACACTAAGTTGCCGATTTGCAACATTTTTTTTAATAAAAAAACTTTAAATATTTTATAGCAGAAAATATAAAATACTCTATAAATTTTAAGGAAATATAGCCTTAAAAGAGGTTGTTTTTTTTGCAACTAATATAAGTTTCAAGATAAATTCCTCAGAAGTATATATTCAATGTACTTACTCTGTTCAAAAATGGAAACACTTCTTCATATTCAACTTTGCCCCCAACTTCGATTACAATTCTACCTGCTTTTACAGGAGTGACATAGTGATGAACAGATCCTTTACCACCTCCCATTCTTTTACCTATGCTCTAAAAGAGAAAAGAAGTTACTATAAGATCGAGTAAAACTCCAGGGGAATAGAGGTAAATATGATAATAAATTACATAAAACTTGAGTTTGCTACAGTAATAACCTTCAGGTAACAGAGTTTGAAATAAAATCATGAAAAAGGGTAATGGACTTGGCTCTTGATTATCTACACTAAATCAACTTGTCAAATCCACAAAGATGATAGACTTTTGGTTTGCAAAAGTTAACAAGCATAAACATCCTTAAATGGAAAAACTTATGGAATCTGTTTCATAATGTAAAAATTCATCGAACAAGTCAACAGACGCAGAATAAAATGTAAATGAAATAAAATAAATGTATTATTTATTTATATAACCAATTAATAAAAAAATAAAATTTAGTATCTCAAAAACAAACAAACAACAATAACAAAAAACCAATGCAAAATTCAAATTATGTGAGAACATTATTATTTTTAAGTCTTTTATTTGTCTTAATTAATTTAAGTAATTAACCAGTTTAAATTGGCTAGAAACAATCACAAGACTTCCCTATTAGTTTCTATCCTTCTCTCTCTATATATATATTTCAAGTTGGCAAGATGAAATAACAACTATGATGTCATAGTTCTGTGTCAACCTTTTAAAAAAACACTTGCTGTCAAAGAAGATTGCATAATTATAAAGTAATACAGTTAAAAGCAGGCCAACCTTTTAAAAAGAGCATATACTTTCCAAGAAGTATACATAATATGAATACAATACTGATAAAAGCAGATAAAAAATATATACGCTCTTAAAAGATGTGGATGAACATTACCATTTATGATTTTTTTGGGTTGCCAACACAATTTCGAACTTTAATAATTTGTGGCTTTCAATTATTCGAAACCCCCTAATGAAAATAGTATCATGCTCTCACATGAAAAAAGAAGGAAAAAAAAAACTATATTTAAAGTTATTTGCCTAATTGCAAATAACTTTTCAACTATCCAAAATTTGTATTAAGTGAATTTTTTTAGTATACTTAATGTAAATACAACATGGCTATTTAAAATATCTGACAATTTACATTTAGTTATACAAATTCTATTTTACATCCATGCCAAAAATATTCAGATAAATTTGATTATACAGATTTTACATAAAAAATTTCTATCAAGTCACAGTTGTTTACTCCAAAATATTTTTTAAATAACACACCTATTCAAACAAATTAAGAAAGAAAAATTCTAGAAGTACTCACAACATCCAAAAAAAGAAACTAAATACAGGATTGTACAGAATTTAAACCAGCAATATAATGGAGTTTATAAAATAAAATAAAGCAAAATAATTGTGTTTGAAATGAAACAATTTTGTGTTTTATTTTACTAGTTAAATATTGTTTAAAACATTTTAGGCAATTAAAAATCATTATATAGAAGACTTTTCAAATATTTTAAAGCTATAACCCTATTTTATTGGTGGTTATTGGGAGGTTGATAGAAGCAATATCTCCAAAATTTAATAGCTTAAGAATAAACAAGACCCCCCCCTCCCCGATCTTCTTAAGGGGAAGGAAGCAGAAAACAATTTGACATTTAAGTTCACATAAAAATTGAAATAGATTTAAAAAATATTTATTTAATTAATTGTAACTAATTATGAAAACCAAGTCGTTAACAAAATAAAATTTAGTGAGTTATATCGAACCTTTTTTGATACTGGCTTCCACAATGGATCAATTCTCCAAACAGCAAATGTTCTTCTTGTATCCATCTCTCTATTAACAGTATTTCTAATCACTTCAATACTGCCATATTTAAGGTAACCACCACTCAAAGCCTGAAAAATAGAAAATAATAGCAATATTTATTTTAAGAAAAAGGGGGGGGGGAAGGAGACAATTCAAATAGTAATATAATAAATTATTAGTATAATATAACACAAAGTAAAAGAAAATTGAATGATCAATTTATCTATACATATTTTTAAGCATAATGTAAAACCATTGTAATAATTCTGTAGACTTTTACTTTCTTGGTTAAAATCTTATCAGATAATGCATTTTTTACTTAATGATTTTGTTAGATTGTTTTATATAAATTTAAGAAAGTTACAGAAAAGATATGAAAATAACTATAAAATCAGATTTGGAACCATCTTCAAAAACGTATTTTTGAAAAATAACAAACTTTTAAAAAGTAACAAATGGATTTCAGTTAAATTTGAAGTTGAAAGATTTTGAAGTTGAAAGTTTTTGGTAATACAATTAGAAAACTTCATATAAATTATAATACAAATTCAGTACAAAGAAGCATAGTCACAAAATAATAATTTAAACAGACAATAATTGAATAAAATTTTGTTCTACTCTTTAATAAAATATGTTTGGATAAGACAAAGTATACTCATTGGAAGGGTTAAAAAGATTTCAATGATATTTACATAATTTAAAATATACAAATAAAATTCTTATAAGCAACTTATACATTTCTACATGACATATCAGTCCTATGACTTTAAAATAATGATATTAAACTATTCTAAAGCCTTTTACTCCTGTGTGATACTAGCATAGAAGATTTTTTTTAAAAAAAAGAATGGCGCTTACGATAATTCCATACTGTTGATGCAACAGCTTATTGTGTACTCGTTCAGGACCTCTAATATCACTGTGCAATTTCCTCAGCAATGGAGGTTTTTGATTAATATAATATTGAGGAATTTTTGGTATAACAGTTAATTTTCTTTGATCTGGCAATTCAATATCTGTAAAAAAGAGAAAGGATATCAATAAAACAGCAAAAATTAAGTCATGCCTCTTTTCACAATTACAATGAATTTAGTTATTTTATGAGATACAATATTACTTAAAAAAATATATTGTTTTTTCTAAGTTATTCAATTGCAATAAATATAATTCTTCGATCTTATAACAAAGAAAAGCAAAACTCTAATTGATTTTGCTTGATATATAGAAGGTATACATTAACTGTTTTCAAAGTAAAAAATAAAAATTACATTATATTTTAAGTACATTTTTAAATAAATAATAAAAAGAATACCTTGCAATATTATAAAAGTTTACAGAACTAATATATTTTAATATGTATAAAGTAGACTTTTAATTGCTTTACTTTTAGATTATAAAATCAATTTCCCAAGTTTACAGACATTAGCAAATATAGTTTATTTCAACTGGCATGAACTAATATTTTATCAATAATTATAAAATATAAAGTACATGTGTACTGGATAGGTTTTATATAACATATAATATCTTATGCAAAAAAAGAAGAAATTATATGACATTAATGGTTATTGATGTTGATGATATGTTAAAACAAAACTCATGAAATTCCAACTTACAAATATTATAAAAGCAAAATTTATAACACAATTCAAAACAATTCTGCCATCTAACAGATACACTAATCTAAAATATTATCCTTAAAAACATTTTTATACAAAATATGAATAGCAGATATCGGGTGTTTTTAGTAAGGATAATTTTTCTTAATATTCTGTTCTCTTGGAAAAAAATTAAAAAAAAAAAGTTGAATGAAATGATATTGAACTGAAGTACTGATGCTGGCAACTTCATGTCACATAATAAAGATAAACTTTTATCAAATAAAATTAAGAACTGGCCGAACAAATCTACTGCTGCCTTGAAACAAATCATATTTCTGCAATATCAATTAAAATTTTGTAATCTCATATTAAGATTCTTCACTATTCACATCCCACGGGATATTTTTTTCATGATTCCAATATATGTATAATTTGGAAAATGTTACAGAAAACATATCATTAATAAATAATGAACAAAATGCTT
Source organism: Argiope argentata (assembly GCA_026289955.1). NCBI lineage: Eukaryota > Metazoa > Arthropoda > Arachnida > Araneae > Araneidae > Argiope > Argiope argentata. The sequence continues at coordinate 3,265,933 of JAOUZG010042725.1, forward strand.
ATTTAAATAAAAGCATGCTGATTTATAAAATTTTAAAGATTATATTTAAAATTAATATTACTGTCTAAATTAAAAATATTTCAGAAGTGGATAATGGTTCTTGCTGCCAGTTTTTGAAATCTCAGAATTTATTGAACATTAAAATTTATTACTTGTGAATGTAATATAAAGAAAGCATGTATTATAAAGAGTCTTGACATAATTATATTTTGTTTACTCATCTCTTATCCATGATATATTAACTCCTCCTCCCCCCATGCAAAAAAAAAAAAAAAAAAATCTTTAGAACAATCACTTATAAAAATATATTATGGAAAAAAACAATAACTTATTTTTCTTGCATAGTAGAAATGAAATATTTGCTTTCAAACTATAAAAAATTCATTACCTCTGAATGATGGCGGTGGAGTGCCAAATTTCTTTAAATCTTTTTTTGAATAATAAGAACATGAAGGTGATGATCCAAAAACTACAAGAGAAGAGGGAGAAAAAAACTTTTGATTAATAAATATATTTCTGCACTAAAAAAACTGATTTTTACTTCAAAGACAATAAGGAATAAACAAAAGATATGGATGTACTACATCTTTTTCCTTCTGGAGACTTTTATTAGCTTGTTTCCTAGATTGGTTCTATTTCATGTGAATAGGAATATTTAATCAGAGAAAATATTGCCGTACAAATTAAAATGAATATTAATAAAAAAGCAAATAAAATTTTTGCAACATTCTATTAAAAATTATAAAGTGTACCAATGTTAAAAAGTCAATTCAACAACCGGCAAAAATGAGCACGCCTGTGATGACTTTAATTGAAGAAGGAAAATATGCATATTTAATTAATAAATTCCAATCTTTAGAAACTTTTAGATTAACAAAAAAGTTTTAATTTTGTTTCACAGCCAGAAAAAATGTATACAATCAAATTTACGGATGTCTAATGTTAAATGTCTGTAGCAAAAATGCAAACACAAAAAACAGAATTATGATAAATTTCAATACAAACCTTTTAAATAAAGTCCCTGTTTTAAAATATTAGAAAATAGGTATTTATTTATTAGCGCCATGGCTTGATTTATGAAATTGGAGAGTATTTTTTACAAGCAAGCGCCTTGTTGATATTTTGGTAGCAATTAAATAACAAAACTTTCATCATTTCAGTTTATTTCAGTGAAAAATCTGATATAGAAAAGGGCAGTGCCAGCTGATGTATAAATAGGAGAGAATGAGTTAAATTTTTCTTTTTTCATTAAAAATAAGGTATTTGCTCTGTAAATATAAAAGAAATTTCATAGTTATTTTAAATAAAGGATTTTTTTAAAAAATAATATCAGTTTATTTTCTCCCAATAGCCGGAATATGAGGAACATTTTATCGTTCACTCAAGATATGCGCGCGCACATCCAAGTCCATAAAACAGGATCCGGATTGAAAAGTCTCATTCTTTCGTCACCGTGGGCGCGGATTTCGGATCTCGGGTAATGAAAAAGGAAAGTGAGAATTGTGAGTTCGAAGATTTTTGCGTTTCCTTAACTAGCCGCTTTTGGTGATTAGGTTATTAACTTTTCAGAATATTTAATCTTTAATAAAAATGCATTTCTTTTAAAAAATTTCATTTTGTTCATGTGGTTAAAAAGATGAATTTAATGAAATTAATTACCTACAGATGAGCGCAGGGAAATTCAGCAGTTATATAGTTTTTGTTCTTTATTGACAGTAAAAAGGCAACAACAATATGCGTTTATATCAGAAAAGAAATGAAGTTAGTAAAAGTTTTCATGAAGTAATCACTTTTAAAATATTAAGAAAATTTGAGAAATGATTCATCTCCCACTTATATTTTCGTTGAATTTTCTATTGTATGGAATACATATTTCTTTTTGTATGGAATACATATTTCCCAACAAAGATCAGGATTTTTTTTAATATCATACATTTTGTGATAAACCAAATTATATCAGTGAAAACAAATAAAATATTTTAGTAAAATTATCAATGAACAATGAATTTAGTTTATAATTTTAAAATAATAAGGTCTCACATTTTTACACTTCTGTGCTTAAAAGCTTAGGTGTGAAATTAATTGAAACTGTTTGCACTTGCAGCATTGCACCTCAGATTTAGAACACTTAATTTTTCTAGCATTAAAAACTTTTCCAGTGTCATCACTTTACCAATGTTTGACTTTTTAACGATTGTACCTGATTTTTTTCTCATTATTCTTTTATTTACTTATGTATCAGAATTAAAACGGAGCTCTTTTTTTCGTATGATTCCTTTGCGCTATTTTCATAAATAGAACACAACGTCAGATTTAGCTTCTATTAAAATTTATTATGGCTTATTATTTGCAATATACAGTGAATAATCTTTCTTATTGAACAATCAAATATTCACTATTACGAGGGGATAAATCTGGAAACAAAACATCCTAATAGTATACTTAGAATGATAGAAATTTAAAAAAAAATGTCTATCTGTTTGTAAGAAGAAGAACTCAAAAACGCTTTGAGCTAGACGTTTGAAATTTGCTACACCGTCTCAACGCCAAATTTATAGATTTTTGTCAGACTTGGAGCAAAATCCCCTCAGAGGAGGTCTGTCTGTCCAACTGTTCATGTAAATTTTACACAACTGCATAAGCTAGATTTGGTACACATTGTAGACACCTACCAAATTTTGAGCCTAACCCAATAACTCAACGACCATCTGTTGGTTTGTATTTTCAGAATCATGAAAAGGCGTTGAATCAAAAACGCAAAGATTTAAACATATCAAATTCTGTATATGTTTTGGTAATTGTAAATGCAATTTTGTATCCAATTTATATTTCAATCAGTTGGGAGAAACGAAGCTAAAATTTATTGTCGGATTCTATTAACAGCAGGGATTTAATCGCCAAATAACTCACCAAGGAGGCATGATAAACTTAATAAAATTGATAATTCACTCCAAAGATTAATAATTTGTTAATTATTGTACGCCAGTGCTATACATTCTGTGGTGTATGGTACTCTAGAGCAAGGCCCTCTCTGGGAAAGCACATTTATTAAAGAGCATGGTAGAAAATTTTGGGAAGATCACTGCCCGCTAGTTATAATGTGAGAACATGATGTTGTTTGAGGGTTTTTTTATAACCTCAAAATGCGCAGGCAATTAATTGGCGATTTATCGCTTTTGAGGCATCCATTTTTTGCTTTTAGGGTTATTATACAATAATGCAGAAAATTGTCACATTTGACGATTTATCGCCAAAAATCATTTAAAATAGAAATTTAACTTATAGTTCAAAAATTTAAATCAATGGCAACATCGTTATATTTTTTGTTGTTTTTAAAATGTTTTTATGATATGAGAACCTGATGTATTGGCTTGATGTTTTCTAGTCACAAAATAAACGTTTAGAAAATTGGCGATTTATCACTTAGGGGGAATCTATTTTCCAATTTTAGGGCTATTAGAAAATGGTCTAAGTGATTATCAAGTTTGAAGATTTATTACTAACAAAAGGTTACAACTTGGCATGAATGTGCGCCATGTACCCGTTTATCGATATATCGACGCATGTGTATTCCGATAGTCACATGCTTGTTTCAAACCTATTTGAATTGGTTGATGACTTAAACGAATTAAGACAAACAATGCCTCAAAAATAACAATGTTCTCATACGATAATATGAAATTTGAGATAGCAGATTTTAATTATTCATTTTTTGATTATTCTGAAGCTTTCTGTCTTCTCTTATTCAATTCCGATGCGGCTATTATTTTAATGTTTCTTAAATTCTATAACATTTGTTTCATTATCCTTGTTCACCTTTGAATAAATTTATTTCGTAATTAATTTTTATCAAAATTAGTTATGTGAAATAATAGATTCAATAAATGTATTTCAGAATACAAAATTATAATAGAGCAAACAAAAGATGATTTATAAAATGCCACGAGGTATATTTATTTACACTCTTGTGCTTTTGATCTATCTTATAATTTTTTTTTATTTTAGATTAATGCCACTATAATACTATACTTATATTTAAAACGTAACTTAAAGCTAGATGAGTATTTTTGGTCCGATGCCCCAAAATTTCGAATTCTTTAAAAAACACAACAAAATTTTTCACCTCCCAAAAGTTTTCAGCCGATCTTGACTTTTTGCTGGAACATGTTGTGATGGAATGGATTCAAATATTTCATATTCTCTTTGATGTTTTCCGAAAAGAATTGAAAAAGCGATTGGAATCTTTCTCGAATAAAGGCTACGCACTTTTTGAATTTGTTTTGAATCTTAGCTTTGAAAAATGTGAAAGATTTTGGAAAGAATTTTTGAATACTTGGATGGCTTTCTTTTCAGTTTTCAGATTTAGAACCTATGAAATTATTTGTACGTAGGAATAAATTAACTATAAATGTCTGAATAAGTATATAATATAAAGTAATGCTGTATATATAATGGATATAAAAAGCAAATCAATATTTTTATACAAAATTTGTGTGCCATTCAAAGAGAAACTAAAACAATGACTTCGATTATAATTATAAAACTCGGTTAATTTATACATTAAACCGTCGATTTTTGACAAGAAAAAATCGATTACTTTCTCACCCCTTTGTTTTTTACAAAATCGTATGGGCGTTGTTCGCATCAATTATTTTGGTATTATAATTAATTTTTAAATGATGTAAAAATTTTTCATTTTAATGCTGTTTAAATTTTTGATTGTTAGTTACTCTAAATGGAATTTTCGTCAAATTCTTTTCAAATTAAAAATCTCAAAATTAAAATATAATGGAGTCGTTTATTTTTGCTGTCTAAATTTCTCATAATGATGTCTCAACATTTTATACAGTTTCGGAACAATAGAATAAACAATCTGTTCATTTCAAAATATTTTATAGTTATTCAAATGCTTCGTTCGGTTTAAAAAAAAAGAGGAAAATTTCAAGTTATTTCAAGTCTAAATCTTCTATTTAAAGATCAAATAGAAATACAACTTATTTTTGTGAACCCAGGTATTAGGTTATAAGTTTCTTATCTTCAATCTTTCAGAAAATCAATTAATAGCATTCTAAATGGGAAATTTTTGCTTTATATCACTTTTAGCAAATTCATCTTTATTTTTCTAGAGTTTCCAAAGCAATCTTGGCTTTTAATTGATACATTTTTTTTCATTGATACATAAGCATTTTTCAATAAATTTTATTCAAAAATTAAAAAAAATTGTATAAATATTTCTTAACATTTTTGGAAGAAAAAGTCATTCTTACTATAGTCAGATCTATTAATAATAAACTGTTTTAGGCAGATAGAAAACAAAAAGATAAATTCAATACTTTAATTTTATCATACGAAATTTCGAACAACTATTAGATACTACTTAACACTGTAAACTTAATTGTGATATAATGACATTATTCCTTTTTTTTAATTGGCGCAGTGTGGCCAAATATGGCCTTTTCGCCAGAAAAATCTCAATCAACCAACCAACGAACCAACCATTTTTTTTTTTAAATTTTCATTTCATTAATGTGGTTGATTGATTTTTAAAATTTTATTTCTATTAATGTGGTCGATTTTAGGTATGACAGAATTGAAATTTTCTCGAGAAAAAAAATTGATCTCTACATTTCTAAATTAATTTAATTCGTAGCATTTTTGAGAAGTGAAAAAAATGGATTTTTAATAAAATAAATTGAATTTTATTCTTTATTTCAATGAATTTATTCACTATTTTTTAAAAGGGATTTCACTTAATGCATTTAAAAAATGAAATAATTCAAAAATCTGAAAAAAAGTCTGATTTGTTGTGAATATTTTTAAAAAAAATTAGTTCAAATAAAAGTTTTTACAGATATTTGTTTCATTAGTATTTGAAAATAATTTCAAATGAATGTTTCAATGAAAATAATTTTCTGCTTTGAAAATAATTTTTAATCAGTAACTTTATTTATGTAGAAACAAGAAATAAAGAATAAAGAGATGAAAAACCCAATTTGGAATTGAAAAATATTATTTCTATACTATTTCACACCAAAGTCGGTTAACAGCCTGGCTCTTGAAAGCTACATTCGCATTTAAATAAGGGTAAAAAGTTAATTTCTAAAAGAACATAGATTAGTTAATAAAATAATACCAAGAAAAGATTAATGCGCGTATTATTAACATAATTTTAGGTATTTTTATCATATGAGAAAAGGGAGTAGTTTTGGTTTGAGGTTTTTGAAGCTTCAAAATACGTAACCAACAAATTGGTGATTTATCGCTTTTGAGGCTTAATTTTTTCGCTTTTTAGGTTATTATAAAACAATGCGGAAGGTTATCATATTTGGTGATTTATATCCAACTAAAGTTAGAACTTGATTTCCAAATTATTCATTCTATGAATTTTTACGAATTGCCTTAATTAATTTTGGTCATTAACCATTTTAAACAAGTTTAAAACAATAATGTGACTATAAGATTACGCATGAGTCGATATTTAAAAATTGGTCGAATCGCTCTCTCCCTCTCTCTCTCTATATATATTCAATGCATTTAACATTCAAATTGAAAAATAATGCAGTAAAATGTGTGTTTAATAGTAAGTAAAATCAATTTGACCTCTCTTCATTACACACACACACACACACACACACACACACACACACACACACACACA
>JAOUZG010042725.1:3279779-3345869 GCA_026289955.1 Argiope argentata
TATCTATCTATCTATCTATCTATCTATCTATCTATCTATCTATCTATAAACACTATAGTGAAAATACGAAAGAACCTAAAGAAAATAATAATAATAATAATAAATCCGGCATGATGACTTTCTCAAGGGTCATTATCAGGCAGGGATTTTAATTTAAGGTGGAATTTTTTTCTGTAAAAAGTTTGACTACTGTGTAAGAAATAAATGCTTCTGTGAACCGAAAAATCCTACATCCCAAAGCATAAGAGATGCATCATCTTTTAAGAATATAAAAAACAATGAAAATTGAACCCCCCCAACGATAATTATAAAAAAAATATTAACAATATTACCATTTTAAAAAGAAGAAATAAAAAATAAAACAAAAAACTATACACAATAATAAGTAATCAAATATTAGCAATAGAAAAATAAGAAGCCAAGAATATACCCGTTGTCGGTAGATTTTAAACATCATATTTAAATAGATCCAACGTGAATAAGCTACTGTGTAGGGCGGAGCCGTCAAAGGGAATGATATATATATATATATATATATATATATATATATAATGTAATTAGTATTATTAATTTTGATTTGAAGCAGATTGCAGAGTCGTGGCCGAATCAGGGAGAAGACAGAGGTTGAATTTTTTAAATTTCATTTCATTGTAGAGGTACGCCTTCTGTACAATCAGTTCAGACACAAGAACAGACAAAGATTATAACGATATAAAGAGTGTAAAAAAGAACGAAGCATTTATCTCTGGTCTTATATAGCATGAAATTCTCATAAATCTGACACGCTTCGAATTTTGATAGGAATTATTACATATGTTGACCTTGGCAAGAGAAGCGCAGGGATACAGAAGAATCTGTTTACATCATTAATCTCTATTCTTTCACTCCTCACGTAGAACCATGATGAAGTATCTTTACAACCTACTTCATATGATTTAGTAAACAGAAAAAGTGAAATGGGATCAGGAAATAAGAGAACATTTTAGAAAGAAGTTAATGTGGGCTAAATTATTAACAATTTACAATTGAAATTAATTCGAAATACACACACACACGCACGCACGCACGCACACACACACACTCACTCTCTCTCTCTCTCACACACACACACACACACCTGAGTGCAATTTTAATTTCGATTTTTTGTTCTAATATTTTGATCAAGCTCTACATTTACAGCCTTTTGCATAAAATCGAAAGTATTCGGAAGTCTTCTGTTTAATATGAGCACATGAAGCAATTCCTCATTAAACTATGATTTTAATGAACGTGGAACTTGGAACAATTTTACCAGTTTTGAGAGTTTCTCGTTAAACTCTTTTGCCGGAGAAATAATAATCCTTCTGATATGCTCAAGGCGTTTTGATAGATAGATAAAAGGTCTGCAAACTCCTCAAAACATCATGATTTTTGAACTAACAATTCTGTTTTCTTAGCAAACTAGAAATTTTGGCTTGGAACACTAAGCTAGCTAAAATAAAATGAAAAAGAATGACAAACGAAATATACAATTGCAAATTTCAAGTTATCATGTGAGAAAATTGTTATTCTTTTTCTTTATTTGTCTTAATTAATTTAAGTCATTAACATGTTTAAATGAACAATCACGAGAATTCTCTATCGGTCTCTATCATCTCTCTCTCAATATATATATAGAATGATATTTTTTTAAACTTTCATTTTCAATTTTTCCAGCTGGTAAACAAAGTTTTAGAGCACGACCAGTTTTGAGATGAAAAAAAACCCTTACGTTTTTCTGAATAATGAAGCATGTGTAATCTGATAGTCTCGTGATTGTTTTAAATGCATGAGTCGATATATTGGGAATCGGGTACATGGCGGACATTCGTGTCAAGTTGTAATTTTTTTGTTGGTGATAAGCCACTGAATGTGACAACCATCTTTATCATTTTCCAATAACCGTAAAAGCGGAAAATTGATGTCTCAACAGTGCTAAATTGTCAATTTTCTGTCTGTTCATTTTCCGGCATCAAAAACCTCAAAACAATACAACAACAGTTTCTACAAACCGGTTCAACAAATGATTTTTTGGTGATAAATTGTCAAATGTGACAACCTTCTGCATTATTTTCTAATAACCCTAAAAGCGAAAAATGGATGCATCAAAAGTGTTAAATCAATAATTTATTACCTACGCATTTTGAGGCTTCATAAAACTCAAACCAAAACAACATCATGTTTCCACTTGATATATAGAAAGAAAATTCTAAATTCAATTTCTGGAGAAGTAAAATATAATGCAGGTGTGGTTTTATTATTTCTTATTTTAAATGTAAACACTTTCGGCTATTCTCGAATTAAAAGGTAAAATTTAGAAATGCGATTCTAAATTGCAGGAATAATCTTGGAACTCTCTGACGTATTTCCTAACTAGTATGCTAATCTCCCCTGTAAAAAAAGATGGACCTAGGAAGAAGATATGAACGTCAAAAAATTTAATGCTCTATTTTGTAAAATTTAATTTTCTCGTATAGATAGTTTAGATAAAATATATGAATGGACAAATTCGAACTCGAAATTTTGATAACTCACCACGTTTTAGACCTCTCTGAAATCGATTCCCTTTTTTTTTCGGGAAATGCCCTTTTATCAGTCAATTATAACGACAACTCCAAAATGCAAATGGATGAAATTTGGTATAGGGCCTTTGCACCAAATTTGCAAATTTTTATAACATCTAGAGTAAAATTTGCAAAGGGAAACATCTGCTTGTCTAGCTTTTCGAATATAAGTTAACAAATTAAAATGAAGAAAGTTAGTCAGATAAGATTTAACATCTATAGGTAACACATCTTTAGGTTCAATTTTAAAATTTTGAGCCAAATCTTACAATGAGGTGATTGTCTATATGAGTTAATTTCAGAAACACATAAATGCAATAATTGAAAAAAACATCAATGTCTTAAATATATCAAAATTTACCATTATATTTTATATAAATGCAATTTTGTATCAAATTCTTTTTGCAAACGGCCGAAAAAAACGTGTCTAAAACACAAATTTGACTTTTTTTTAATAATATTACCATCATGCCAGGAATTGATCGCCAAAATAATAGCCAATGATGATACAATAGAATCAGTAAAAGTGCTAAATTCCTGCCAAAAAATATTTTGCGATCATTGTATCGTAATGCCATTGTAAGATGCTCCACTTTTGGTAACCCAGCTCACCACATATAGCAACCCTCCGCACAAACGAGAGGGGGGAGGAGGGGAAGGTTCAAGAGGGAAATGGGTCTGAAACAGAAGACGAGAATGATGATCTGTTAGAGTGCTTGTGTGTGCGTGAGTGTTTTCCATATTTTATGCTTTACTTTTGTGCTATGTCTCGTTCAAAATGTGGATAAAAATTTGGGGGTAAGTTTTGAAGTGATCACCGTCTGTACCACTCACTCTCAAGAAAAGGTTTTTTTTACATATATGTAAGGGTTTCTCTTGCATAGAAAATATGAGAGAAAATTTTGTGGAGATCCCTCCCGTTGTTTATTTTCAAAAACCGTCTTCTTTCTCTTGGTAGTATAGAAATAGTTCTTATAGTAAAGAAAATAATCTAGACTGAGATTTCAATGTATTTTTTTAACTTATTGAAATTAAAACCAGCCACGAAACTTTAATCACCAAACAAATTTGTACATATATTTTTAGTATTGTGTATTTCAGTTATTGCATTTATATGAACGTCAAAGTACAAATTAGTATACAGTGATTTCTTTGAAAGATATGGGTTAAAAATTGATCAGGATCTAAACTTTAGATGCTAAATTTGTGCGCCAAATTTGATTTACTCAAGTATTTGCGTTTTTGAGTTACATCTTACATATATATGCTTAACTTCTTATTGAAGGATTCTAATCTTCAAAATGTTATACATATCTACCATTTAGATGTTAAACGATGCACCAAATTTTAATCCTTTAAAACTAGAAGTTTTGTAGTTATAATGTTTACTTATATTCAAACAGTCACAGTTTGATTTTCTTTCAATGGATTATGATTAAAAACTGATAGAAATCTAAAAATGAACATGCAAAAGTCAACATGTTGAATTTCATGTGTCAAGTTTAAATCGTTAGCCTACTCCTGATGCTTTTATTAATATCAGCTGTAAAAAAAAAGCGCCAATTAAATGCCAGATGAAACATAGAATATTGTTATAAACCTGTAAAGTTTCTTCCTAGCATGGTTAGTTCTGTCACCAGAAGGACCGAATCACAAGCTCTGAGATCACTGATCGGATGCCGGGACAGTGATTTCAAAGCTAGGCGACTAATTTGAAGACAAATAGATATTTCTGAAAACTTCGAGAAATCTAATGATTCATTCTATAGGAACTAAGGAATACAACTGAATGGCCCTGAAACTTCTCAGTCAGCCTCTCGGCAACCATTAAAGGCCGACACTCTCAAGCTGCAATAAATCGTAGTTGGAGTCGAAGACAAGTATCGAGTTGTCGAGAGGATAAGAAAGCAACTTGGGATAGTCCAACGTTGTGTGGAGCTCAAAAGAGTGTTTAACTGAGTTGTGTACCAAGTCCTGTTATCTATTGTGGAAGCAACATCTAGTTGTGGGAGGTGTAATTAGTCGTGTGGTAGTGAGTCGGCAGTTGGATACAGCTAAAGCGAGGAGATAATTTCAACCGTTTGGAGAGCGAAGCTCCGAGTATCCCCTTTTCTGCAAAATTCTATCTGGTCGTTTTGTGTGCTGTGGTCGATTTCTCCTTACGGACTTTTGTCTGTAGTAGTGTACTGCGTTTTGTTCGCCTCGGCTGTATAAATTTGTCGTCTGTGTATTGTTGTCTTAGTGTTAAATAAACGTCGTTGTTTTCTTCTACTGAGGCCTGCTGATTGTTTTAACATCATACATCCACTACAAACGAATCGGGTGAATTTACGGTTTACGTTTATAGTGAAGGTAATAAGCAGTGGATTCCATAACAATATTGTTTGAATTTTATTATAATAAGGAAATTTCGAACTGTCATTAAAAATCATGAAACTGTAATTTTTAAAATGAAAGATTGTAAAAATTTAGGAAAAATTTGTTTTATAATTAAATTGAAATTTTATTTAAGTTTTAAGTTTAGCTTAAATAAAATAGTTTAACTATTTAACTATTATCAATAACTAAATTGAACTTTTATTTAACTATTAATTAACTAAGGAAAATTTGTTCGATAATTTTTATATATATTATTACCAAATTTGGCAGTTCTAAACTAAGAAGATTCTTTTGTAGAGAGCCAGCACAGAAACAAGGACATAAACAGATAAGCACAGGTTTACTTTTTTGAGTATACTAAAATGAGCTTATGCCTTTTAAGAGGAACACGTACGTCTAAAATGAACATGTGTATTTAAGATGAAGACTAAGATGTTTAAGATGAAAACGCGTGTCTTTCTACTAAGATGAAAATGTGTATTTATCTATAAACTTCACTGTGTGTATTGGCATTTTACAGGCTATACCGCTTGTCTCACAGCTAAAACATTTGGACACATATATACTTTGGTAGATGAAACTTGGAGCGTTTTTTTAAATTTTTTATTATAATTTTAATTAATTAAAAATGAAGTTGATTTTTGGTTTATTTAAGCTAAAGTTCTTAAATTTTATTGCAAAAATAGATTTTACATCATTTGATAATCGTACATTTTTTTTGCTTCATCCTGTTAATTTTTAGAAAACACACAAATATTTTTGATTAATTTTCAACAATATATTTCATTTAGATGCAACACACATTTACGTAGTAAAAAGTACTCTAATATAGTGGGAAGGGTCCATATTGTAGTAAGAATCCATGTAGAGAATGAAAGATATGTATGAAAGACAATTAAAACAACATGAATTTAATATCTGACAATTTAAGGGAATTACAAACTCAAAAATTGTAAAGGATGCCCCAAAATTAACGCCAAATTTGAATTTGTCACGATTCGTGCAGTTAAATGCTGGAAAGAAAACACTTCATAGTTTACAAGATGATACTACGTGTTTTCTTGTTGAGAGATATTTAAAAAATAATGAATATTTGCCGCCACAGTTAGAAAATTTTAGATTTGATCCCCTGTGTCGCGTGTGTTAAGCATTCATATAACCACGTGGGCGGAGTCAGCTGCCAATCATGTAAACAGCACGTGGTCTCACTGTTGATGTTAGTTTAATTAGCCCCAGCAGAAGCAAACTTGACTCATGTGTGATCTCGGGACTCCCAATAAATTTTATGTGTAGTTCTCTAGGCCTGCTACACTATGGTGTAATTATAGGTCTTTTGTTGTGGATGTTAACCCATAAACCACATAAAAACAACCTTGTCTTCAAATCCTTTCACCCAAGCAACAATGTTCACTATTTAATAAGTTATTGTGTAATCAAGAATAGCAATAATTTTCTCAGTTTGATTTAATACTCTTGGATTTCTTTTTACTTACTCAAAGTCCAACAATTCTACAAACACGGGAGCATTGAAGAAGGAAATTCAAAGCAGCACCAATTAAATTTCAGCCACATTTTAGCAAAATGGTCATGAAAAATTTCACCAAAATAGTACGTGTGTGCTAGAAAAATCATGGAGAGACTTTGTCCGATGTATTATTCCATATATAACAATACTTAGTGTACTTCACTTTACAACAAAAATATAGCAATTTAAAGAAAAAAGTTCTCTGAAAAGCCTCTGACTCACCCTTCAAGATTGTACATCATTTTGACATTTTATTCATTTATTTTTTAAATATAATCGTTAAAAACGTCTACATAATGGCTAAGAGATGTAGATTAATTTTTCAAAAAAATTCGACACAAAAGAATTTTGTATGTTTATTTTTCATAGCAATGAGCAAATCTTTGTATAAGGTGAATAATTTTGCATCGAATTATTTTTCGGAGTGCAAAGGGTTAATCCAAATCTTAATCAAAATGTTGTTCTATCGTGAAATGCTCGAATTTTACTAGCTCTAAACTATCAGCTGTCAAATGGTTTTTTTAAAAAAAAAATAGGGTTCCCAACACTTACTTCACTAATGACGGAAAATTCAAATTTTTCGTTAATTTTTGGGGTACACGTTATTTTTAAAGACTTTATTCTGTAATCGAAATATCTTTTAAACTGGTTCTTTAATTAATTCTAGTATATTATATGAATTTTTAACCTTTTTTCTGGATCCATGAATACATAAGAACACAAGATGCTATCTTGGACTGGGATGCGCACAGAAAATATTCATTGTGGTGCTCTGTGGAATGGATTAAAGGGGAGCAAACCGTTGTTTAGTGAAAAGAGAATAAACTATGTCCTCCCTAGGGAAAAACTGTTTCCTTTTTCCCCCAGCTTAACTGGATCAATTTCCCCTAAGACCCGCAACTATCGCAGCGTCCCGTGTCTCGTGATGTGATTTCTGGTTTCGCGGGTAAGTTTTTATTTCTTTTTATTCGTCTTCCCTAGAACAAAGACAGTGATGCTTAGTTGCGATGAGATTTGGTCCCTGGAAACTTTAATATGAATATTTTGCGGTTTTTCGATTCGGCAAACAAAACATAAATTTGTAGGATAAGAAGCGAAGAGAAACACAGTTTTCTGTTTTTATAAAAAATTTCTCTGCATGTTTATTGTGTCTTATACAAAGAGAAAATTTTGTTTAGTTTTCAAACTCGAAAGTTTTATGAATTCCTATATTTTAACGCTATAGTGTTCATAGAATGAAGACTATTTGTAAATTTTAAGATGAATATGCCATATTAAACGGATGATGCAAAAGTTGTCAAATGTTCTATGTTGTTACATAATTTATCACTTTATTTCTCTCTGCAATCAAAAATTTCTTTTATGTAACTGCATCTATCTGGTATTTTATTTCAACTTTTCTAGATCCGGAGGTTATGGACTTCGTGTTCAAGTACTCCGGATATTCCTCAAAGACGACATTTGGAGTTCTACCGGTTAGATCTTTAGACACAGAGTTATCAAAACTGGTATGCAATTAGTTTTAGCATGACAGATGCCTATTAAGAAAGGTTTTTCTAAATTTTAACTGCAGATTTAAATAAAAATTACTGAAGATACTAAAACTTTCTATTGCATAGAAGTACTTTCTATTCATATTATTACGTACTTTTTATTCATATTATTACGTACTTTCTATTACATATTAGTAGAGCATATTATTACATATTTGTTTTTACGCAGCTTTAAAATTCAAAAAACGAACCTTTCATTGAACACATTTTATTTCCTTATATTTTTTTCTTTTAATTTTAATAAATTTTAAAACTGTACAAATATTTTATATTATTTTAGCTATTGTATTTATACAGAGTCGTTATAAAATTCCCATTTTTTTTCCTGATACATTTGCACAGATAATAGCAAACTCTTTTAGAAATAGTATAAATACAAGCGAATCAAGCGTAAAATATTGTCATGAGAAATAAAGAGAGTTAATTCTCTGTGAATTTTGTAGCTTGAGATGCGAATATTTAATACGCGTTTTCATTGAACATAAAGTCTGCATCTTCTTATCGCTCTTGTATGAGAATTATTTTCGTAACAATATTTTACCATGCTGCAATTTAAGAACCTTGTTTCTCTTTAGAAGACAACAGGTCAACATTTTAATCATAGTATATTTTGACTTTTAATTTTTGCATGCATAATATTTTTTAAATATATTTTAACTATGCGTATGACGCAGTATAGTCAAAATTCTCTTACGCTATTAAAATCCCCAAATACAATCCAATCCCTTGTTTGAAGTTAGATGCTACATTGACGGAATTTTTTTTGGTACACTGAAAAAGGGTAATGATGAACCTATTACCCTGGAACTTTTGTTTGGTCATCGTTGATTTCATTAATTCATACATGTGTTAAATAACAGTTAAGCCTCAAAGTTGTTGCTTACCGGAAGTGCGGGATGTTTTTCTGGTGCAGTTGCATATTAAACCTGTTGTCCTGGAATCCCGAAGCGGTTATTCCTTTACTTGTTAATACAATATTCATTTGTTTATACCTGTGGCAAAGAATAATTAAGCATTATCATCTTAAACTAAAGAACGTATGAGATTGAGCAAAATCAAAGTTTTTCTCTGGTACAATCAGACATTTAATGTACTACTGTTCGGTTCTGAAGTGATGGTTCTGTTACTTAGTAATCGCGGTTTTCATTTAACGATACTAGTGTAGTGAAAAATTAAGGAAATTAAGGCGCTTTGGATTCTGAAACAATCTGAAACTACGAACACTTTTCTCTGTTACAGAAGTGTATTGAACCTTTTATTCTAGAATCATGAAGCAAAGGTCTTCATTTGGCTTCCGGCGTGATGGCCTGGGGGTAAGGTCTCGGCTTGTGAGCCCTAGGGTTTCAGATCCGAGATCCGACTCCACCGAAGAACCGTCGTGTAAGGAGGTCTGTTGCACGCTAAACCTTCAGGATAAAAGTTCCTCCGCTGGTGTGGAGAGGGGGTGGCAGCTAAGGTGTAGTCCTCGTCATTTGACCGAGGTTCAAAATTACGAGGTCCGTCCCAAAATAGTGCGAGTGTTGCTTTACAACGGGACGTTAATATATAAAAACTAAATTAAACTTTTTATTTGGCTATCCTTGTGGTAAAGAATCGTTATGCATCTTTACCATTTCTAAAAGGCTCTAAAAATTCTGCAACATCAGACTTTTCTAACATATTTGTGTTCTGATGCGATCTAAATGCTCTTTTTAAAGAATTGCTCCAATTGCTAGACTGCCTATTTATGGTCTGCAAATAGATTTTTCACAAACCCTTACTCCTAAATTTTAGATGTCAATTAGTTTTTAGATCTAATAGGTAAAACGGGAACAGCAGAGTCCTTTTTATTCGCCTGTTTTACGAATGGACATCTGCAAGAAGTTTGAGGAGAAATTATTCACCATTCTGGATTTTTAATTTTTTAAATGAAATTTTTAAAAACAATTATTAAGATACAATGTTATTAAAAGAGTTGAAATATTTTGAAAACAAAACGAATTTTTGTTTATATGTTGAATCCATAATAACATAATCTAATTCATTTCTTTAATAGTGTTCCGAATATGTAATTTTACTTTCCCGTCCAGTAAATTTCTTGGTAAGGAAAATAGTTCTACAGAAAAAATAATAGTTTCAGAATAAATACAGTCAATGGCACTTGGAGATTAAAAAAAAGGGAAGGGGACCCAGAATATTCGAGAATCCTGGCCCTAATTGTTTTAGGATTCAAGTTCCAGAGTTTGTGCTATATCATTTGATATACTATAAGGCAACTTTAAAAGTAGAGAGAGAGAGAGAGATTTAGCTTGACTTTCTCATATCAGTTTTTTTTTTATATACAAATATATATTATTTTGTACGTTGTAAGCAATATTACAAATTACATACATAAATGTGTATTCCCTAAAATTAAAAACTTAGAAAAATTAATACTTTTTATTCAAATTTAAAAAATTTCTTGTGTCTAGTTGCTTTTAATAAGAGAAAAAGAAGAAAAATACACTATGTATTTCTGAGTTCCGAAATTTTCATAAATCATAAAAATAATCAAGTTTACTATGTATAATTAGATTATATGCTTTTTCATAAGTTAATGATTTTATAAAGCATCCCATATTACTCTGATTTTTTTTCATTGGATTATTTTCTAAATGTGTGACCAAAGATCCTCAAAAAATCGCAGTAAACCAGATTTGTTAAAGTGGCAAGTAAAAAAACAAATGCAACAAGCATGACACGAAGACTGTTTCGATTATTAAATGAGGCAAACTCTGAAAATTCGAATTTATCTATATATAATATCGTATAGATTTTTAACAGTCATAGATTAACTGATTAATATATATTTCAAAACGAAATAATGTTGAAAAATATTCTGTTTACTATAGATTTAATTTCTAGATACTTTTACAAACATATATCTTTTGGAAAAAATTGGAAATTCTGTTGCAAAATTCTCTGAAAAAACAAATGAGAGTTATTCAATCGTTTTCTACACAATAGAAATAACTAACAGGATTTTTTAAAGATATAAACATGTTTTTCAAATTCCAGTTATCTATGATCGCACCTAGACAGCATCTGATCATTGCTTTGCGTGATCTGTTTGCAGCCCAATGTCGTGTTTTACTTCTTTGTAAACCCATTCATCATGTTTTTTACCATCATCCTTCACAAGAATGCAGCGAAGTGTCAAGAAGATGTGATGCACATCTGCAGATAAATAAAAACAAACCCTTCCGTGCAGAAATGATTCTGAAAAAGAGAAGCCCGAACTCTGAAAAACCTTTGAGTGGAAAAAAAGTGCTTTCATAAGCAAGGTTTTACGACGCATTTCGAGCCATTTTCTTTTTATGATAGCTTTGCCGTTGTATTTCTTTGTGAGATATGGTTCAGAATTTCCGAGCATCTTACTATTCTTTTGATGTTGAAAGCCTTTATTGGTTTTAGAACATTTTTAAGGCTTGCTTCCAGAAGTATTTCATGTTTCAGTCGTTGCTCTAAATGTGTTTTCGAAAATTCTTTAGAACACTTTCGTTTTAATCGTAAAAATTTAATTGTTCCATGAAAACGATTTTTTTAGAATCCAGTTTTTTAACGACTTAACTGTTTTATTTTCTTTACCATCTAATAAGATAACCTCTTCTATTTTAAGAACATTTTCTTATTTTGTCTCAAATGGAAATACACTGAATATATGACTTATTTATGTATTCGAAGTAATTTTCATATTGAATTATAATCATTATGAATGATTTATTTTTAGATTACAGCTATCAAAATTCCATAAATCGATGCAAGTACGGCATACGGGCAAAATTGTTAAGTGGTTAATGTCATATTAAATTTATTTATTTTCTTTTTTTCATTAAAATTATTTTAATCCTAATATTAATCCTATTTTTTATTAATTTCACAATTCCAATAGGTTTGCGTTATTTGTATGGATACTAGGTATTGCGTTCAAAAGCAATTCAAAGATGTTCAACAAAGCTTTTTCAATTATTTCAAAAATGCTTTTAAATGGATACTTTGATTAGAAATATTTAAAAATTTATTTATTGAAGTGTCTATGTGAAAAAAGTTATAAATTTAATTGGTTGTTAGTTGAAATTTAACATTTAACTTTATCTTTAGTATTGTATATTTATACCAAATAGTTTTACATAATTCTTTAACCGCTTAACAGTTTTTGCCGTATGTCGTACGTGCATCGATTTATTGAATTTTGATAGCTGTTGGCTAAAAATAAACCATTCATAATGATTATAATTTAATATGAAAATTACTTCGAATTTATAGATAACTCATGTATTCAATGGATTTCCATTTGAAACAAAATAAGAAAATATTCTTAATAGAAGGTGCCATCTTATTAGATAGTAAAGAAAATAAAACAGTTAAGGGGTTAAAAGTTTGACCGTTTGTAGCTGCATATTTGTGTAGGAATGAAAAAACTCAGGTCTCAAAACTCTAAAATAAGATTCGTTATTTTATGTCAAAATTTGTGTAAACACTTGGACTTAAAATGTGGAAAAGTACCATCCAAAAATCAATATCATTTTTATTAACGACTTTATGAAGCTTTAAACCAACGACTTTATAAAAACAGCCGAGAAGAGAGCTTATTCCTCTGATTCAGTACTGTATTACTTTTTTATTATTAAGATCGGTAAACCATAAAGTTTCGCTTTCTAATATGAAATAAAAAAATTTAGACTACCTAAATAATAACTTGTGATATAAAATTTGAAATCTATTAAAAAATAAGCAAAAATCAATTTGATAAAAATGTTTTTAAAATATACAGTGCCATGTTTTAATAATAAATTATGCTTGCACATAAAATTCACAACATTTATAGATTGTACCCTCTTCCCCCTCAGCGTTTAATAATTTTCTTTTTTAATTATTTCATTTTTCTCTCTGGTAATTTTTGTATTTGGCAGTGACTGCCGCCTAGATTCCTTTATTCTGTCTTTGAGGAGTTCAGAAAATTCTCTAGTTGAATTTGCACTAGGATACATTTCAATAACCTTGAGGATATTCATTAAAACTATAAAACCTTCATTAAATTGCAATACAGACATAAATGCCCCTAATATGAGGGCTCGGAGCTCAATAAAGGTATCTTTAGCACAAATTTTCACAAAACACCGTTGAAACTCTCAGTGGTATTTTGAAGTTAAAAAATATTCCGTATTTCAAACTATATGTTTATACAAATTTACAAGTTTTTGACTTTTTAAATCGCTATTCCCGGTTATTTAAATGCCCATTTCTGGTTTACTAATCATTATGAAAATATTAATAACTTGACCTAAATTAATATACAGAAAGAAATAAACCTGTTTTGGATTGTTCGAAAACTGATCTATAGAATAAAAATGAATTTTTTGAAATGAAATTTTTGTTAAAAATTGACGTTTTTAGCATGTTAAGATACTTTAAATGCTGTGTGATCGGCGATAAACATTGTGTGACGGCTTTTATTTGGCGATAATGTTTTCGCCAAATTAAATTTAAAGATCAATCTTTTATTCCGAAAAAAATCTTACTTATATATAAGAGCTAATTAAGTTTATCTATCAGACTAAAAATTATTCGAAATGTCTGAGATGATTAGATTCATCTTTAAATAAATAAACAACTTTCATTCATTTTCTTAATAAGCATTTTCCTAGATTTCTGAAATATTTAGTTCATCTAGAAAAGACATTTCTTCTCTTATTTAAAATATTGAATTAAGGATAATCATACATCAAACATGAAAAATCCTTTCTATTTTATTTTCACAGATGTATTTAATGTTATTTGTGATTTCATGAGCTTGTTTTAACGTCTTTTTAGAGTTATCAGAGACCAAAAACATACTCAGTTCCTTTATTATTAGAATAAACATCCGGATAAATGGGTGTCTCTAGTTTTTGCCGTCTTAATAGACGTTATTATAAAGAAAATACATGACAAATTTATTCAGAGTTTTATATTCAGTAAGTAAACATTACAGAAAAAAAGAATAGTAGAGCAAGGATTGTAGACAAGGTTTATATTATTCCTATAAACTATTCTTTACGATTTGATCCAGAAAAACTTGGACTCTTGTAATGTAAGAAAAACACTCTTTGTTTTGAGAGAAAGAACTCCATTTTTTTTCTTTGAAAGGGAATAAATGTAAATTCTTTTTTACTGTATTTGGTTAGTCAGCTAAATTAGATTCATTTTCGTTAAAGGGAGCTGTCTCTTTTGACTAGCGTTGAAAAGAATCATTGCCAGACCTTTTGGTTGATTTATTTGCATTCTGTCGTTGGATATCACGAAAACCAATAAATTTACCATTTTTATAGATGATCGTGCTGACTTTTATGGATTAACTGAAAATTATGGAGTAAAGAAAACGACAGCTTATTATTTTTTGGCCAGGGAAATGTCAGGCGTCATATTTCAGCTCTAAATAGTACTAGCGGTTCTTTCCCACATAAGCTCTTTACGAGAACAGCTCAGTCCATTACAATCACAGGCGGGGGAGAGAGGGAAAGATATAATTTAGAGATAATATTATTGATATTGTAATGAAAATATTTAAACAGTAGCTGGCTCATTTTTTTCAGTCGAGGACGTATTTTTTCGAAAATACAATCAGCAGTCCTCAGTAAGATTGACTTTTATTTACACGCGTAGACAATAACAGAAAGGCGAGACGAATACAACCGCGACGAGCACAGGGCGGCATACATAACATAAAGCCATCCTAAGCCCCGGGTGCCTATAACGCTAAGTTATCTAACGAGTTGGATGAGCACAAAATAGGAGAAAGAGAGAAAAAAAGGAAAAATTTGTTAAAGGAAAAAAGAGAGAGAGATAGAGACGATACAGCATTCAGGGATTTCCAGAGAGAATGCCATCGGTGTCAAATCTTACACGAATGTGTTCAATTTTTTCTGATGTTATAACTGGATAGAGGAGACAAGAATACTGAAACAAATGGTGATTATGGGTTGAACTTATAGGAGAATTAGATTACCAACTGAAAAAAGGGGGAGATTGACAAATTAAAATTGTGAATATATGTATGACAAATAAACAATCACTATAGAGTCAGAAATACGTAGCGTTCATCTGAGTCCTGGAGTCTTGATTTTCATCATGAGATCTGCACTTTAGAGGGACTTTTGAAGTTATAATTTCGGTTGATTTTCACAAGAGGAATTCTGGTCTCAACTATTGTAGGTCTTGAAGAGATCTTGGTATTTATGAATATGGTTTTCTATGGAGTGGATTTTGCCGCGTGAAAGGGTATTTGATGCAACTCTCCTGTACCATTCTTCTTCGAGACTTCTTTCTGGCTTTCTCATGTACCATGAGAGAGTGAGTAAGCATTCTGTGGAATAAGGGCAGCATACAAGGGCACACTACAGCAGACAGTAGCCCACAAGTAATAATCGTCTACAGCTCACAATAGATAGAATCCAGCAGGAGAGGGGTTTATCGTAGCTTCGCTTTAAGGTCTCTCCAAACGGCTGCACTTATCGCTGTCTCCTCACTTTAGCTGCCGGTTCACACAACAGACTAAACGTCGCTGCTTTCACAGTAGACAACATGACTCGGCACACGGCAGTTCAGCACTCGCTTGAACTAAACACAACTCGGACACTTCGTTGCTACGCTATCCTCTCGAAGACTCGTTACTTGTCTCCTACTCCAGCTCCATTAAAAAATTCTCAGCGAATCTTGCAGGATTATTGGAGTTCCCGAAAGTGATGGGCTACCTTCGGTCCTAGCAGGCACTTGTAGATGCATGGTTGGAGCTAGTCTGGTTTTGACTAAATTTTCCTATTGATAGTATGAGGGGAAGTAATCAATCTATATATTGATCTATTGATATTTTTTTTAATTTAAAGAGGTAAAATCATTCCATTTATACACTCACAGATTTATGAGTGATATCCAGTAGCATGCATCTCATAAAATATAAGTAATGCTATGATATACTATCTTATTTGTTTAAGGCGTTAAACTCATTTTTACCCGCAAACATTAAATGCCACTTGATATTAATAATTAATGTTAGTCAACTCAATTTGTCAAAACTTACTGAATGAAATGAAGAGCAAAATTCAGTTACATTACTACCTTTCCTATAAATTCCTTCTCGCATTTCATTTGTGGACAAAATAAATTCCATACACCACATTAGTTTGCCGAAGTGTATTAACAACGGGAAGGACGAGGATTATCCATAAGTAATTACTGGATATGGAAATGTTGAGCTTTTTTAATAGCACAAACTTGGGGTATATATATTTTTAATCTTAATTTCTTTTGCTTTCGCTCTCCGTCATAATCATCATATTTGTTTAGACAACTCAGGGTAGGCCAGTGCCTTCCTCTGAATTTTGCTCCAAAACATTCTATTTTTGATACTTGTGCTCAAGTCTCTTTCCTGGATAGCCAGGAAATCCGTCTCCACTGACTCTATCCATCTCCATTCATCTCTATCCATCGTTCTTTTTCTACTTGTTAGAGGTTTATGTAATTTTTTTAAAATATGGAATTATCATTCATTCTAAGTATAAGAGCCTTCCAGTTCATCCTTTTTCTTTTTAGGATCTTTGTAAGGCCAGCCAACTTTGACAACCCTGCTCACCTCTGACGGCAACCCCGCTTGCCTGATTCTGAGGGAGAAGAAGAGAGCAAGGGTGGAAAGAAATTGGTCTGGATTGACGAGGCAAACAATGCTGGGATATTTTTGTGCTTCTTTCGTATTTTTGCTTTATGTTTGTGCTGTGTCCCGTATCTATATGTGAATAAAAATTTGAGAATAAATTGGATATAATCACTGTTTCTACCACTCACATTAAAGAAATACTACTCAAAGAGGAGTTTTCATAAACTTTATAATATCTGGTTCTGTATAGATTTTATATATTCCAAAATTATGTTTTTTCTCCGAACATTGTTGATTTTTATACTATCAAGAATGGCTCCCAGAATTTTTCTTTCGAAATTGGCAATTTTGATTTCTCCAGTTTTGATCAGGATTCATGCCTCTGAGCCATAGGTAAGTATTGGTCAAATTAAGTAAATATTTTGCATTTCTTGATGGTAATTCGTAATTATAAAACCATTTTCGTAGACTTGTCAGATGATTAGATCATGTATAGACGATTAAGCAGTGATATATACTCGTAGACCTGCAGATGTGTTCCACTTACTACAATTAAGTATCGCCTGCGGTGAGCCTGGAGTTGAGAGCATGTATTATTAGAACATAAAAAATATTTTTCCTTGGAAGATATTAAAATCGAATTAGCGAAAATGTTTATTTAAAAATTTCGGCAATCATTAATTCTGGTGGATCAAATGACCGCCATAGGCTGTTGGTCCACTCTAAATGACAAAACTGAGAAGAAACGTGCCATTTTGTATAAGTTTATTAATTTTCGAAGGAAACAAACTCCCGTTTCTTTTTGATTTTCTTCTTTCAATCACTTTTATTAGTAGCTTAAATTATTTAGCAACAAACAATTTCAGGTTAGAATCTACGTCATGATAGTAAGATTTTCCAAATTATTTTTATTTTACGTATTTATTTTCGGTTTTATTACTACATTAATTTAATAATCACTTTATGAATTCTGTTTACTATAAAAACTGTCGATTAAGGAATAAAAAACCCAAAAGAAAAGAAAAAGACGAAAAATTCCTGTTATTTGATTCCAACACGAATCAAGAAAAGTCAGGATAAGTTTGATAGTAATCGAATTCTTATACTATCAATGCTAGAAGTTAGATATGGCAACTTAGAAGGGAATCTTAACAAATGTCGACACAACTCCATCCATGATGTCACGTACCACCTACGTGATCTTTTATCGTATTTTTTTTCTTACTGTTTACATCAATATTTTTGCTAAGCCTAATCTGTTTTGTTTATTACTATCTAAAGCAGCAAATATAAATAAAAACCACAAGACTTTATTAAGCCTATTTGTCATCCTACATTCTTCTTTACTTGAGTGAAATATAAGTAATTGCTGGAATCCAATAAAGTGTTATGATAGATATTTCATTTTCGTTATCAATCATGGAGAAAGTTATAAACCTAAGAACAAGTTTATTACTTTGTAACCTATTTTTTATTTAGAATATCGCTTTCTAGATAATTTATTAACCTAAATATATTTTTTATTTAAAATGTATAGTTTATTTCAAGGTAAATAAAACGGATCGAAATCAAAGATAAAAAAACCTATAGCACATATTAAAGTGATGAGATTTTTGAATAGAAACTTGGGTGGTCGAATTGTAGAGGCCTGTAACTGACAATAAAATCATTAATTATTTGAATGTATTCCCATAGTTCTAGATAAACTAATGCGTTTTTAGGGGGTTTATATTTTTTCATGAATAGTTCTAATTTTGAAATGAATACCTTTTGTTATTATTTTTTTTAAATATCGTTTTCAGTATAGAATATATATATCCTTTATGAAATAATTGATTAGCTTCCTTTGGCGATCAGCTTATTACCCACTGCTAATAGTTATCTTTAATTTAAGTGAAATCTATTATCCGTGATTTGGTGTTCATTGTTTGCTAAACAAAGAAGGGATTTGCCTAATGAAGTCGAGGTCCATGACATCTTGGAATCATTAAAAATTTAAATGACCCGGTAATTTATTTCAGACTGCACTTTGTCCTTCGTGGTAATGTAATTAAATCTTTGGATTCCTCATAATTAGCAGATAATTAGTAGATTCTCTCTTTCCTGATTTTGAACAAAGGAAAAAACTCAAGCGTCATTATTTTTTCACGAATGGATTAATGAAAAAATTGAATCAGTTCAAATGTCGGTGAAATAAGGAAATCTATCCTTGAAAATCATGCAATATTTCTTGAAAATTAAAAAATTGTCAGAATTCAGGAAAAAATTGTGTAGTAATCGAATTTAAGGAGACAAACTTTAAAATTAAAAAATAATACAAAAATATTTATTGTATATAAATCATTTTATTTCAAAAAGACCGCTTAATTTTTGATTGCTCTCAGCTCTGGGCACTTCGAAAATGAGAATGAAAAGTTTCCGATATTATGGTTGGTTTAAATCGCCCTGATGAGTACAGAAAGAGGTGGAGGTTGGAGGGAGGTTGGCTACCTCTTATCGCTGACAGGAAATATTATCATTCAACATGAATTCAGGATTCTTACTGAGTTTGTTAATGAGTAGAGAGTTTTTGGAGATTAAATCCTGCATGCGGTTAATAAAATCTAAAAATCAAACAGGTTTTTCATATACTTTTATCACAATCAGTTTAAATAAAAAATTGCCTTTGAACTATACTTATCGTCACAAAATCACGTATCAAAATTTATATATTTAAGTTATTGACTTTTTGAGTTATTGAGTTTATACATTTCTGAAAATACAAGCCAACCAATTATAACTTCTGTTTGGGTTTAACTAAAAATTTGAGGATTGTCGACACTATAGAGGATAAGTGTATGCACCTAATTTTATACATCTCTCTCTCTCCATCTTGTAATCACGTAGCTACCATTGCATGTTAACTTATATTCGGGTAACAGACAGACTGGCAGACTTCCTCTGAATGGATTTTATTCGAAGTTTGATAGAAATCGTCAAATTTTTAAAAATATTATTAAGATTGTTTTAACAATACGTTTTACTGTAGTGCAGAAAATAAAAATCGATTGCTATAAGTAAATTATTTTATAACAACAACAGAAAAAAAAATCTTATTTTGTTACAAATAACGACAACCTAAATTTTTTATTGTAGAGAGGAATGCTTGAATTATTAGATTTTCTTGCATATTACGATATAAGTTATTTTACCATGTTAAGTAAGTTTATAATATGTTTTTAATAAACTTTTTGAAATATTTTTATTTCTTCAATTAACTTTTTAATCAGAAGTTAAGCACGTTTACATTTTTTAAAAAGAAAACCGTTAATTTTTTGAGAATTTCAGGAAATTCATTTTTTGCATTATTTGAATTTTAATCACTTCCATTTGGAAAATTCAAGTTCAAATATTTGGTGAAATGATAGAAAATTGAATAGATGAATTGTGTAATGAATAAAATAATGTAAGGCTTCTAAAACTGTACTTATTAGATATCGATCAAAATTTGAAATTAAAAATACTTCGACGAAGATTGCATTGAGAGTCAATTACATAAAATATTGTACCTCTCTTCAGGGCTGGTGTAGATTGAGGATTGATAAAGCAATCTCTTAAAAATCACAAGACATTTTTACGTAGGAATCCCCAGAAGATGCGGGAAATGACAGCAGTTACGAATCACAATGTCGCAGCTCCGATTCAGTTAATACAACAGGAAACAGCTTCCAAACACAGAGGTCTCCAATGTGCAATGGACTGACACTCCAGTCTTCACTACTCTCCAATCATCATGGTCAATCGGGCGGTGATATTAATAACATGACTTGGCTGGAAAATCTAGGATTTTCGCCAAGGTTTTGGAAGGTTGAAGGTTAGGCTGCTTAGTAATGGCCCTAAAGCTTAGTCGAGGAAATTTTCCAGAACTATATTTTTTTCCCCAAATCTCGCCAAATCACAAATACATGTCAAAAGGTCGCTAAATCCTTAGAAACGTTGTTTTTTACGTAAAATAACACCTAAATTGAGCAATATTTGCCCCAGATTCTGAATATTTCAGATCTGACGGAGAAATTTCAATAAAAATAAAAATATTTACAGAAATATTTATAAAATTTTTAACAATATTTAATGGATATTTTAGCAACTACTAATCCCTGCAAAAGATATTCAATATTCTAGTGTTTAAGCAACTCAAGAAACTTAATTACCTGAAATTCTTGATTTTTAGATATTCAAAAAAAGCCAGGGAAATAATCAGTCACTTATAAAATTTCGAAAGGAAAAATGGATTAAGATAAAACTTTTTATAGTTGGAAAAATAATATCTTTCAAAGTTCTTGGCTTATAAAAAAAGAGGCGGAATCACGTATTTGCTGTGAAATATGGTACATCAATAAAATAACATGATTATCTACAAAAAATGAGTATAGGGAAGCTTTGAGACAAGTCAGCAGTATTTGAAAGTTAAAAAAGGAAATAAACATATATTTATCAAATGGAGCATTGATACTTTTGTGATAAACATTGTGATAAATGCAACAATTCATTTTGTTTATTCATTTCTTGACAGTCTCAGAAAACGATTTGGAAATTAAGCCTTTTTTGAAGTTTATCGGAAACAAAAATCTGTTTTCTTGAAAGCTCTTATTCTAGGTAATAAGAAAGAGTAAAAAAGTTAGCTGCAAAGAGAATTTCTTGTCTAAAAATTTATTTGATACTACAAAAAGGGAAGATGCATAAGCATGGCCCATGAAATAATTTTAATTAATTTCTGAAAGAGTACAAAAAAATAAAAAATGATATGATAAAAACAACTAAAATTAGATTTATGAAATTAAGGTTATACATTGAGACTATGGGAGAGTGATTGAAAACTGATTCTACACTTTGAAAATGCGAGAATTTTACTCGGAGAATTTTGAAGTAAAAATATGAGTATATGATATTGATCTGGAAAAAAATACCAGTCAGAAAATTCATGTATTAAACTATACAAATTTTAGTTTTACGTCATTTCAGCTGATTTTTAAGATTGTTTAGTTTTTTCAGGGATTAACGGGATAAAAATGAATGCATTTAAAAAATCGATCATTAAAACATTAATAATTAAAACATTGATCATTAATCATTTAAAACATCGATTCTGAATCGATCGCATTTAAATCATTCATCGATTCTGAAATTAAACTTTACTTGTAACTACCATAACACTTTCAAAATTCCATTAAAAACTTCTCTTGAATTAAAAGCAATTGAACGTGAAAAAAATAACCAGAATCTTCAGTCTTCATACTTTGATTATGATCCTTGGGAAAAAATGTTCAGATGAAAAATAATAGTAGCAATTTTCAAAAGGATTCACGTGTAATCTGAATTATTAAATATATAGGTAATATTCTTAAAGCAGTTTTTTTAACAATCAAAATTGTACTTCAAAAAATTATCATCATTGAAATGATAAATCCTTGAATTTTTTTTATTATAATATATTTGGCAGTAATGGTAGAAAAACGTCCAAATTTGTATTATGTAAATAATTAAAATTGTAATAAAAGTTTTAAATATCTCCCTGAAGTGCACATTCCTACCTTCCAAAGTATAATAGTACCAAGTTTGGCAGTTTTCGGCTTTAAGTCCCCAACACAGACACACGCACAGACGCGTGCGCGCGTTTAGAATTTTTAATATTGTTTGTCTGTAATTTTGGTTGAATGTAAGTGCAATAATTCTTAAACGAAATGATTTAAATCAAATAAGTTCACTGATACCATATATTGTGATTAATTTTACAGTCCATATCAAATTTTGATTCGTATCAAATTTCTTCGGTATAGTTATGAAACTTTACGAGAATTTTTTATACTTTCAGACAAATAGAGTGACAGAAAAACATTAATTCCACGGTGTTTTCGGAATCAAAGATTTTGGAACTTAGAAATTCGGCAAAATCTTGTATTCGAATTTTTTAATGATGACATTACCTTTTGGATATTTCAACAATAAAGAAAGTAAAGAAAGTGAAAAAAATCGAATTGAAACGCTTTTAATTTAACATTTTTATTTTATATACTAGTATAAGTTTATATACAAGTTTTTCTTTATATAAATAATTTATGAGGTCAATTTTTTGCATTGAAAATCAAATACTTATTTATTTTATTTACTAAAAACACCATTCCCAATTCGTTTGTCTGTAGGACATCAGTAAAATATTTATCTAATTTTTGATTTCGGCTTAATATCATATGGTATGAATACGTATTGAAATATCTTAAAGTAAGAAAAATAAGTTGACACCAACTATTCATTTACCGACAGATGGCGTTGAAAACTCACAGTTGAGGGAGTTAGGGAACAAGCACCGGAGTCTCTTCGGAGTTGGGGGGAACTTGCCGGAACATAATTCGATCGTCCGGCAACCAATTGGGACATCTCTTCAGAAGAGTGATATTCAAACTCCTGGACTGTTCCTGATGGAGTTGCAACGAAGCTGGAGATCCGGCAACTAGGGTAAGAAATCTTCATTAAAATTTTGAAAATTCACTTTTCATTTCTCATTATAAATAAGCAGGTGTTGCAATATGTTTAAAGAATTGTTTATACTTTAAAAAAGTTTATCTTCTGTTTTAAAGGAAATTGAGTGTTTGTGAGTAATTTTTGCACAAAATTTTAAAAGCTTTTATTGGCACGGCTTTAAATATTTTTTTTTTGAGTTATTAAAATATTAGGGACAATATAGTACTATTTTTTAAAATGAAGTTGGTCGATGACCTATATTTTTTCCAAAACAGCTGGTGTTTGAAAAAGTATTTTAATCAACTCTGTATTAAATTCTTCCATTTTTAAAAATTATGAATTTGTTCACGAATTATTTGCACTCTTGAAAAGTTGCTGATTGTTCTGTTTTAAAAGGAAATGAATCAGTTCAGAGTAACTTTTTATAAATTATGGAAGTTATCGATAACCTAATTTTTTTCCCAAAGCAGCTGATATTCAAAAAAGGTATTTTTAATGAATTATCCATTAACTTTTTCTACTTTTAAATGGCTATGAAATTAACCATTATTAAAAATCGTTTGCACCTTTGAAAAGTTAGTAATTGTTCTATTTCAAGAGGAATTGAATTAGATTAGATTAACTTTTTCTAAATGATGAAAATTGCTGATTACCTATTTTTTTCCTTCCAAAGCAGCTGGAATACAAAACTTTTTATTAAAATCAATTCCCTATTATATTCTTTTATCTTTAAAAGTTTGGATTTGGTTCACGAATTGCTTACATTTTCCAAAAGTTTCTTGCTGTTCTCTTTAAAAGGAAATAAATTATTTTACTGCAACTGTTTCTTAATAATGAAAATTGTCGATGATTTGTATTTTTTCCTCAAAGCAACTAGTATTCTAATAAACATTCTAATCTACAATCTAGGATTATTCTATTTTTAAAAGTAGTGATTTGTTTAAAGAATTGCTTATACTTTTGAAATGTTGACAATTTTTCTGTTTTAAAACGAACTGAATTAGTAGTGGGTAATTTTTGTAAAAGATTAAAAAAACCTTTTTTGCCATGATAATGGTATTTGATTTTGTGGTAGAGTAATATCTTAATTATCAAAATAATATTACTTTTTAGAAATAAAATTATCGATTATTTATATTTTGCATCCAAAATGGATAGTATTCAAGGTTCGTATGTTTTATATATCCGAATAAATTATATATTAATTTTTCTATTTTTAAAATTTTCATATTAGGCTTGGCATATCCTACTTTTTACTAATAAAAATACAAAATTCCAGTGAGCAAAATTATTGAAACAAGACTTTCTTAGGCATTCATTAAAACATCTGTCAATAGTTGAATGAAATTTTCATGAAATAAACAAGAATGAAAAAGAAAAATAATTTGCCCAATTTCTTGATTGAAATTTTAATCTCCGATACAAGTATCATGATAAATTAATTGATTACAAAAGTGTAAATTTATTAAGAATATAAAATTGCTGATATTCGGATTGAAATAATAAATAACTGAAAATTATCAATATTTAGCTCAATTACATTTTTTTATAGCAGTTGTTATATCATTCATGGTTTTAGCGTTTCTTTGTATTTAAGAATTTTATCAAACTTTTAGAAGATATTCACAAATCCTAAAATTAATTAATACTTACGTATTAGACCGTCTTCGCCAATAATCGCCAACGGTTCAGTAATTCATTGGCGACGGATTTAAAGTTGGCGATAAAGATCAACGGATTACCCAATTGCCGGATTGCCATAACTGGCGGTTTAGCAACTCATTGGCAACGACTTCAAATTTGGCGATAAGGTTGACCGGTCTAATACATAATTACGAATTAATTTATTAAACTAAGATTTTGAAATTATAATCAATGGAATATTTTTTGATTAATTAGTTAATTACAAAACTAGACTTTTAAATGTAAACATGATCACTAAAAATCCTCAATTTTCTAAAAAAATACAAAATTATTCACTTTTTGATTGAAATAAATCCGTGCCTTAGAATCATTAACAATGTTCAACAAATATTTTCAAATAGCTTATCGAAATCATGCGATCATTCGTAGATTTAATACATTAGGCTTATACATTAGGCGGTACTTACGTATTAGACCATTTACTCCAATGGCCGCCAATGATGTAGTAACTCATTGGCGATGGATTCAAATTTGGCAATAAACCGTCGACGCCAACGAAAGCAACAAAATGGCATACAAGATTCAAGGTTCGAACTATTTTTAAATAAATGGGGTTTAGCAACTCATTGGCAACGCCTTCAAATTTTGCGATAAAGATAGACGATCTAATACGTAAGTACCCATTAGGCTTTTGTACACAAAATAAATTCACGAATCTCAACTGAACCTTTGTTCGAATTTAAAATCAGAAACCATAATTACGTGAAATATAATTTGTTGGCAGTTTAATTGGGTTTAAAGTTTTTAAAATTAATTAAAGATTTAATCTTTTTCATCTTTGAAGCACAATTTCTTTTGTAATTAGAGGACTCGTTTTGTTTGAAAAGTTAATTATATTTCGCTTTAATACACATACTGGAGGGGTTGAAACGCTTTTACATCATCTTTGAATATTACATTACTGATGGTTACAGCATCCAATCACATTTTTATAATTGGATACACGCATCAAACCCATAACAGTAAGCGAATAAGTTGAGTAGAATTTTGTTATTCCTCCGAGTAAACTAACCTAAATTTTAGCAAAGTTGACAGATAAATTTTATGACGAAGAGGCATAAAGTTGAAAGCAGTTTCCTTAAAATAAATTTTTATTGATTATATAGCATAAAGTCAAAGTGCTCATTACTGGAGCAATCAAAATAATATTGTGTAAATTAGAAGTAAAAATTGTAAATATGTTTGAATTTTTGTTTAAATATTGTAAATATTTGTAAATAATTTAATTGGAACAGTGCGCACGCGAGAAAAGACCGTTCTAAAGTGATTTACAACAGAAGATCGCCATATTTGACCAATTTCTCGATGTAAGTGTGTTTACGAAGTAGTGAAATTGCTAAAGGTTTTTACTATACTTTAAAATGTGAAATAGAAGCTGAGAAATAAAGATTTGTTCCTAGAGAATGTTGGAAAAAGTTCAAGACTTGTTAGGAACAAGCGAGCTGTTTCCGCGGTTTTAGTGGGAAGCTATTTAAAGGAGGGGAATCAGACCAATTTAGAGAAGGAGCTACATTAGTTGGCTGAGCTTGAGAGATCGTCTTTCTCTTTGACATGCGTTCGATAGCTTTGCTGTTAACCGAGATTGGCGAATTAAATAGAGTTAGTTGGCTGTGAATTTGTAACTTGTGTTATGTAAATTTAATACACATTTTCCTACACAATAAAGTCTGCATCTCCGCATCGCTCTTGTGTGTGACATTTCGCAGCAATAAAAATATTGCTACAAAGCTAAGAAATAAAGATTTGTTCTTACAGAATATTGGATAAAGTTCCAGAGTTGCCCAATTTAGTGGTTTTCCTACCCAATTTAGTGGGTCGCTATTTAAAAGACGTGGCTAAAGAGGGAGATCAGTTCAGTTCAGACAACGAACAACGTTGATTGGCTTAGCTTCAGACATCGTCTTTTTTCTTGTTGTCTTGCGATCTACAGCTTCGCTGTTAACCGAAATTAATGGATTAAGTAGAGTTATTTCGCTGTAAATTTGCAGGTTGTGTTTCGAAATTTAATACGCTTTTTCATAGGCAATAAAGTCGGCATCTTCGCATCTTTCTGAAGTGAGAATTATTCGTAACAATACCTTAAGTATTAAAATCATTCAAATTAACATTACGAGGCCTTGGTCAACAGATTCGAACCA
The DNA here is from genome assembly GCA_026289955.1 of Argiope argentata. Lineage (NCBI taxonomy): Eukaryota > Metazoa > Arthropoda > Arachnida > Araneae > Araneidae > Argiope > Argiope argentata. Next base: position 3,306,809 of record JAOUZG010042725.1, read on the forward strand.
TTCATCATTTCTGTTTAGTATTTAAACGAACTGAAAGAAATTACCTTAAAACGGTGAACCAACAAACCAGTCACACACAGCTAACTCTTCATCTACCTTGACCGAAGATTCTAAACCCCGTCTTATATTCCATCACGAAGTGAGTTTAAATAATAGCCAAATTGGTACTTACGTATTATACCGTCCTCGCCAACGGTTTAGCAACTTTTTGTCGATAAAGATCAATGGATTACACCATTGCTGGATTGCCGTAATTGGCAGTTTAGCATCTCATTGGCGACAACTTCACATTTGGCAATAAAGGTGAACGGTATAATGCGTAAGTACCGCCCAATTTGCAATGCGGTTGCTGCCAACCACAAATTACGAAACTTACAAAAAATTCGGTTTCAAACTGGCTCGTTTTACTTGAAATCATGACAAGGAACTGAAAAAATTTAATGGCACCATAAAAATTCGAATCCGAAATAAATTTCTGTATGGATCTTTTCCAACTGCCCATTAAATTTGACATTCAGTATTGTTGCAGTAAAATTTCAAACTAACTATAAGCAAATTTTCTTGCAAGAAAACTAGCTGTGGAGAGAAACATGTTACACAGATTCTATTTTACTTGGGGCATTTCGTTTGTTCAAAGTAAATATAAGCAAACAGTTGTAGTCTCTTGATTTGAATAATTCAGAAGTTCTAACAAGAACAAGTTTTCTGACTGATACGTTTTCTGTAAGATGCATGATACAAAAATCTGAGTGCATAGAATGCAACGCTCTATATAAATCAGATTGTTGAACAAAGAGAGAACCAAGTTTGGTCATAATATTTATTGAGTAATGAATGGTAAATTTTTAAAATTAATTAAAAATAAACTGAAATACATAAGCTTTTTTAAAAAACATTTTTGTTCTAACTTATGTATAAAAACTATTTTTGAATTTCATCAATTTTCAAAAAATGTGATTTTTAGTGGTGATTTTATTTTTGTGCATTTTTCTTTGATTTTAACAAATAAAAATAATTCTTTAATTTTTTTTATTTTATGATGAAATTTAAATGATTATTGCTTTATTAATTACTCTGTTCACATGTATTTAATAACGTTAATAATGTAATAAAAACATCAGGTTTTCTTAGGCAATAACTTTTATTACTAAAAATATATACCTTTAACGTATGTTTTTATCTTGTGAGAACAGGATAAAAACATACGTTAGGCGTAGCTTCTTGTCTTCTTGTGTACAGCTGACCACCCCACCACCACTGAACGTAGTAGTATCGACAGGATTTCATTAAGTGTAGCTAAATATATTATAAACATATGCAATTAAAAGATGTTGACGAATATTGTAAATATATGCGATTAAAAGAAGATGATGAGTATTGTCATTTACGCTCATTGCCTACGCGTGTTCGAGCTTCAACTATTCATTGCGTTCAATTATTCAAAAACTCCTAAATCATGCTCTTATATGATAAAAAAAAAGACCACACGCGTTAACCTTCTGGTTGAGTTTTATTCCAGTGGTGTTTCCATGCCTTTTTAATTCTATTTTGGTTCCATTCTTATTTTAATAATTTATCATCTATGGAAAGATATAATGTAACTTTTAATTCATGCCAACAAACTATAAGTAGCAAATATAAATTGAGTTACTGATAAGGTACTATATTTTCATTTTTTATTATATTTTGTCAAAAAAAAGAAAGAAAAAGGAGTAAAGACATTAATCCATGGTGTCTTCTGAAACTGGAATTTGAAGCGTCTATATCATCTATCCCCCCCCCTGCTGCCCCGTCATCTATTTCATTTAGGAGACATAATATAATTTTTCATTTCTGAAATCATCAATAACGTAAAAATTATAAACGACGCCCATGGCAGGTATTATATTTTTGCCTACTCATCATACTGAGTTTTTACCAGGGAAAATGATCGATAAGAGACTTTTTTGCATACTCTACATTACATATTTTATCCCGTTCCTCATCAAAACATTATGGACCTTGGGTAAGGCCTCGGATACCTTGTATGACTCTGGTGATTAACAATTATAAAAGGTAGATATTTGGGTACTTACGTATTATACCGTCTTCGCCAACGATCGCCAATGGTTTAGTAACTCATTGGCGAGGGATTTAACTTTGGCGATAAACATCAACGGATTATATCATTGCCGGATTGCCATAATTGGCGGTTTAGCAACTCGTTGGAAACGACTTCAAATTTGGAGATAAATTTGAACGGTATAATACGCAAGTACCGATTTTTGTCGCCAATCTACCATTTTGACTGAGTTTATCACGGGAATATTCATTTAAAATTTTCTTTTTTTCGATTAATTGATGCCAAAATTTGACACATTAAACCGAATTTCATTGATTTAATTCGTTGCATTTATATGCAAGAAAAAGTACAGATTGACAAACAGTTAAATCACTTGAAGAATTGGATTCGAATTTCGATATCTAAATTTTTGATACAAAATTTGCGTATTAAGTTTTACACATCCAACTTTTTGCGTTTAATAAATATATAGCTCATTTGCAGTGAAGTTAGACACACAAACTTTCTGTGAATGGTAATTCATTCTAAATTTGATATAAATCTACAAATTTAGTCGTAATTATATATACCAAATTTTAATTCTCTAGGTCACCGGAGTTTTGAGTTATAGTGTTCAATAGCAGATAGATAGGCATAATAACAAAGTTATGTTTTTTGCATTTCGTGATGTCGGAAATAAGAAGATTCTTCAAAGTCTCTAGTTTAAATTTTTGACGTTTACAATATTTCTTCTATACAACATATACGAGAAAATCATCAATTGAAATTCTGTCGTTTTAATCCCAATACTGGTTAAAATTTTATGGCAAAAATAAGTTTTAAACTGTCTTGAAAATGCAAACGATTATTTTTTCAGTGGTAACAATTTTATTACTGAGAAAGAAATGTCTGATAAAGTAAAAATAAAATAAACAATCTAATGATATTATCAAGGGTTACGGTGGCCTGGAGGTAAGATCTGAGCTCGTGTGTCACAGAGTTTCAAGTCCAAGACCCGTTTTCCCCTCAGAAAAATCATATCCTGTAGAAATAATATCCTCTTCCCTATTTTAGATCAAACTTGTAGGATGACATTTAATCTCTATGTATAAATTGGGACCAGCCGGCATGAATGACATATCCTTTTTAACGTTCCATAAGAAATCAAGGGAAGAATGTTTTATTCCGAGGGATTTAGTATGCCTAGTTGATGTGAAGGGAAACTTGATGGCATTCTTTCTTCAATGCTTTACTCATCACTATTCAAAGGATGTTTGATGAAGTCAAATTCAATGTGCACCACATCTCAAATTAGAAATCGAGGTTTCAAACCGTAAAATTCTTTACCCAATACCGAAATTTCATGGTCACCTGCTAGACCACGGTGGCGTGGAGGTTGGATCTCGGCTCGTGAGGCATAGGGTTTCAGGTTCGAAACCCGATTTCCCCGAAGAAAAATCCCATTCTCTTCACTATTTTAGATCAAACTTGTTGGAATATATGTAATATCTATGTATTAAATGGGACCAGCTGCATGAATGCCATATCCCTTTTAACATTCTATACGAAATCAGAAGAGGAATGTTTTATTTTAAGGGATTTAATCACTTAGATGGTATGAAGGGAAACTTTTTGTTCCACTCATCCCTATTAATTGGATGTTTGATGCTGTCGAATTAACCACTCAACTGTTCTGCTCGTATGCCGAACGTGCGTCGATTTATCGAATTTTGATTGTTATAAACAAAAAATAAACCGTTCATAACGATTATAATTCAATAGTAAAATGACTTCGAATATGCAGATAAGCCAAGTGTTCGCTTGATTTCCATTTGAATCAAAATAGGAAAATATTCCCAAAATAGAAGGTGTCATCTTATTAGACAGTAAAGAATATAAAACTGTTAAGTGGTTAATGTGAACTGTACCTGAGATTAGGAATCGAGGTTTTAATCCGTAAAATTGTTTACTCGATACCAAAATTCCATGGTTACCTGCCGGGCCATGGTGGCGGGGAGGTTAGGTCTTGGTGGCTCGTTAGCTGTAATGTTCCTGGTTCGAGACCCGATTCCACCCAAAAAACCGTCATGATAGGAGATTTATTGCACGTTAAATCATTCAAAGCCAAACGTCCTCCCACTAGTGTGAAGAGGGGAGGGGGCTTTAATCGAATTTTTTACCAAATTCAATCAGAGTTGGTCATTTATTAATCTATGATATTTGTATGTGTGTGGACGTGATAAAGCTTCGATTAAGACAATTTAATTTGATATGTGGTGAGACAGATTTGAATAATCAATTTTGAACTATGGTGGAAAAAACGATACGAAAAATCTATGTTTGGATTTCTTTACTGACTAATGAAGATCGAATGACCTCAGAAGCCCAGCAGTGGGGGAGTCGGGGAGAAAATAAGACGTTGTAGATGCCCCAGGCTTCAATTTTAAAAGGTGCCATGGAGCATCATTAAACTTCTGACGTCATTTTTTTCAGTCCCACATAACGAATAGGTAAAAATATAGCATCATACTACTGGAGTCATTTATACAGCCGATCCTCTAACGATTGGAAGAGCGAAAAATTATATTATGCCACAACTATGCGACGAGACAACAAGGAAGATCGATGTAGATGCAGAAAGAAGACATTAGGGAATATAATTACTTTAGTTTAGTTATATTAACGTTTCGTTGTAAAGCAACACTCGGGCCATTTTGGAACGGACCTAGTTTTGAACCACAGTCAGATGACGAGGACGACACCTGAGCAGCCACTCCCTTCTTCCCACCATACCACACCAGCGGAAGGACGTTTGGCCTTGACGGGTTTAACGTTCATACCCCATTACACGATGGTTCTTTGGTGGATTCAGGTATCAAATTTGAAACTCTATGGATCACAAGCAGAGACCTCACCACCAGGTCACCGTGACCAACAAATTTTATGTGGGATGAAGAGAATAATTACTTGACTAGGGAATAAGCAAGGAATGTTTGGGAAAATAACTCTCAAAGATTACAAAATTAAATTTAGGAAATTCAAGGAATGTAAATTGTTTTAATATTTAGCTAAAAGAAATTTTTATTTAAAAAATGTGTTGAACCATTTAAAATGATTACATCTACAACTGCAATAATTATATTTTAGGTTATTATTATTTATATCATGCATATAACTAAAGGTAATCTGAAATTAAATGAATGATTCTTTAATGTTTTTTCATTCTTTATATTTCTTTAACATTTCATTCTTTAAAATTCATTCATTCATAACATTCATTAACAACATTTCATTCTCCTACGCTTGCATTCAGATCCGGTCGATGATGATTGGGATTTTTAATGGATTCTACTACATATATCTTACAGTTTTTCTTATGCTTTCTTGCAAGTGAATATGTCTTTACAAAGTCCTAAACTATTTTTTTTAAATCTAGAACGTGATATTCATTAACCATAATTTTAATCAAATGTGACTATTTTGAAATTATTTTTTGGTCCTGGATATGTTTTTCAAATATTGTTATGACTATTATCATGACAATTTATGACCATAAAAAACTTCTCAACGTAAAAATTGAAGGAAGCTCATAAAATGATTATGTATTGATCTTTCCAACGCTGATTCTAAGAAATGGTTTTTAAAAATTTAAGTTTATTTTATTGATATCTTAATATAGGTGTTTTAAAAATAATTTAAAAGAATTTTTCGATTAAAATTTCATTGATTGGTCACGGAATAATCTATCTAAATGAACCCTTTTTCTACAGATGAAATAGAAAGTCATAAAGATAATGAGTAAAAGAAAAAAGAAGAACGGGACTTGTAATGTTAAAACTAAAACGGGCACGTGACATGTGTCTTAACTGAAGTTGCAGGTATTTCCAACTTTATGTATATGCTAATGTATGAAATTTAGTTATGTTCCCGGAAAGTGATTTAATTGCTTGTAATTAGATGTCATGTCTCATTATTATCTTAAAAAATTCATGGAGCAATCAATAAAGTAATATTAAAGAGGTCTTCTAAAAATAAAATATAAGAAAAGGGCGCAGAATGTTTCCCTAAATTAGCTTCCGGTTTCCAATTGTACTCTGAATTTCAAAAGGGCAAATAAATAAATCAAATCGTAGATTTAAACTTATTATTTAACTTATTCGTTTATACCATTTCTTAGTAAATTTAAATGTTTCATGATTGCAAAGAAGAAATTTTATTATTGATTTTTTACTTATCGACTATACATCGATCTTCCAGATAAACGTGATAACTTAAAGACAAAAATATATCAAATTCGGTATGGTATTAGGTGAGCACAATTGCTATTCCGTGCCTATTTTTTATTCCAATCGGTTGGTAATAAAGGATCTAATAATAATCGGACTCCAGGGATTAATCTCCAAATAAATGTCAAGGAATACATGATAATATCAGTAAAAATGCCAAATTTAAGCCAAAATTTAATATTTTGTAGCTATTTTACGCCAGGATCATGAAAAGCATTCATTGGCATGACAAGTTTATAAGAGGGTAAGAGAGGAAGTTTTGGGGGGCATCTCCAAACCTTGGGGTTTGGTTTAACGTAGGTGCCCACGGTAAAAAGTCCATATTTAGTGCAAATAATATCTTTTTTAAAAATTAATATTCTAACTTAGTTTTTTAATTTAATATTCAATTATATTCTAACAACTTTCGTTGTAAATCCGCTTGAATTTTGTTTCGAAGTCCATTTTTTAAAGAAAATTACACTTATTTTTATATTTCGATTTGCATAACTTTTCGATGTTGTTTTCTCTCTTTAAATATTATTTTCTCAAATTTCAATCTTTGGTAGAATTTCTTTTTCAAAAAACCTCAAAAATAAAAGTCTAAGGCATGTGCTTCGTCCAAATTAGGCATAATAACATTCTGCAGTCGGGAACTAGAAAATAAATAAAGAATTCCTTCAAAAATATTTTTATGTTGTTTTTTATGTCAAAATTTCATACTATTTGTCAGTTGAAGCCTAATATTTAAATAGTACATTGTAGTACAGTTTTTTTTGTTCATGAATTAGATTATATATATTTCTTAAACTATATAATAAATTTTAAACATTTTTTGATATTTTAAAATGAAAGATTTGCCACTTTTTAATTAACATTCCTTTTTCCTAATTTTTAAATTTTTCTCACCTAACTGATGTATTCTGATGTCATGGTCATTTTTAAATCTTCTTTTAATTATTCTTTTTTTCTAATTCTTGAAAATTCTTCTAATTCTTTTCTTTTAATTCCCCATCATAGTTTCAACACTTTATAAATGTAGCTATTTTAGAGCATTATTTAAAACTCGAACATCGTTACACATATCAAAGAATACTGGATTCAGAATAATTCTTCCGAAACATATACAAACCTCCTAACACAAAACCTTCTTTATTAAGGAAGGACATTGATTGCATCTTCTATATTTTCTCCCATTGACTGCCCAATGGAACACGAGCATTTACCATTGAATGAAGCGACGGGACCCCGTGCAGCGGGAGAAGGTATTGCGTTTCTTGTCCGCAGACATTATTCATTCTTGGAAGCGTTCTTGTAATCTTATCCAGTTACCGTTCAGTAACTTCTGCTTTACTATGACAAAGGGACTGTTGCAAGTGATTGGGTATTTTTCTTAGCCATCGATTCCATTGATCTTTCCTATTGTAGATAAATTTAGCAGATAATATTAGGATCCAATATACAATATTTAATTTAAATATTTTAACATGCTTTTGTCAACTTGATTTTCTATCTATATGTTTGTCTGCTCGGCATAAATTATCAATCGATTTTAAATTAACCTCCTAATGAGCTGGAGACTTTAAACATTCATCATTGATCAGAACTCGAAGATAGGCGGCATTTTGGTACAGAGGGAGGGCGTCTGTCTAGTGATCTGGGGCTCCCGGGTTCGAATCTGGCGTAGTATAGCCTACTTTGGCTCTTGCGCCATATAAATTCAACCAACCAACCAACCCGGGTTCGAATCCCGGTTTGGGCATGGTTGTTATTCTGAGTACTATCTATGAGATGAGTGAAAATGTTCTTCTGTAAACAGCTGCTGTGAAAGCGAGTGTGTGTGTGCATCATCCTCATATGAGCCAGAATTTAGACTTCTGCTCTCGGGTGCTTAGGGGTCCATACCTTCAGAGCTGAACCCTCTTTTCCGTTGTAAAGCAGACATGGTTGCTTTTCTGTGTACCATATATGTGAGATGTGTCGATGTACTCCCCCATGTAAAAAGGGGCTGTGCAAGCGTGCGCGCTTGTGTGTGTATATCATCCTCCTATGAGCTAGAAGTCTGACCTTAGGTGCTCAGAGGTCCATGTCCTCAGAAGCTACTTCTTCTTTCCGTTGTAAAGCGGACACGTCATAATCATCATCAACTGGAAGTTAATGAGGTATTTCTGGTTTTATTGCTTCAAATTTTGTTATAACGACGAGATCCTATGCATGTTATTGGATTGTTAATTTAAAATCGATGGTAAAATTACACAGGTGGTTATAATCTTCGATTCCAAATTGGTAATCTTGAATATGATTGGTTATTCTGGTTATGTGATTCGCTGACATTTACCCTTTGTAGCGTCATTTTCAATCTTCTTTTTTTGAAATACTTTGAATTTGCTTTCCATTGTTTTTAAGCATAACAGAACCGGGAATGAATATGATTAGTTAAAACTGTGTTATTATTGTGTGTTCGTATTCCTTTTTATTAATGCATTATATGTATTTCATTAATGCTTACTGTTATTTGTAAATGCAACCACAGTGCGCATTTAAAAACTAGTATCTTTTAACCCTTTACAAAGGTAAATGTTTTGTGATTTTATATTTAAAATAGATGTAAGAGTTTCAAACTACAATTTTTTTTGAAAACATAAAGACAAAACGTTTATGAATCACATGACCAGAACAGCCAATCATGTTCAAGATGTACAATCTGGAATCGAAGGATATATTCATCATTAAAATTTCACACAAACAAGACTAAGAAGCAGAAAGCAAATTAAATATAAAATATTTATATACCTTGTGGAAATATTAAACACTTTTGTTTGAATAATTATTCTACCTTATTTTAGAAAACAAAGAACTGTAACCGAGTAATAAATTGATGTTGAAATTTTCTTGCTTCTTGTTTTAGATTTTCTCAAATATGGAAAAAAATTTGTCTATTTCTTTGTGTACTTTAATTTATGGGAATTATTATTAGTGTATTCTATATATTAAAAATGAAGTGCATTATAATATTAATATTATACATTGGGGAAACATTTTTCCGAGCAATTTTTCTTATGGAAGAATTTTTCCCTTTTTACATCCATCTTCTTCTGGTCTAACTGAAGGAAACCAGAGTGGTTTCAATGAAAATTTCTTACATTAATTTTAATAAAAACATTATCTTCCTCGTAACCATAAAAATGACCTTGAACAAAACTGTGAATGCCTTAAATGGTCAGGTATTTATTTTCTCTCCCGCGATACCATAGTAAGGAAAATCGATGTATGTGTATTAATTGCTTGAAATTGGAAAACTATAAACGTGAAATATTGCTGTGACTTAAAGCTAAAGTTTTACTAAATCTAGGTGATCTAAATCTTGAATTTTTGGCAACTACTTGATGACATGTAATTAATACATAAATACTAGAAAATCAAATGTCTAATTGATTTCTTTGACTATTTTCCGACCAATTAAAACTAAAATTTTATTTAAAACTAAAGTTATAACCAAAAGTTTATTACATACCAATTTTATTTATTTACGTCGATGTGTTTTTGAGTTATTGAATTTCGATGTATGTTAAAGTATAAACTAACAGATGGTTAATCCTTTACAAATTTGGTTCTAAATTTGTTAATAATATATATATTTTAGATGTTTAGATTAGATTTTCATATTTTACTTATCTAACTCTTTAGATTTTCTAGCTAATTGGCTGACTTGAATTGAGCAAACAATCTTCCCTTGATTGAATTTTGTTCAAAATTTGGCAAAAATCTGCAAATTTGGTTTTATGTTTATAAACGAAATTTAATCTGTCTATCTCAAAGAAGTTTTGAGTCATTATGTCATAGACAGAGAATCATAATTCCAAAATTGTGTTTTTCGAACTAGGAAACATTAAAAAAATTTAAATTCGTAAGAAGAACAAGTCCAAAAAATTGCACTAATACACCTTGTTAACCCTCTATGGGTCGAATTTTTGTTTTAACCCCTCAAAAAATGTGGAAACGAAAAATTAGAAATTTTCAACCTATATATGCAAATGAAAACAAATTTTTGTGTTTAAACAATTTTATTGCGTTATAATCATTATGTGACTTTCAAGTCACATCGGCCTATAAAATGTGTATTTCTGTGTATAATAGCTCATATGTGAAAGTCTATAAAACAATCTGCATTTGGTGTAAATGTACTTTGCATTTATGTAATGTACTTTGCATTTATGTAATGTACTTTGCATTTATGTAATGTACTTTGCATTTATGTAATGTACTTTGCATTTATGTAATGTAATTTGCATTTGGTGTAAATGTACATGCACCCATAAACATAGTTTAGTAATCACTGACAAAAGCGCAAATAATTTCAATTCGATCAAATGGTATCGGTCAGTTTTACTGCCAACAGTTTGCACAGCAATTGTTTTGCCACTTCGGGTTGATGAGCCTAGCAATGGTTATGAATACTGATATTGGTTGTGTTTGTAACTTTATAGAGTTAAGATTTATGCGCCATCTCATGAAAAAAGCTATAATTATTTTGTAAAATGTCAATAAATTAAAATGTGACTTGAAATTTACACGAGCCCATAGAGGGTTAAGAATTCATTCAAGAACGTGTTCTTTTTATGCTGAGCCAGCTGACAATCATGTAAACACCACGAGGTCTCACTGTCGTTGTTAGTATCCCCCCCCCAACAGAGTAGTATGTATGTAGTATGAGGTGTGTGATCTCGGCTTCCCCACGAGGTATTTTATGCACATTTCTTTAGGCCTGCTACACTACGGCATAATATTGCGCCTTTTGTTGTTAACCAATAAACCACATAAAAGACAACCTGTATCTTTAAGTAATTTCACCCCTGCAACAATCTTCTCTAATTAATTATTGTGTAATCAAGAAAAGCAATAATTTTACACACCTTCTATTTACATACTTCGTACAGTAGAAACTATTAAAAAGGCGTAATAATGTAGCTATGAATTCTAACAGTCATAAATAAATTTCTCAATCAGATTGTTTTTTGTTGAACATCCAGTTATTAGAGTTCCCGTATTGGAACATCATTAACTCGAAAAAAGAAATAAAATCACTGTTCCGAAAATAAGAAAAAGAAAAAGCTAAAAAACTGCAACGAATCAAACAGAAAAGGCATCTGTTACCTTATAGTAAACATAAGGGACACGCCGATAAATCCCGAGTGTTGATTCAGCAAAAAGCGATGTCGATTATTTCCAGTAGGTATGACTTTATCCAACTTTCGTGGATATCAACAGTGTTCACCTCTGAATTAGTGGTTTGGCTGTGTTTTATTTCCTTTAAGAAAATAATACAAAATAACCATTATTTTCCCTGCTTGAAACTTTTCCTTACTGATGCAAAGGTAAAAATTACAAATCCTAAATTTTTTATTGATTCCACTCGAAAAAAAGTAATTTTAAATGAAAAGAAAAATTTAAAGAAAAGGAAATCTTCGATCGTAAATTTCAAGTTACCGTGTGAGAACATTATTATTTTTAAGTCATTATTTGTCATAATTAATTTAAGTCATTAAGTCAGTTTAAACCAGTTTGAAACAATCACGAGACTTCTCTATCGGTCTCTATCCCTCCTCCAATCTCTCTCTCATTATATAATGATACTTTTTATCATGTCAGAACATGATGTTGTTTTTGGGATGAGGTTTATGGCGACAACAAAAATCCGTAGGCGAAAAGCAAAAATTGTATTACCTGCTCGAGCATCTCAAAAAATCAGCTTTTAATAACGTATTGCCATTGCATTTACAAAATCTCTGATTTTTTTAAAAATAAGCTAAGGACTACAGAAAATGAAACCTAGAAAAAGTCATTTTGAGCACGTGATTGTACGAAATGAAATAATTAAGAAATGGGATATTTAATTAAACAATCAATGCGAGACAAAGTTTTTTTTGCATCGTTTGCAATACCAAAGTGACTCATTCAATGAAACAATGAAAATGAACAAAAATATAATTTAACTTGCGTGAACACGTGGTGCTTGGCCGCTCAAGCATTCTGTTCTGATATGATACATTGAAATATGCATAGCAGATTTCATTTTAATCTTTAATTTTTAAACTTTCATTTTCAATTTTCCTACCAGGCAAACAAAGTTTTGGAGCTCGACCGATTTTGAAAAAAAAAAAAAAATAAATAAATAACAGCTATGATGTCATAGTTCGTCAGCCTTTTAAAAACGCTTCTGCTGTCAAAGAAGCTTACATAATAATAATGAAATACTGGTAACGCAGATAAAAATACTTTTTGCAAGATATTTCGGAGGCATCAAAACGTCCTAACCAAAACAACATTATGTTCTCACGTGATAATAATATCTATTCTCATTAGAAATGCATACATAAGCAATTAATCAAACCAATTTCTCTGTGATGAATTTAAGAAATTAGGGTATCTACGAGTTAAATTATATATATATTTTTTTCACAAAAGCTTTTCATAGAAATTAACATAATAAATATTCCTTTTATCACTTTGAGGAAGCTCATGTAAGCTTTATATAAATAAAATATAAACTGATATTATTTAGTTTTTGGTATATTATTTAGTATATACCTGGTAAGTTAAGATCTAATCCCAAATATAAAAGCTTTTAAAAAATGCATAGCAAAATTCAGAAAATCAATATAAATACCTTGCATCACCAAAATAAAATAATCAAGAGCGAAGGTTTAACAGGCTATAAAGTTTTTGCGTGTTAAACCTTCCCTCATATCTCCACTTCCCAAGAAATAATTTAACTCTTTGTTGGATTGTTAAAATTAAATAGCAAACTCAACAAAATTGATCAGAATATATTTATATAAACCCAACAGCTCATTGATCAGAATGTATTTACAGTGTTTCTCATTGCTTACAATGCTTGATATAAAAATAAAGTGAATTTGAATTTTTAAATTTGTCATTTTTTAATGCAAGATTTTGTTTATACAAAATTTATGTTAGATCTGATGATCTGAGAAAGAAATATAAAATTATCTATAAGCAATTAACTATAAACACTTTATTAATATAATCTAGTTTCTAAAAAGTATTTTCTTTCTAATTGCTTATCATTCAAGAGAAATTTTCAATGTTTTTTCAAAAAAAATATTTAATAAAGAATGCGATTTAATTTTAATTGAGAATATTAACTATAAAATAAGTTAAAATTCTTATTTACTATTACATTATTTATTACTATAATCTTTGATCTTGATTAGAAAAATGGGATTGGATAATAAAACAATATGCATGATAAAAACGGAAGAAAAATAAATATACATATGAATAAGATCTTCATTTTTTTGAAAAAAAAAAGGCGAATTCCATTAAGAATTTAAATTTTATAAGGAAATATAAATTTTAATGCTTAGAAAATAAATGATTCGTTTGAGGGGAAAAAACGCCCGAATCATTAAACATCTGTGACCAAAATTTGATTTCCAATTTCTAAATGTTGTCTCTTCAGAAGTTATTTAATGGAGATCTCGTAACGACTTGCATTTTAAGGCCTTTCATTAATGATCGAGTTTTTTTTTGACTATGAAGATCCCCATTGCATCCAAGTGACATTTTTATATTATCAATTGTTTTTTTATTTTTAAAAAACAGTACTTATTTTTATTAATGCAATTTCATGGTCTTTTGATTTTTATGTGGATTTACATCTAATCGCTCAGTCGAGTGTAATTTTTCTGGTCATTCAGCTAGTTCAGAGAGCAAGAATTTTCAGAGATTATTTTGATAATTAAAAAAACAATTTTTGAATAATTTTTTTCGTTTTTTATGAAAATAAAATTAAGATAAGTATATAGTAGTCTAGAGTATATAGTTTGGATGCTTTATTACAGATTGATTAATACCAAAATTGGTGCAAACACTATTTGTTGCTTATTTAACTCATAACTTCAGTTGTAGTTGCAGAATAATATACGAAATTTCATTATTTTAAATCATTGTTTTTATGAGTTGCATGTACGCGAAAGTACATTACAGAGAGACAAACATTTGGCGAATTTGGCACACAGTTTGTTATTTTAGATGCCAAATCTGTAGTTTCGATCAATGTTTAACCGTCTGGTTCTTTGTGTTTTGTAGTTAACCTGCTTACTAATAATTTACTTGAACCATCAAACAGACAGACAGCCTTCTTGTAAATGAATTTCGTTCGAAATTCGATAGAAATTTACGTTCTTTTTAAATTTCTGATAACAAGTCTTAGATATATATTATTTTATAACTATCACTTTCACAGACAAATAAACAGATATAATGATAAAAATGTGTTTTTAGTTCTCAGGAAGGTCTTGAAACTTATAGATACGTCAAAATCTCGATTTGTAGCTTTTTCACATTTATAATATTTCTTCTACACTTTGTATACGAGAAAGGAAAAATGGAACAAAACAAAGATTTTTGACCCCAAAAACTCTCGAGTGTTATCTTTATTCTTTTTTATACCAACCAACCTTAAATCAAAATTGTTCTGAGGGATTTTTATTTTTCTTTAACTGAAGGAAAAAAAAACATATTGAAAGAAAAGAGTAAAGTCTGAGATGGTCTCTTCTGTTATTTATTTTGCACTTCACGGCGAGCCCCCGAGGAATTAAAAGTGAAAAAAACTAAAAGCCCAAAGTTTCCTAAGCCTTAAGGTGACTTCAATATTTCTTTTTATTTCGCTTTTTTTTTAAAGTAAAAAACCCCATAGTGCTCGACGAAAGGGATTTAAATTTTGATGAATAATATTTTAATCAAATTATTATCATCTCATCATGTTCTTTCCTTGGAACTGTGGGTTTTTGGAGATAAGAACTGAGAAAGAAATAAGTATTTAATCTTTGGATTTTAACAAGAGGATTTCTGTGGTGTTTACATAAAGAAAATAAAAATAAAGAACTAGGATGCAATGTTTTAAATAAGATAACCCTTTGCATCGTGAAAAATAATTCTATATATAATTATTCATTTTATACAAATTTCCTATACATATACAAATTTTCTATGCATTTCCTATATATATATATATATATATATATATATATATATATGCACGCGCATGCACACACACACACACACACACACACACACACACACACACACACACACACACACTGTGTGATCTTCATTTCAGATCATTTTAACTGTCTGTCTTTGAGCAGAAAATGCTATATGGATACAATTTGGTAAAAAAATATTTACATTAAATTTCAAATTCCTATTAAACTTTGGACTAAATTCTAATCTGAGATGTCTGTTCATTCGTATGTAGGTATAAGAATATGATAAGATAAAAATAGAAAAAAAAATAACAATATGAAAATAAATCAAATTTAGTGAACAAGTTTGAACATATGAATGCTATATGTAAAGCCTAAACAATATAAATAAAAGTATCCAATATTATATTTTTGATTAAAATTTACATATATTTTGTTAATGCACAAAATTCTAAAATGCATATACGATTCTTTATTCTATACGAAGAAGCTAAACAAAGTTCATCACAAATTGTCCAATTTTATTACCTATTTCCTAATGCTGCTAGTTTTATAAGACCTTATAGGGCTATTTGTATTCATTTTCCCAAATAACTCTGCTTTAATCTATATAAACTGCTTAAAATTTCAGTCGAAAATCCTGTGAGGTGCTTTATTTTCTTACATCTTATCAATTAATTTTAAATTACTGCTTCTTTATAAATTTGATTTTCATATATTCTCATGACATAAAGAAGTCTCTCTAGTAGAGCAAAGACAAAATAAAGTAAAATAAAGTTTACAAAAATTAGTTATTAAAATTTAAACAATAATAAATAATTATTATTTATAAAAAATAATTTTTTCCGAATGTATCGAAGAAAAGGTGATATTCGATAAGATATTGCAAACAAATAAATACAAGTGAAATACAATAGAATACCAAACGATAAAATACTGAATATTTCTATCTTTTCGAGATTAAAATCATTTTTTACATTTATCGTGTGGTTATTTATATATGTTATACTCTGGAGTTTGAAAACATTTTGTGTTCTTTTTTTTCTGTCTAATAATGTAAAAATTCGCAATGAAAAAAATATAGCCTGTAAAAGTCACACTAAGCAAAGTATATGAGATATTTAGGCAAAAATCAAAAACATTAGCGTCATATAATCTTTTGTTTCAAATTTACTATAATCGTGCATCATATACAGCAGCCTGATGGTAGTTATAGATTATTTATATAAGTATTTTACATGAAACAATATTTTGACAATTTTGTGATATGATGGTTTTATGTAATATTGATAATTTTCCTCTTATGTTATTCGAAAACGGCTTGTCATTCGCAAAATTAGTTAGTAAAGAATCATCTTTTGTCATTTTATTTACTTCATTTGCAGATGTTTTCAGATTGCTTCAGGTGTTATATAATATGCCGCCATATTATTTAACATCTTATCAAATGATATCCAATTTGAATTATATATAGTGTTTGATCGAAAGGCTTGTTAATGTTTAGAAATGCTTTTAAAATACTTCAAAATATTAACTTGCTTTCATAAATATTTTTTAAAACTCAAAAGCTTAATTTTAATATTTTAATTTTTTATATAAGTTAAAATTGAGAGATATTTTTGCAGATTCTTTCCTATACAATGTTGTATCCTGAAACCGCCATTTTTAAACACAACAGTCATTAATTTTTTAAAACACAAGTTCAATATAAAATTTAAAAAAAGAAAGATGAAATCTACGATCGTAAATTTCGGAGTTATCTTGTGAGAACATATTTATTTATCTTAGTTAATTTAAGTCATTAGCCTGTTTAAAACGATTTGAACCAATTGTAGGATTTCTCTATCGATCTCTATCCCTCCCTCACTCCCCTTTATATATAAGAATAATTTTTTAAAACTTTCATTTTCAATTTTTTTAGATGGTAAAGAAAGTTTTGGAGCTCGACCGATTTTGAGATAAAATAACAGCTACGATGCCATAGTTCAAAGTCAACCTTTAAAAAAGGTAATTGCTATAAAAAAACATACTGTTACGTTTTTAGCATAGCGGTTTTGGATTGAATGGACTTTATTTGAGGACAGCACAAACAAATTTATTTACAGCTATTTACAGGATGACTTGATAAAGTAAAACTTCAGATAAACACAATCCAGCAGTAATCAGTCATTTACAGCGTAAATGCAAGTCTTACGCACAGTAAAAAAAGAGACCATAAAACAGATATCGTATAGCACAGCAACAGTAAATCGCAGCGAGCTCAATTATTCAACGTTAACAGCAAAAGTGAACACTGGTCACTAATCCGCTAGTCCAGCGAGACGCTTCTCTTCCGATAGGGGAAAAACTAACTGACTCCGGCTACTCGTTCCTTATATAGCCGAGGAAGCGCGTGTCCCGAAACATGCGAAACTTCTCAAAACATCGCGAGCAATCCAGCAACTACTAGACTATTCCTTCCGCCAAACCAGAAAAGCTGGCGCGTAGCTCCTTGCTAAACGTCGCCGTCTTTGGCGTATTTTCGTGGCGCTCGCCCACTTGTAACAATATGTAATAACAGAGCAATACTTGCGAAAGCTGATTAACCTTTTAAAAACGCATCTTCTTTCAAAGAAACATACATAATAATAATACAATACTAGTAAAAGCAGGTATAAAGTATATGAAATTAGAAGATGTTGCTGCCTGCACCCTGGTACAGGGGTAGTGCATCTTCCCTGAGAGCTGGCCGTCCCGGGTCCTTAATCCCGGTTCGGGCATATTTGTTCTTCTGTTTTCTACCTGTAAGGTGTATAAATGTGCCCCCTCTGTAAAATGAAACTGTGCAAGAGACTGTGAGGGGTGATTATCTAAGACGTACTCTTGGCACTAGTTAGCAATACTTAAAAACAAAAGACGCTTCTTTCGGCTTAAAACTCACTGATGCATCGGTCAAGCTTGTACATGTGAAATGCCACTAGCAACCACAAAAACAACAAAGATGTTGTAGATATTGATGAATATTTCCATTTATGCTTTATTCTTTACAAAAGGATTTCGAGCTTCAATTATTCATTGCCTTCAATTATTCAATCCTCCCCTAACGAAAACAGCATGTCCTTCCTTGATAATAAACTTAAGGTAACCGTCTACGGGCAGAGACTAATTTTTGAAAAAAACCTCTTTAATTATCAATTTTACTTTATTTTCTAGGTCATTGCAATTCCAAACAATGATTAATACCATTAAAAGTTTTATGTGGCTTTAAATTCAATCAAATTGGGGGAATTTAGCTAAAAAAATAGAGATAATTAGTGTAAAATGCAAAACATCCTAGCAGAAATTCTAATTGATATTTTCAAATTATTTTTTTACAAAACATTTGTACAGCTTTAGTGACGGCAATGAAATAGTATTTAAGAAATATTTGCATTTATAAAAATGCTATAGCAGTTCGAGTATTTCCTAACTCAAAATTTATCAAAATTCATACATATAAACAATATTAAATAGCTTTAAATAACAAAAAAACTTTTCATCTCGGAACTATAATCCTAGTTCATTGCCTTTAAGACAGTATAAATAACATGCATAAAATATTTCATACAAAAATATACATAATATTTTGAGATTTCATGTTATGCGTATTAAAATTTTTACAAAAAGAAGTTTCTTAAAAAATGTATCTAACGATTTTATTTATGTTTTATGAATTTTTTTTATTTGTCTTTTTTTAAATATGCACCACATTTATAGAATACATCTTCTTTGTTACCAATTTTATCTGTTTTCTTCTTTTTCATATCTTTTAATTTTTTTCTGGTAACATTTGTGACATTTAATGATTGCCTTTTTGACGTGACGATTTTTTCTTTATGAAAAGAAAGAAAATCTATCTGTGTATAATTCCCAGGAGTTGATCCCAATTCAGGAAAAATTGATACCTAAATCCATGATTAAAAGTTATTACTGATAGGTATAAGGATTTCAAACTTTAATTATTCAAAACTCCTTAACGAAAACAACATCATATCCTCACTGGATAATAAACTTAAAGTTTGTTTCTTAAAAGTACATCTCGAGAAAATCAATCAACGTGAAATTGAGAAACCGATCAGAGAATGAAGTCTAACTTTTAATAAAAAATGCAAATAAAAACTAATAATATAATAATTTATGACATAAATATTTATGACATAATTATAATATAATAAATATTTATGCCATCAATCGTTCACATTGAGCTATTAACCCTTATACTTTTTTTTGGAATCAACCAGTTTTGAGTTAAAATGGCTCCGAGAGATTTCAGTCATTCTTATAAGGGAAGAAAAGCGTAGAAAGATTAAAGTATAAAAGTATCTCTGTGCATGTTTGCGTTCCACTTCTTGGCAAACCAAAAAAGAATTAAAAGCTGAATGGAAAAGAGAAATTTCTTAAGTTTACTTCTATTTTTTTGTTATTTCTTGTTTCTTTTTTTAAAAAACATTGCTAAAAAGTGAATAGAAGTTTTTATTAAAAAATGTAATCGAATTATTATTACGCGTCTTATTATACGAAGGCAAACTTCTTGACAAATAAATTGTAATGAAATTAAAAATTAATGTATGGTTTTTAAAAGAAAAAAACTAGATGAGGAAGTAAACAAAAAATTCTGAGTAGAAGATTTTAAATGTAGTTTTATAATACATTGTAGTTACTTTTTCAATTCGTATTATTAGTTCATATTTTTGCAATGTAAATATTTATATATCATATTCAAATCTTCACTCATTAATAAAATGTGTTTTATTTATCTACTCCAGTTCAAATACGTTTTTTTAAAACTTGTAGTGGATAACACTCGATGCTAATACAGTTTTTTCAAATATTCATTCATTAAATATACTGAATTAATTTTTAATACTTTTAATAGATTTTAGGCAGATTGTAATGAAAATTGAAATCAACAGGAAGTCGCTCAATCGGTAAAATGCAAAGATTTCAAAACATTTCGCGTCAATAAGAATTGAAAAATGCGAGTTCAATTCTTGCGAAAATCAATGATTTTTTGATAAATTATTTATAATAATTGTAATTATTTAATAAAAAATAACTAAAATAAAATTTTTACTAGTTGAACTAAGTAAAAATAGCCTTAAATTTTTTAAATAATATTTCTTTAGTTATTTCTTTAAAATTGGAAATAATCTTATGCAGTAATAAATAATTAAAACATCGTTTGATACTGATATTCCATGGGAATTTGGCGTGAAGTACAAAGAGCACTAATAATCCTTGACATATTTTAAAATTAAAATTAAAATGAAATAATTTTTGCAGGGATACGATTTGCATTAAAAATTGTTTTCATGGAGACCTCCCATATATTTTTATGCTTTTGTAGTATATCGCCACCCATAGCAAAACTTATGAACCAAAATAGATTTTGGTTCAACCAGTAGCCTTGTATTGTAATTCAGTTAAAAGATTTTTTTAAAATTTAATATTAAACTATTTAGCGGATTGATAATATATTTTGTATGATAAATATGTAATGTCGCTATTAGAAGTTATCATACAAACATTTTGATTTTTAGTATAAGTGTAGCGATTGAATGTCGCGGTACGAACCTGCAACGTTTGGGCCTGTAGCCGAGTGATATACCGATCAAGCAAAAGGGACCCTTCAGCTCGAAGGATATTATCTGGCTTATAAGACAAACGCTACGGTACTTCCCCATCAGTGAGTCGGCGAAGAAGCGGACGATTTTGTATTGCGACAAGTGTTATGGCGAGTTGCTGCTTGCTCGTCAAGTGGGGCTGACGAATTCTTTTGTTTGTTTTATGCTTTCGTCAAGTGAGCCTGACGATTTTGCTGTGAGTAGATGGCGCCACGACTGTTGTGGAAGGTTGCGTTGTCAAGGTAACCAATGTAGCGATTGAAGGGTCCCTTTTGCTCGATCGGTATGTTACTCGGCTATTGGCCCAAACGTCGCAGGTTCGTACCACGACCTTCAATCGCTACATAAGATGTTAACAATTATATACTTAAATTGTCTTAAAAATAATTTGCTGTCATTATTGTTTTAATTAAGAATAAAATATGATTAAAAAAGTATGAATAAGATTTAGTTTTTTTAGTTAAGAATAGTTTTCTTTTTTTAAAATATGTTTTACCTTTTCGTATATGCAATATAGCGGAAATATTGTAATCGTCAAAAAATTCAAACTCGAGGATTCGGCAAATCTCCTTGACTTTAGAGTAGACTTGTCTGAGTTCGAAAAGCACCATTTTTAGAAAATATCCATTAGTCTAGTTTACACGATAACTGAAAAACGAAGAATGCTAAATAGATATGGTTCAGTAAACAAATTTAAAATTTATAGTAGACACCTTTTGGTGAGCCTAATACAAGGTCTTGAGGTCACGGTGACCTTGGGCTCGTGAGCCACATGGCTTCACTTTCGAGACCCGATTCCACCGAAGAATCATCGTGTAAGGTGGTCTGGGGCATGTTAAATCCATTTGGTCCAAATATCCTCCTGCAGGGGTGGCGTGGTAGGGAGAGATGGTTGCCGGCTCAGGTGTTGTCCTCGTCTTCTGATTGCGATCCAAAACTACGAGGTTTGTCCCAATATATCCCTAGTGTTGCTTTATAACGGGATGTTAATATCACTAAACTAAACCAATAAGGTTTTGACCTTTTATCGTTATATACTTTCAGGAATATCTAAACGAATAAACTCAAAAACGCTATGGCATGAATATATCAAATTTGATACAAAATGTTGTGATTACATATGTAGTTTATATCAAATTTTTTGTTTCTAATCGGTTGAGAAAAATCCATCTAAAACCTAAATTTCATTTTAGTACAGTATTACCTGCAGCCAGAGACCAATCTCCAAAAGCAACACAATCGATTCGGTAAAAAAGTATTAAAATTAACTCAGTAAAAATTTACGTTAAAGGTGACTATTTTCTTAACTATTGTGCGCCGGTGCTAAACAAGATCTTCTCTATGATAACACCTTTATGTTGTTGTTACTTATGGCACTTGACATATTGGGCAAGCACCCCGCTGATACAGAAGCAGATTTAAGCCGAAAAGAGCGTCTCTTGTTGTTTGAAGTAGCACCAACTAGGGCCAAGAGTACGACTTAGCTACACACTCACCACATTCGCTTGTAGAGCCTCTTTTTACAGGGGGGGGGTGCATTCATACCTCTCACAGATAGCACACAGAAGAACAATCATGCCGGAACCGGGACTCCCAGAACATGAGAGAGACGCGCTACCTCTGCGCCAGAAGGCCGGTTAACACCTTTATTAGAATGTATAGAGAAAGTTTAGTGTGGTCACTCTCATTAGTGTTACGAAATATCAAATATATTTAAGCATTTCTTTTAATATATTATGCAGTTAATTATCGATATAGAACTGTAATGGGGTGTGTAACCGCCTAGAAAAAAAGTAATCTGAAGTTGGACAAATTGTATAACATTTTTTAACAACAAATTTATTTTCATTTAATATATAAAATAAATTAAAATAATCCAAAAAGTTTAAAAAAATTAAATAAATTTATAAATTTCAGCAATAAGCTAAATAATCTCTGAACTTTCAGACAGACATCTACTTTCGCCGTTTACCAAAGGTCGAGCCAACTACATTTCTCATCATCAAAATGAACTCGCATGTCATTGACAGTCCTTCCAAACCCTCTTTGTGCTCATTGCTTTTATGAAAACCGCCCTCCCCCACCAAATGCGCTTAATTAGGGCCCTCCCACACCCCTTCCCACAGTCAGGCCAATTTCGTTCGTTCATTCACGCTTCGAAGGTGCAATTAGATAAGACCCAGTCCTCAAAGGAGCTGAGAAAACCGAAACCAGGTAATTATGGTTGCTGCACCCCGGAATGCGGTTCTGGTTCAAGGTGGATATTGTCACGGGACGAGCGGCCGGTTCAATCCATCTTTGTCCGGGAGATCGATGATCCGGGGCTTAGGTGATGATGGGGGTTGCTCCTGGTGGATTAAGGTACATTATGGAAGGTAAACGTTATTGGAGAGTTATGATGGGAAATTTCCGCGGAGTTGATACAGTTCTGAATTGAGTCGTTTAAGAGGTCGTTTATTTTGTGGAAGTGTGGGAGTTTTTATTGTTAATTGGTGGATGCATTATTTCAATTATCATTTCCACACGATATGTGGATCTCATGGCAAAAACATTAAAATCCCAATGCGGTATAAACGATTAAAACGATAGTTTATATATTAATAAGTAGGTAATTATTATTAATCTATACACATAATAAATATTTTTTGTT
Source organism: Argiope argentata (assembly GCA_026289955.1). Lineage (NCBI taxonomy): Eukaryota > Metazoa > Arthropoda > Arachnida > Araneae > Araneidae > Argiope > Argiope argentata. The sequence continues at coordinate 3,330,418 of JAOUZG010042725.1, forward strand.
AAATAATAATTAAAGTTATTAATTTTTATAATAGTTATGAAGCAGGGATAGCGTGGTTGGTAGGGAGTTGGATTCACATCCCTTGGGTTGCGATTTCAAACCCGTCAGCCGAAGACTATCCGCGTGTCTGTGGTGGCTGGAGCACGTTAAATCAGTCGTGGTCACAAAGTCCTCCATGTCGATAGTAATACCTCTAGGGGTATTGGGTCAGTAAAGATCGTTATCAATTTCAGATCTAAATAACGATCTGTGAGTGTAGGAATGAAGGAAATGCATGAAAGAAGTCCACCCCGTAAAAAGGGTTTGTGACGTGTGTGAGCTAGAAATTAGATTTTAGCCCTCGGGTGCTCAGGGGCTTATACCGTCCGAAGCAACTGCACCTTTCCTTCCTTTATAAAGTGGAACACGATCACAACAATAATGATTGTTCACCAGGCTCTGATACATAGTGGACCTCAATTTTTTATACACTGAGTGAAAATTGTTTTAGCAAAATACCAATAGGTATAGTATACATGATTAAAGCGATATTAATGTTATAAAATTAATGTATTAAAATATTAATTAATGTATTAAAATTATTAAAACATTATTAATTTATTTAATTAATAATTTTTTATTTGTTATATAGAAGTTAATAGTTTATTAAGTTTAATAAAAACTATTTACGATTGTGCACCGTTAAAATTACATTAAGTACAGTGAGACACGATAGACTAATCATCAAATTTTAGTGCAATTAGTGAAAATCAGTTCTTTAAGCAAAATCGAAGTGTTACGCACAATTGAAAAAGATAATTCATAAATTAATATATCAAGAGGCAGTTACTAATTATCAACGCGTTTAATTAATAATTACTTATTTGTTAAAAAGTAATCAATTGTTAATCAAATTTAATAATTGTTGCTGACGATTGTGCTCCATAGATATTACATGAGGTAATATGAGACATAAGGGATCAATTCTAATTTCTGAAACGAGATAAAGTTGCAGATGTCAATATGTAGTGAATTATTTTCCCTTTTACATCCCCCACATACACTTCTGAACATATTGGCCTGCTGGCAAGACCGAGTTAGAGAAATATCGAATTATAAAAAAGATGACAATAAATATGATCTAGATTTTTAGTTTTTAAGACTCGACCAATTAGTTGTTGATGATGATGTCTAAGTTACAAGTGGTGTCCAAGTTACAATCGCAGTAGCTTCTAAGGGCAAAGATCCCTGTGCACCCGAGGACAGAAGTCTGACTTCTAGCTCATATGAAGATAATCCTCAGAGTCCCGCTTGAAAATTTCCTTTTTATGGGGAAGAACTCTTTCTCATACTTCACAGATAGAATACAGGGAAAGAAAAACAATGCCCTAAACAAGATTCGAACCTGGGAAGTCCAGATCATGGGTAAAACGTGCTGTATGAAGAAAAACCTCACAAACTTGCTCGAATAATCCCTTTTCATGGGGGGAAGACTCCTTGACACACCTCACAAGGTAGAACACAGGGGATGGCATAGGTATACTCCGACCCGGTCGAAGCCATTCGGATGCAACGATGAGCCTTCGCAAAGCAACCCCCACCGAGCACGGAAGTGCAGGTTAATCAGTTTAATTTTCATAAAAGTTAATTCAAAGAACCAGATCGGAAAAAAGATACGAATTTAAATTCTCAAATAAATGTCACCTTCTCTCCAAGTATAGTAATTATCAAACACATCAACAGTTATTAGAGGAACATAAAAAGGCAAACGACGTTAACTGAGAAAATGCTGTTAAAAAGAAAAAGGCATAAACATTTCAACAGTTATTAGAAAAACATAAAAATGTAAACAACGTTTACTAAGAAAATGCTGCTAAAAAGTAAAAGTATAAAACAACTTTATACAAAGTAAGCTCTTGATATCCCAAAAGCAAATAACATATATACAAAATATTACGTCTATATTGTATATGTTCCCATATACAATATAGGCGTAAGAAAACTAATGCCCAAGCAAAGAATAATTTCAATCATGCTCCATGGATTCCAACTGAATAAGATTATTGATAATTTCAGAACACAGGGAAAGAAAAATAATGCCCGAATCAGGATTCGAACCCGGGACATCCAGATCATAGAGAAGACGAGCTACCTATCGAAGATAGGACGCCGGCAATCAGTTAATTGATTGTCCCAATCAATCGTTGAAATAAGAGAAATAGATAACTCTCCCATTTATCTTCCCATAAAATTAAACTGTAAGAAAATAACTTTTGTTAAATTTGAACAAGAACTATAAACTTGTTCAGAAGGAAAACTAGAAATAGATGTGCATTCCTTATACATAAATGTGTCTTTAGTCACTATTCATCTCCTACAGTGCAATGGACAATGAATTGCTATTCGTGTCTCCCAAAACATTTCCACAAACGATACATCATTGCTTTCACAAATATTGATTAGACGCAATTTCTATTACAGAGCTCCCATTGGTTAATCTCCGATAGGTAAAGACTCTAAATGTCTGTCAGTCTGCGCTATTAAGACTCCCTTCTGAGATGCTCGCCGCTTAAGAATGATGACCAGATGTTCGATACGAACTATGTGTCCTTTGTTGAGGGGGATTAATCGTCTGTTCTGCCTTTGTTGAAAGCATCACAGATAATCAGAGAAGGAACAGAGACGAATGGGGAAGATTTACAGTTTTGTATTGAAATGAAAGACGGACCTTGGACTATTGTATCAGCAGATTTGAGTGTCAGAAAATGAATATCTTTGTACGGACGGTTCCTTAATGAAGTTTAAATTTAAAGTTCGGATTGTATTCTTTTAATGCATTTAATTTCAGAATACTATTGATACAATTCCTTGATTTCATTATCACTTGCTTTAAAAGTTTAAAATGCTTATTGAGATGTCTGAATGATATAGAATGTTATTAAATGAAAGTTAGTTTCTTATAATTTCAGAAATTGTTGCGTTGTGCATGAATTGTATATCCATGTTTGGAATTATTTTGAGAGTAATGAAAATTGTTGGGACATTTTCTTAATAAGCTTAGAATCATGCCAGTTCATGAACTCAATAATGAATGAGTGCTATAAAATGTTACCAAATGAAAGTTAGTCTCTTATAATTTCGGAAATTGTTAAACATGGAATGCATATTTATTGGAGTTTTTCCGCAAAAGTATTTGAAAAAGTATTGTTATCTGAAAACGAAATCATTTTGAGATTTCACAAAAATTTCACTTGGGCCATACATTTTTTAAATATGTTTAGAATCATGTTAGTTCATAAACACAGTAAATGAAAAATGAAGGGATAAAGAAACTAGACAAATGTAATGTGGTATCTGATTTTGTATCGAAATTGCCCATTTCTGTTGCGTTTAGAATAAAATAATAAAATCCGTTCTCAGTAATAATCTATATGAATTAAATTATAATTTAAAAATACAAAGAGTTTGAAGAATAATCAAATCATTTCCCTTACTAGAATTGCAGATGTGTATCAGATTCAGAAATAGGCATTTTATACCAAATTTGTATTTGTCTTAGTACCAAGATTATAGATCTCTATCAATTATTGCATGAAATGGGTCAGATAAATTCTATAATAAATATGAAAGTTTGAATCGATGAATGTTAGTAAATTATACCAGAAAAGTTGAACGAAATCGGATGAAATTTAGCAAAGAGATAGATTATAGTCTAGAATAAGACATAAGCTACTACTTGTTCCGGTTAATTGAGTGGTTAATTTTTTATAGGTTAAAGAATAACTTTTCTGTCAAAACTCTTCATTTTTCCACTGCCAAATGAATAAGACTTCAGTTCTATTTTTTACAATGCTAATGAATTTAGGTTTAACTTGTTTACGAACTTTTATTTCAAACGATTCTGTTTATATTTGCAGCGTTTTAGGCATTTAAAGATAAATAATATTAGTTAGTTTATTTTTCAGATTCATTTTGAAGTACTTTTGAATTAAAATAAAACAAAATAAGGAAAATTAAAAATTTCTAATCTATATTGCGCTACCCCAACAGGTGTAGAAATTCATGCATTGGCGGTGCCCTGATCGGTGTTGAAATTCCACGAATGCGCAGTGGATTGCAATTTTTGACAACCGTATTTTCATTTTAATTAAAAGTTTAAAAATAATGTGCATAATACTGTTGTAGCTATCTCAATCTCGATCGATAGATAAAATAGACTGGACTTGATTTTTAAAAAATGTGGATTTGATTTTCTGTTTTACTTTATTTCAGGTAAACACTGTAAATAAATTATTTTTAGGTGAGTTGTGTGCTTTTCCATGAGTATACAAAGTCGCGGGTAAAAGCTAGTTGCCTATACATCTGTGAAGACACGATCATGATAATTATATAATACGACCAGTTAAAAAATTAACAAATGTTTATGTAAAAAGAATTGTAGATCCCTATAAAATTTTAGAGGAAATCATATCCCCAATTGAATATATGTTGGCCTATTTATTGGACTTCATGTAAAATATGAACGAAAGTTGGGTGGATGAATGGATTTTAATAGTACGTGCTCTTAATGTCAGATTTGTTTAGCCTCCATCGAATTATTTTGATCTTTCAATAGAAAGGGGTTTATTACTTGGTGCTATTCCATTTACGGAAGAACGAAATACTAAACTTGTGTACTCTAAAAATAAAACAAGTAAGAAAAAAAGGACCAATTGAAAGAATTAAGACGAATGAATTAATGCTTTTATGTTTTCGGAAAAGGACATTTTTAAAACATAAAAGAATATAAATACCTTCTTGGTTTATTATATATAGAGTTCCTGTTATTATGTGCTATCTTTCCATTAAGGAAAATACAAAAGGCACTCAATCTCTAACGTAAGATTCAGTTAAATCTAAATAAACAGATCACCGCGACAGTATTGATTCAAACTGTAAGTCCTAAATCCTTTCACCAACCCCAATACAGTCCCTCCCGTAGGAAGAGCGACCTGTCATCGGTAGAGGATATCAAAACCTACATCCTTTCTGTATCCATTAGGACTTCTGATAAGGAAATGATATTTTCTATTTACTTGGGCACATTAGTTGTTTTGTTATTTTCTATTTTTATCGCTTTTAGCAGAATAATTGTTTGACAGCAATGTAGCCGTGGTATATTTATTTATTTTTGTGTACAGCAGAAAATCACATTATAATGATATATGAAAGAAAATGAGCATAAAAGAATGAAAATAAATGGCATACAAATAAACAAAAAAAACTTAAAGTAAAGAAGAATAAATCACAGAATAGTAATCACAAATTTTGTATAATGAAAAACCAGCAGTGTAATTTAGTTCACCTAAAAATGTGAAAAAGTATTTTTATTTCTCCAAATACTATATGACAGAGCGAGGCAAATACATTTAATTGTTTGAAGGCAGCTTTTTTTCTCTTTATCATGTGAGAACATGATATTGTTTTCTTTAGGGATTTTTGAATAATTGAACGCAAATGAATATTAGCAGTTTGAAATAGTGTAGGCAATGAAGCATACATGGCAATATTCATCAACATCTTTTAATCGCAAATATTTTTTTACCTGCTTTTATCACTTCCGTTATTATTATGTATGCTCCTTTGAAATAATTTGCGTTTTCAAATGTTTGACCTGCTTTTACCAGTATTACATTTTCAAACGGGTTTAAAATACTTAATTATTTAATTTAATTAAGATAAATAAGGATTTAAAAATAATATTGTTCTCAAATGATAACTTGAAATTTGAGATCGTAGATTTCATTTTTATTTTTTGTTTTTTATTTGTTATTTTTATAGAAAAACAGTATAAAATAAATATTCTTATTTATTAAGCATTAACATAAAGAGACAAACTTCCCAATATTCCAAGCTATGAATATTGTAAAGTTTAATCAAGCAAATAGAAAATAGGACCAAATAAAACATATAATTAGTTAGATAAATTTGAAATCAGGCTGGTATTATTTTCTAATTGCAATCCTTTTTTTTCTAGTATAAAATAGGACCAAATAAAACATATGATTAGTTACATAAGTTTGAAATCCAGCCAGTAGTATTTTTTTATTGCAATCCTTTTTTTCTTCTAATATAGGCACTACGTAAATTTGACAAAAGAATATTATAAAATGTAGAGATGATATTGTAAATACGGATTAGTGAATTCTAATTCATTAACATTGATACGCTGATACTGATCGTGTAGGGATTGTCGATAGAAAACAATTTCAGCTAATTAAATTTTTAGATAATTGGCGAGAAATTTTATATAATCAGTGAATTAATTTGGAGCCATTATTTTATACACCAGATTTGAAAGACACAGAAACAAACAAACAAATGAACAACAACAACAAAAAGAAATAAACTATACACAAATATAAGTGTATAGGTTAGTTAGTTAGTTGAGAGTTTTTCCTCTCGGAAGAGAAACGTCTCGCTGGACTAACGGATTACTTAGCGGCAGCTCACTAATGACAAGCGACAAAAGTAATCAGCTGGTCTAGCGAGACGCTTCTCTTCCAAGACGAGAAATCTCAAATAACTGACTAACTCCAGGTTACGGCAACCCGTCCCTTATATAGTCGACTGAGCGAGCGACAAAAGCACGAGAAGCGACGCGCCGCTTCATGAAGGATCCAGCATCTATCAGACTATTCCTTTTGCAAAACCAACCCGGCTGACGCCAAGCTCTTCGCCAAATGTCGCCAACTTCGATAAATGGGCAAGAAGTTGCATGTTTAAGCGTAGTTTGTTACGTTTTTAGCGTAGCGGGTTCGGATTGAATGGACTTAACTTGAGAACAGCACAAACAAACTTATTTACAGCTATTCACAAGTATTTACAGGATGACGTGATAAAGTAAAACTTCAGATAAACACAATCCAGCAGTCAACAGTCACTTACAGCGTAAATACAAGCTTACGCACAATAAACACAGTCTGCAAAACAGCTATCGTATAGCACAGCAACAGTAAATTGCATCGAGCTTGATAATACAACGCTAACAACAAACGCAAACACAGCTCACTAATGACAAGCGAGAAAAGTAATCTGCTAGTTCAGTGAGACGCTTCTCTTCCGAGAGAAGAAAAGTTCTCTACTAACTGACTGACTGCCAGGTTACGGCAACCCGTCCCTTATATAGTCGACTGAGCGCGCGCCCAAAATCACGAGAAGCAACGCGCCGCTTCATGAAGGATCCAGCGGTTACCAGACTATTCCTTTTGCCAAACTAACGCGACTGGCGCAGAGCTCCTTGCCTAATGCCTCCAACTTCGGCACATTTACGCGTTGCTCGCCCGCTTGTAACAATATGTAGATATCGCTATTGTTGTTGTTTGTAATGGCGATGGCCATGGACAAACTTTCTGAGCAGTCAGGATTTTCAGACAAGTGTGCGTCTCTTGTTTGAAGTAGCTCCAACTAAGGCCAAGAGTACATCTTAGCTATTCACGCATCACATTCCCTTGCACAGCCCCTTTATACAGGGGGAATATTCCCATATATCACAGATAGATCAACAATGCCCTAACCGGGACTTCAACCCGGGATTCCCAGAACACCAGAAAGACGTGCTACTCCTGTGCAAGGATTTCGGCATATGTAGATATGCAAAAAATGATCACTCATGGTTGAAAATACGGGATATCATTCGTAGCTAAAATTTTTAGCATTATGTGTTTAGGCTGGCATATTTTTTGTAAATTGCAAGAATACTCGAAGTTGGAAATTTGGTAAACAGTTGCATCTTGTAGAATAGGAACTGATCAAGAAAAAAAGTGTTCAAATTTTCAAGAATTTAATCGATATTTAAATAGTTGTGTTAATTTCGAAGCATAATATAGCACAAAAACCAGCTCCACATATATTTAAATAAACCAACCAATTGTTTCAGTTCCTACTATTGCTTCTCACTCTCCCTATATATATTTATATATGTTATTCAAATTTTCAATCGTTAATACTGTTTTTATTCATCCACTCAAGTTCAAATACAGTACACATTTTAAAACTTTTAGAGGATGATCCTTGCTATTAATAAAGTTTTTTTCAAATATTAATTCATTAATTAAATGCAATTAAAGTTAATACTTTAAATAGAGTTTTAGCAGTTTGTAATGAAAATTGAAATCAACAAGCAGTAGCTCAATTGGTTAAAATGCGAGGATTTTAATGTTTTTCACGTGAAGGTGAAGAATGCGAGTTCAATTCTTGCGAAAATCAATCAATCAAAGTAGCTAAAATTAAATTTTTATTTGTTTTCCTAAGTAGGAATTGGCTTAAAATTTATTTAATACTTTTGGTTTTCTTAAATTTAAATATATTTTTTTCAAATTTAATTTTAAATATGTCTCATCATATCAAGCTGTACTGTGAAAACTTACAATATTTGCTTCATTTGAAATTACTGCAATCCAATTGTTGACTGAAAAAAATCTGAATTGAGAAAAACCAGTAATATATTGGCCAGAATACTCCTATTGAGATAAATACGAGATGATATGCAAAGTTAATACGATTTCGTAAATTGAGTCGAAAACACTTATTATTAAAATCATTTCGTCGAAATTACTCTAAGATGAAATATATCCCACACTCGCATCCGTTGCAACACGGATTTCTAGCGTATATTGAGATGGCTGTACTGCATCCAAACTAATTATTTCCGTATTACACTGATTTGGTGTTATCTCAGTAAACATCATTATTGGACAGGATTGACTGAATGTGACGAAAGAACAAACAATGCACAAGCGCAATGTCCTCCTTTTTCCCAGAATATAATTTCTATGGAAGACGTTAGAAAGAAGATGATATTTCGTCATTCATTTTTTTATCCACTTAAGGCAGTAAAACTGCTTTTTGTCAAAATTGGGGATAATAGCCGATAATGAATCGTTTCCCCCATAAAATGTACGGACATAAAATAAAGAATAAATTATCCGCCTACGTTGAGAGCTAAAATTTGCCTTATTGCCTTATACAAAATTTTATATGCACGAGCATTTCAAATAATCAGCTTTTAATAACGCGTTGCCATTGCATTTATAAAAGCTCTGATTAAAAATAAGGAGTTAATGACGACAGCAAATAAAACTTGAATAAATAGGAAATACGATATTTTTTAAAACAATCAATGAAAGACAAAGTTTTTTATGGCCGTTGACAATACTAGAGTGACTCATTCAATGAAACCATTGAAATGAATAAAAATATAATTTAACTTTCACGAGCACGTGGTGCTTGGTCGTTCAAGAAATGATGTCCTGACATGATACATTGAAATATGCATGGCAGATTTCATTTTAATCTTTATTTATTTCTTTTATAAAACAGTTTTTATTTTGTGTCTATGATAATTACAAATGAAATCCTAGACGTATTAACAAAATTTAAAACTGAAATTGGAGTTTTTCACAATATTACAAATAAGAGTTTTCATCATTTCTTATATTTAGGTCATTTAAAAATTATTTCATTTTTATATTTAATTTCTTTTACTATATCCTGGATATTGTTTTAAAAAAATTTGGTTTGAATTTTTGGGGTTTTTTGTTAGAATTATTTAAATTCAGATAATTCTAATTCATCAAAGCATCTTGATGCTAAAATTTATGATAATAACCGCAAAGAAACTAACATACAATTTTTTAACTTTCATTTTCAATATTTCTAGTTGGCAAAAATAGTTTAGGTGATCGACGAATTTTGAGGAAAAAACAGCAACCATCATTTTTCTAAATATCGGCGCATGCATAATCTAATAGTCTCGTGATTGTTTCAAACAGTTGAAATAAGTTAATGACTTAAATTAATTAAGACAATCCACAAAAATTCACTGATTAAAAAATTTGGAAATAAAATTGTAATTTTAGTTGGCGATAAATCACCAAATGTGACAACTTTATTATTATTTTTGCATTATTTTCTAACTAAAAGCGAAAAATAAATTCCTCAAAAGCGATAAAACGCCAATTTATTGCCTACACATTTTGATCAAAAACCATAAACCAAAACAATATCATGTTATCACATAATATGTTTCTTTGTCCAATTATTTGAATCATAAATTAAAATTATAATTACAAAAGTATATAATACTTTGCAGTATCGTAAGATTAAAAAATGCGACATTTTTTTCTGCTAAAAAGTGTATATAAAAACAGTTTATTCCTAAAAGAATTCTGCGAACGTGAAACACAGAATTGAATGTGAATATTGAAATCTTTTAATTAAGCGCCATTTTACCTTAAGAAAAATTCATTACGTTTCTTAAATGTTTGAAAGCAATCATCCAAACTCTTATAATTTTTTTTCGGTTTGAGTATTCTAATTACCTTTCATTTTAACAATGGACAATGAAAGAAAAAAAAAGGAAACGAAAACTCATTATGAATGGATGAGGATGAAAAGAAACCATTTATTAAAATGATAAATTGCAGAATTTTTTTTAAAAAAATTTAAAAAACTCTTAAAAAAAGGAATAAAAAGAGATTTGAAATAAGAAATTTGTACGTTTCCTTAAATAAAAGAAAATTATTTGAAGGCCGTTTATTTTTTAATTCTTTGAGAAACATTGATGTTTAAAACAAGCAGTTTGTACAATTATGCTTATAATAACTACTTGGTCGTTTAAAAAGAAAATGAAAATTTAAACTGCGCTGATAATTAAATATGGACATAAAACAAAACTTTCTAGATTTTTTCTTCTTCAGTGGTATTTTTATTATTTTTATTCAATACAGGGAAGTTTTAAAAATAATTACTTTTATTATCAATGTTCACAATTTTCTTGTAATTTACAATAAATAAATAAATAAATAAATAAATAATAATAATAATAAAAATAATAAATTTTACCTCAAATTTTAAGTTATCATGTTAGAATATTATTATTTTAAGGCTTGGCTTGTTTTAATTAATTTAAGTCATTTAAAAGTTTAAATATGATTAAAAAAATCATGTGACCACCAGAATGCGTATGCGTTGATATATCGAGAATCAGGTACATTGGACCCGAGCTGTACTTTTTATAGGTGATAAGTAGCCAAATGTGACAACCACCTTTACCATTTTCTAAAAACCATAAAAGCTGAAATTGTTGCCTCAAAAGCGATAAATCGCCAATTTTCTGCCAGCTCATTTAAAGCTTTCAAAATCTCAAATCAATACAACATCATGTTCTCAAATGATAAAAACATTCAAAAAAATATGTAACGACGTTGTCATTGACTTAAACTTTGGAATTAAAAATTAAATTTCTATTTTAAATCATTTTTTGGCTATAAATTGCAAAATGTTATAACTTTCTGTATTATTTTCTAATAATCTTAAAACCAAAAAATAGACGCCTTAAAAGCGATAAATCGCCAATTTGTCGTCTTTTTCATCTTGAGACTTGAAAAATCCTCAAACGAAAACACCATCATGTTCTCATATGTTGAAAAGAATAAAATATGTGATTGTATATGAAACAGTTTAAATTTTATCTCAGTCTTTATGCTCTAGGAAATTGCAATGATTTACACATTTGCAAATTTCATGTTTGGATAATATGTTTACATATTGAAAAGCTATTTTTTCAAATTATAAATTTCAATAAAATCGTCTAAAAAACTCCATAAAGTAAAATCCAACGCCTATTTATTTGTTTTAATTTGGTATTATAACTTCTGAATAAATCGGAAATATGGATCGAAATTCATTAAAGGATTAAACGTTGATACGCTTGTTGTGTGTGTTGTGACTAATGGCACTTGCCTTGGACAAGCATCCTCTGATACAATCAGTAGATTTTAAGCCTAAGATATGCGTCTCTTTGTTTTCGCAAGTAGCGCCATCTAGGGCCAAGAGTGCGACTTAGCTACACACATGTCACAGCCCTTTTTAGGGGGAGGATTTCATTCATGCAAATTCATTCACTCATCTCAGATCGTAATTTAGACCTGGAACAGAGAACGATCACCTCTGACCCAGTACCCCCAGTGGTATTACTCTCGATATGGATGACTTTGCGACCACGAACAGATTTAACGAGCGCCAGTCGCCACACACTCGGGGAATCTTGGCCGGTGAGTTTCGAACCCGTAACCTAAGGAGTACGAGTCCAACGCTCTACCAACCAGGCCATACCGGTGTATATGCATATAATCGCGACATTGTTAAAAAAATTCTTACAATCTGCATGAATGAAATTTGATTTTCTCTTTCTAATTTAAAGCATCAATGTATTTCAAATCTTGAATCTCGCCTGTCTAAAGGTTGGCAGGCTATCTCTCTATTGTTTCACATGTATGTAACTGCAATAACTCAAAAATGAGGAGATGTAAAAAAAATTATATGTAATATTTAGCTATAACTGTAATTCAGTATCAAATTTTTATCGGCAATTTGTTTGGGGAAATGGGCCCAAAACTCAAATTCATTGTGTTATTTATAACCTAACGAGTAATCGCCAAAAAATCACCCTCTAATAGGTTCTTTCGTTACTATGATTCAGCTCCATTGCATTCGATTAATAATACAGAAATTTTGTTAGAGAATATGTGATAAAATATTAGAAAAACCACTCTCACTGGCATCACAAGTCTTTATACCAAATAGAGCCCAATCATTTTGGATATTGAATAATTATGTCTTTAATTTTTAAAACAGTTTTTGATAATCTGAAATAGCATTAAGTAAAAGTTTGACAGTACAGACAGTACATAATAATACAGAAATTTTGTTAGAGAATATGCGATAAAATATTAGAGAAAACACTCTCACTTGCTGCGCAATTCTATATAACAAATAGAATCCAATAATTTTGGTCATTGAATAAAGTATGCCTTTAATTTTTAAAACAGCTTTTGATAATATGAAATAGTATTAAGTAAAACTTGCTTGGATATTCCTTTAAATGGAAAGAAATGAAGAAAAAAAGACAAAAAGAACCTTTATGATTACATTTTATTATTATTTAACGGAATAAAAAAATATAATTTAAACTTGTCAGTGAGTTACAACTCTAGAAATTGCACTCAAAAGCTTCTTAATACATAATTAATATCAAAAATTTAATTTATATTCGGATACAATTACTTTTTACAGTTTAATTGGAAATTTAAAATTTTGCTAATAAGCTGAAAATATTAGGTTGGGGAAAAAGAAATCCATTATTATTTTATATACATCTACTGAGAAAATAATGGATTTCTTTTTCCGTTATTTTCAAAAATTCCATATGGAAACAAAATAATGGAAAGAAATCCATTATTTTCTCGGTAGATGGCTGTAAAATAATAATGAATTCTTTTTCTCCTTCCTAATATATAGATGAAGTAGAAAAGGTATTTTTATAGAATTTTCAATGAATAATTTACTTCCAAAGATATATCATTCACCTCAAAATTAAAAAACTGTCAAAATAGTAAATCAAAATTTTGAATTTGTGCGAATGAAAGGAAATGATACATCATGTAAATGTTTTGGGGGAACAGAAATTAACTTATTACGCGATAACATTCATGAAATACAACAATATCAAGAGAAATCTAAAGGATGTAATAATAAATAATGAGTTTTATGTATGTAACCATACATATAAGGATTTTATATTTACGACAAAATAAGATTTACAAAACGGTGTTCTCAATCAATTCAAATTAAGGTTTCCGAAAGATTTATCCTCAAGATATTATTTTTTCAGTGATCAATAGCATACTAGTAATAATGTAAGGAAGAAATATATTGCAAACGAAAAATAAAATTTACAAAGTGAAGACGATGACAATCGTTACAGATAAGAGTTTCTAACAATTATTTCTAAGAGTTTTCCCCCCAGAATTTTTTCTCAATAACTAGTATTATTGGGTTTGCCATATAGAACGCAAAAGACTGTGTCAAAATATCTTTGGAATGAATTATTATATTTCCGTAACTCAACTCATAAGAAATATTCAGAACTTTTTTGATGCATACCAAATTATATTCTATCTATAGAATTTATTAGTTTTCTTTGCATAATATTAGGATGCATGTTGCAAAGTATTCGGATGTATGTGGTTTTGATACGGATTTAAAGTGTCTAAGAAATCCATTCAATTCCTAAAAGCTTCTGCCGAAGTTTCTTAAAGTAAACTTATTGTTTATTCTTTTCCTCTTTTCGATACTTTTTTTTTAAAAAGGAAGAAACCTATACAGCTCGAATTATCTTTTTGGATTTTAATGGGATTTAAAGAAGTAGAAGTTCTAAAATTGCCGATAATTTCAAGATTTTATTTTCCCCAACTTTCCCTCGAATATGAAAACGACAAGTTATCCATCCACAAGTTTAGAGTTAGTTAAACATGATAGTATCAAATCAAACCTAACTATTTTAGGTAAATAACTCATAACCCAGTTTTTCTTTTTCTGAATAGAGTTTATTTTTTGTAAAGAAAACAAAGAATTTTTGAAATTGCAATAACAAAATAGACCTGAATCTTTTTTTATTTAAAATACCCTTTCAAAATGTTGAAATATGCTTTCTATTTGCATCAAAATAATAAAAACACTCTTTTATAAATTGATGAAAAAAATATGACAAATTCTTACAAAGCGATTTAAACTATTTTGCATTTAAAATATAGTTTTCATTGATATTTTTTTGATTGAAATCTACTTTAATGTACCTCTTAAGGTGTCACCAATATTGTAATTAAAATAAACCAAAAAAGCACCCAAATGATGCTGATGCTGATTGTTTACTAATGTTTTTTTTATTTTTGGATTGTATACTTGTTATTTCCATGAATCAGCATTGTTGACATCTTTCGAAATCTGAATGAGAACCATAAAAACATTGAAAAAGTGAATAAATACACTTTAACAAAATGTATACTCTTTGATGTGGTTTTTATAACAACGAAGCAGACGTTTAAAAATCGATAATATGGTTATTAACCAATTAATTGTCAATTTTTTATAATTCTTTTGGTTAATTATGTTATATATATGTACAAAAATTTGTGTAATAATATATTATATTTAAATTATACTTTGCTTTGAAAATAATTGATATTTTTCAAAAACGCTAATGTTATAAAATGATATTAAAATCATTTCAATAAGAAATGAAAAACTCGAAAAGTAAAATAATCGTTACTGTAGTCTCTAAGCTACTTATTTACGTACAGTGTTTCATTATAACATTAAAAAGAAAAAATATATAATACTCGGAAACACTACAATTTTATTCCCTTTTAAAGAATTTAAAATTTGTTCGTTTCTTGTTAAAAAAATAGAACAAAGAGTGTATTCTTTCTTCTAATCCAAACTGATTGCCATATTTAGAATGAAATTAAATAGACAAGTGTACAAAATAAATTTTTATCGCCGAGTGGTGAGCGTCAAATTTTAAAATTCCCAGATAGTCATCATGCCAAATAACGGGTTAATATGTGAAGATATGAACTAAAATTTTTTCC
>JAOUZG010042725.1:3364506-3381258 GCA_026289955.1 Argiope argentata
AATTGATAATTTATTTTTTCATAGCGTTTCCTTATTGTTTCAGCATAACCAACGAAGTTCCTTAGTGAAGAAACTTACCTAGATATCCACAGAGAACATTCATTTTTTAAATGTTTGTGACATAACTGATTCTTTAAATGATTTTTTTGATTAGCAAAAATAATTGATAATTATTTTTTTCTAAACTTTTTCTTATTGTTTCAGCATAACGAAGTTCATTAGTGAAGAAACATCCCGAGCTATCCATAGAGAAAATTTATTTTTCAATGCATTGGGTCATAACTGATTATTTAATGCACTTATTGTTTTAGCGTAACTGGCAAAATTTATGTGAAGAAACTTATGAAAACTTTCACAATAATTTAATTTTAAAAAAATGATAAAAGCTTCCTTTGTGAATTTAGGTGTCATCTAAGCTAAGTGACTTAAATTAGTTCCAGTATCCGCTGTTTGATTAAGGAAGGATTGACATCATAAACTTACTAATATTGTGTTTTCATTAAAGGAATATTATCTACAATCCCTTCACCAAAAGTAAGAAAATCTTTGCTATAAGTGGTCGGCAATTGTCAAAACAGATATGGATTAATACATCAGTTGAGATATAATTCGTTTTCTTTGACTTCAAGTTCTTAACCATCAGATGTTTTAACCCCCTTTATTTTTTAATATTTAATTTGTATAATGTTTACTATTTTGATTAGAAAACCTACGTAAAAGGACTGCACGGATAAATTATTTTTATAATACAGTATATTTTAGTTCCTTCAATGTATTGTTTTGCCTGTTAAAATAAAAATAAAAAGCATCATTTTGATGTTGTTACAAATGTGCACGTTATCTGGCAATATATTATTTAGTCATAGTTATTTCTTATTGAATATTAGTTTTATTATAAATAATAAAGCGTATTATTATAAATATAATTAATAATAAACCATAATGAATATGATTTATGTGATTTATTGTATTTAATAAGAATATTTTTGCCGATTTTAATCAATATCCAATTTGTTATTCCTTTACCGTATTTTAAACAATTTATGACATATTTAATATTTAAATTTTATATCTTGTATAATAATTTTGAAGTTTGATAAATTTAAATTTAAATTATCTAAAAAATTGGAAATAAATTATTTTTTAAAATAATGTTTTAAACTGATTATGAAAATAAAAAAAAATAATTATTGTATAATCTGCAACATGACTTAAAAGGTTCAACTTTCTAATAGTTTCTTCTTACAGGAAAAAAATAACACATTCTGATCGGATATTTTTAAATTTTATTTTTTCTAAGCAATTAAACTTTTTTTTTCTTATTGTAAATTTATGTCATCTTTTATGGTATGGTTTTGAAACTACAATACATTTTGAAAATCTATCAATGAAACTATTGGCTCTATTACATTCAATATCAGCTGGCTGAAAAGCCGCAGATATTATTCTAAACTTCAACCGTATCTTATTCTCTATCCAATATGCCTTTGTCAATAACGGTGACAGATCTTACATATGCATCCTTGCTTTTCAAGGGACGTAAACTCAATAACCGCTATCGAATCGATATTTTTTTGTATTGCCTATATTCAAGGAAGTTCTTGTTATTTTGTAAAGTTGATAGCTTTTTGAATTTATACAGCATGAATATTGGAATTTGGTACAAAACATTGGTTAAATTTTACATTATGCTTTAACCATCAATCAAAATTATTGTTAGAAGTATAAATAATATTAGAATATATATTAAGACATCTAATTTTATAATTCATGCTTCATACTAATAGTAGGAAAAATGTAATTAATACAGGAAAAAATGTAAATGATTGCAAAAAATGCTTTTCCCTTTTGTCTACTGTCCATTTCAACGATTTCTAATTATTAAATTTTTAAAAAAGTCACTTTTTTGCACTATTTTTGATACTGTAGTAACCTTTCTACAGAACCTTTTCTAATAGTCTCCATATATACTATCTGGGCAAAAGTATCCGGGCACTCATTGGTATGGACTTAGAGCATACTGAGGCATATTTTAATATGATGTTGGTCCTTTCTTTTGCATCGATGGTAGCCTGCACAGGTCTGGGAAGACTTTCCACCAGTTTTTGATGGATGACTATAGGAATTGACTTTCAGGCGTCCATCAAAGCGGAAGTGTGTGCTTACAGTGAGGAAAGTTGATTGGGCTGGCTACGTAATCTACGCTTTAATTCCTCCCAATAGTATTTTATGGGATTTAGATCGGAGCTCTGAGAAGATCACTCCAGATTTTGAACATTCATTATGTCAAACCGCATGTGAATGGAGGCTCAATGCGTGAAATGGGAACCACAGATTCGATTTATGAATGGTGTAGATAACCTGCTGAAAGAGCAATGGAAATTCTCCAAAATATTTTCCTTAAGTTGAAAGTGCAGAATCGTCCACAATGTCTACATTCTTCTCAGAGTTCATGCATCAAATAACGGGAACAAACGGACTAAGGCCAAACTACGAGAAACACCCACACACCATTATGCCCCCTCCCCAACGAAACGTAACAGTTTTCAAAATGCAATAACTAAAGAAGCATTCGTAGGATAAACATTGGCCTCAGACGCGTCCATCCGATTGCCAAATGGTAAATAGAGATTCATCACTCCAAAGAACAATTTTTCAAATGGCCTCAATCCTATTGTGGGCAAGTTTACACCATTCCAAACGATGATTCGCATTTTTTGGAGTAATGATTAGCCCGCGTGCGGTTGCACGACTGTGGAATCCCAATTTTTTAAACTCTCGACGAACAGTTCAGCTGCTGACACTAACGCCTGAGGAGCCTTCGAGCTCCTGAATAATTTTTACCAACGAGGACTTGCGATTTTTTTCATTTCCCTTTTCAGAGTTCTGCGATTTCGTTCACCAGTTTTTTTCAGTCTACCTGATCCTTTTTCTGCAGTTTCACTGACTCATTATTTCCACTTAAACATCATTCCATCAAACACATCATCATTCACTTAAACATTATTCAATCAAACACGATAAACATAATTCACGGTGAGTTTAAACTCCTGTAGAGTATCTGCAATCCCGCGAACTGATTTCTCACAAAGGCAGCATCCGACTATACTGTCACGATTAGATTCACTAAGCTGCTTTGACTTACTCATCTGATGCAATGGATCAAAACCACTCTCTCAGATGCGAAGCTGAAATTTGAAAGAAGGTGCTAGCTCAAGGAACATACTCTTCATCTGACCAAGGTTCAAAATAAATCGGTCTATTCTGAAATAATTCTTTTAAAGTTTTCAAGCAGGACATTAATTTAACTTAAACAAATAAACGAATCACAAACAATAGAAATTTTCTTATTTATTCGGAATATCTTTTGGGGCAATAAAATAAATTTATCTTACAACAATGAAAAATTATCATTTAAAGAAATTAAAAATGTGAACGAAATTAAATCTATAGTAAATGGTTTACGTAATTTTAATAATAATTGGCAATAAATATATTGTTATAACTATACGCAATATTCAAACTTAAACAGAATGACAAATTAAAGTTTTTAAAATATATCTAAGTGCATCTGCGTTTATGCTAAACAAATAAGTAACAAGATGTTTTAACAAAATATGTTTAAACAGCTGGAAATATGGGTGAAATATTATACAAGTTATACTTAGGAAAGCTAAACTGATAATTATAAGAAGCGGAACAACGGTTTACATAAATACTGAGATATATAATAAATAAATGAATAATTAAAAAACAATTATCACTTGTAGTATGAAATTCCAGATCGATTCGTCTGGTTTTATATTAGGTTTAAAATATGTAAATTCATCAGAATTTTCAAGATCGATATTTGTGTGAATCATTATGTTTTCTTGGCATACACGATAGAAGAGAATGTAAAATATAGAATAATATTTACATATAAAAAGAGAGAGACTTAAAAAGTGATAAATAAATCTTCATAAGGGAGTTCAAACATATTGCAATTGTTTATAGAATTTTCTAATCAAAAATTAATCAAATTTATCTAGAAACTTTGATTAAATTATATATTTGGAGAAAATTCTACAATAATTTTTACTTCGCCTGTTAGTCATGGTTGGAAAGAGAGCTTTAAATGATTTTAATAGACGTTCAGCAGATGACTCTTGATATGACCGACAAAAACGAGGGTTCGTAAGAATGAATGCAATAATTACAGTTTTTTTTATATTAAAAACCGAAATCTGAAGATTTTTATGTAGAATTCCATATAGCGTTCACACTCTATGTAAACACATACAGAAAGCCCAGATATAGGTGAACTGAAGACTTCGAGTGTTTTTTAATGCTGTTGCTGTTATTTATTTGTTGCCTGCATTGAAAATTTCTGCAAGTGCTCTTTTGTAATTATTTTGGCATTGTTTTTTTCTATGTTTCTTTTGATTTTGAATTATTTATGGAATAAACGTCATTCCATATTATTGATTTTAATTTCTCTGTGCCTCTTGGTCAACCGGAGTAATAATCTTGGAACCAATACAAAATAACTCTTGGTTGAATTTGTATCAATATTGTCTGGTTCTTTTATTATCATATGAGAGCATGATGTTGTTTTGGTTAGGAGGTTTTGATGTCTCCAAAATTTGAAGGCAAAAAATAATCTGCTTTTACGAGGATTGCTGCAAAATCTGCTCTTACGAGGATTGAATTATTATTATGTATGAGAAAGAGGAATAGAGACAGATAGAGAAGTCTCGCGATAGTTTCAAACCATTTTATACTGGTTAATGACTTAAATTAATTAAGATAAATAATAAAAATTATTATATTCACACATGATACCTTGAAATTTACGATCGAAGATTTCATTTTAATTTTTTATTGATGTTTTAAAACAACAATGCTAGTTGTCTAGTTGTTTTTCGGAATGAAATGTCTAAGGAGCATTAATTTCTATTCTCTGATTGCTCAGTTTAACCAGATTCATAATGAAATTTGAATATCAATGCAGAATTTAGCTAAGAATCATTGACAGCTGAAGGTTGGCAGTATAAGGACGTTTTTCATACCCATTTTAAGAGTGACATGAGTTTCACAGACGGAATGGTGAGGTTGCGTTAAGATGGAAACTTTATTTGAACTTTTCCTCGAGCAAACATGAATGAATGACACCTTCCCTAAAACTCACCCAGGAAGGCAAGCAGCTTCAGTATACGGGATTTAAGCCAGAATCTTATTTGAAATCTCCCCAAAATGTTCAATATTCACTTCGTTTTCAACATATCACAATACCCTTTTAGAATAATCCTTGACTAACTGATATTTGACAAATTTAAAGTGAATTGTCCCTTATGTTACATGTCGCATATTATTTCATTTCTATATTTTGAAAAATATTCAGAAGAAACACTTCAGCACCTTTTAGACATATTTCTTAAAAACTTTTTCTAAATGTTATGTACTAATTCAAACTATGATCATATGTGAAAATATTGGAAATACATTTTGTAGCAAATAATTTATCTTTCTTTTAGGCAGCTTCTACCTCGCTAAGTTCTGTTATAAATAATCAGGGTTTATTCGAATAGTTGCAAAGAAAGTTTTAGATTTTTATTTGTGCTTTTCTTCACTATATTTCGGCAAAAAGAAAGTTTTCAACATAGCACTGTTCCATTTATGCCCTTACTGACCAACTTTCTGCTTTGTCCTGCATATCATAAAAAGAAGGGGACCTTTCTAGTTTCAAGCGAAGAACAACAACAAAATCTCCACCCCCCCAAAAAAAAAGAAATTTGCTTATTGTGTGTTCATTTCCATTGTGCAAGTTTTCTGTCCCTTGATTTCTGTTATTCTTTTAAACCAAATTTCTGCACTGCTTCTCACGGTTGGGATTTTGCCAATACTGTATTTGTTGGTGAAAATTATTCTGATTTAATAGCATCAAGATGGGGTAACACTCGTCGAATTTTAAGAAACCAGTAGGCAGCGCATGAGTAGAAAAATTGAAAAATGTTGTTTAGCTCATGGCAAGTATTTGTCCCAACGAGACAGCAACATGCCTCTGTTAAGTATTTGTTTTTCTTATTGCGCATGCGTTTGTAGAATTTGGCGTGTTTTTTCTTGGCATGGAAAAAAATGATCATTTCTCATAGGGCATTTTTTGCTCTTTGTTCTTTCTGATGTGAGATTTTTTTCCATTTTATTTGCCATTTCTTTTCTATAGTTTTCCAAATTTAGATATATTGACTCTTTTTATTTTACTATTCAATTTATCATCATTATTTTAATATGATATTGGCTTACAAGAAAAATGTCAATTTATAGTCAAATATGGAATGCTTGATCTATTTTATGAAATTCTGGCAAATTTAAATGTCCTTTTCTGCGCATTTCTTTCTAACTAGCCGATTCTAAACCCGCCTTTTATTTATTTCTTATTTCCCTTGAGTATTTAAGTCTCCAATAAAATATTTTCTATATTCTTTTAATGAAGACTTGTTTTATGACAGCTTATTAATATATATTTAAAAAATAAACCTAGTAAATTTTTATTTAAAAAATATCTGTTTATTATTTTAAATAATCAGAATATTTTTTTATTATATTGTAAATTAATAAAATATCCTTAACTTTCTAATAGCAATAAAGATTTAAGAAAATGATTTAAATTTTTACTCTTGATAAGCCCCAATTTAAAAAAATGAAATTTAGTAATTTTAAATGAGTAAAATCAAGGTTAATATCATAACCCACTTTTCAGTTCGCATTTTTAATAGTTAGTAGCGCTGATTCAATTAAATTCCTGTTTTTCAATGCTATCAAATAAAAAGTTTCAATTTAAAAATCTCTTCTTATTAATAATATTGAATAACCTAAAAAATTAATAAGCCGGTCAAATGGCTTGGCTGTCAGAAAACGGCTATTTTTAATAGTTTTTCTTTCTTAAAGTTTAAAATTTTAACAGTAAGATTGTATCTCAACTCTGATTGTTAGAAAGAAGAATCAAAATGTTATAAAAAGTTCCGGTTGTATTGGTAACTTTGAAAGTTACTTTCTTGCCTGAGGCACCATTTTTCAAAGAAAATTTCTCCATCTATTCCATCAATGACAACAACAACAACAACAAAAAACGGTGGGGGAATTTCATTGTAGCGTTTTTAAAAAGTTCTTGATACTTTAACTGTTTTTTCTTATGATACAATAGTTTATCCTTTTTTGGAATCCTTTTTACACAGTTTCGTCTTTGCCTTAGAAGCAAACAGACGCTGTTTGTGAAAGTTTCACTACTAAAAGAAAAGTAGACGGACGAACCAATATGGCGTTTCAAGGAAACTGTCGAAGTAAAATAACTTAGAGATTAATGGTTTTTAGTAAAAGTGTAAAATTAATGTATCTGCTAAGGACGATTTCTCTTTTACATAATCTATAGAATTTTTAAATCTAAACCCTCAACACTTAGAAACAAAAACGATTGTGATTTTTGCATTTTTTAAAATTTAATTACTATAAAATCATGACTAATTTCGAATTAATTGTAAGACAAAATGTTAATTCCAAAAGTATTAAAGATCGAAATTTTTTAAATCAAAGTAGTAAACCAAAATCAAATTTAGTAGTATAAAGAAAATAAATGTAACCGTCAGAAATATGAAGCACATGAAGAACTGAATAAAAAGATAATTTCGTTATTTCGCTTTTACATAATTTTAATCGAGTTCATAACTTTTCTATGCATAATTAAAATTTAACAGCGACAAAAATGTCTTATATGAAAATGGAGTATGAAATATATTATTATACATGAAATTTTTTGGAATTATATGTAATTTTTATCAGAAGGTCACAAGGTAATTCTCATTTATGTTGTATGAAAACTTAAATAGTAGATTAATTCATGTATTTTTTCTGAAATAAATTGAACATCAAGATTACTTTAAATAATAGATGAAATTTATAATACAGATTGAAACACAACGTTAATTTAAAATACATGGTTCTATATTTCATTACTACAAAAAAATCTTTTTGTGAGAGCACAGTATTAGAAGTCCAATAACCCTGATACCTATAACGCATAACTACATTTTATTCCACATGAAAACATGAAGCAAACTCAATGCTCGCATCTAATAGAACTTTCGACAACTTTGAAACAGATTCAAAATGCCACTCAGAGTCAAATCTAGGAGCTCGCTTGCCGATTAGTACAAAAAAGTAAGAACTAATAAGACTCACTTAGTCCCTCGCATTTACATAAGTGTCCAGATAGGTTATGGAACTTTCTAGATGAATTTCTTGATCTCGTGTCTGATTAAAGATATTTAAAAAATACAACATTTTCTGGAACCTTCCTTCTTTCGCTATACCTCTAAAGGTTTGCCAATGTTTTTTTTAAAATCAAGGTCATTCTTCATTATCCTGGAATTCAAAAGACTTTTATTAGAAAAAATATAAAATTCATATGACTGACTCTCTGACCCGCACGAAGGCACACGGAATAAACCATAAAACTGAATGACTGGACCGCTGCAACAGCAATACTAGTGGGAACTGGGGTTGAGTCCTATAGGTCATCACGGGCCACGGTACAATCCTTCCCGTAAGAAGAAAGTCCCAACATTGATGGAAGGAACGAGATCCCCCACCTATTTGTATATCCTCCAGGGTGGTGAATCGAACCACAATGCCGGCAGCATCTTACTGTATTTTTGAGGTGCCCCCAGGGGGTGGGGGTAAAAAATATGTACATCACCCTTCCATATTATGATATAAATTGAGATGGGAAGCAATGCTACCGACTAATTACAATATCAAAATTAGTGTTTATTATTTACAAAGTCTATAGTTAAATTTTATGCATGTTTCTTTGGATCGGGATAGTCAGGTTGTTAGTGCAATAGATTCGCATCCTATGGACTGCCAATTTGAACCCGTTATAGACTCTCCATGTGTGTGGTGGCTGGTGCACGTTAAATATGCCGTGGTCACAAAGTCAAAAGTAATACCTCTGAGGGTGCTGGGTCATAGGTTATCGCTCTCTGTTCGAGATCTAATTTATGATCTGTGGATGAATGAAATGCTTGAATGAAGTCCCTCACGTAAAAAGGTCTTGTGACGTGTGTGAGCTACAAGTTAGACTTCTGCCTTAGGGTTCTCAGGGTTCCAAAGTACTCTCAGAGGCTATTGCACCCATCCTTCCGTTGTAAAACGAAACACGAGAATAACAACTGCATGTTTCTTCGTATTCCAAAATATTTATAATACTTATTTCAAAACTCCTTTTTTTATTGTATCTGGAAGGATGGTTTGAAGTAATTGCTTTTCAATGACTACGAATTTTGTTCATTTCTATTTATATTCTTGTATCCATTTGTGTACATTTTGTTTTGAAAATAAGGGATAAACCCTTTCACTTAGCGGTTGAATTAATGAAATTTTCTTGAAAACCTTCATGGGATTTCTGAATCTCTATAAAAAGAAGCCTGGATTGTTTACGATGATCATCCCTTCGCATTATAAAACTCCTATCATTCCTTCGTATTTAATAATCAAACCTTAAATACCAATTACACTCCATATTAATCTCCCGAATCCATAATTAATCTGATCATATATTCCTACCTTATGATAATAAAAGCGTTTTCCTTCTCAAGCATTCAGGAATCGGAATTCTCGATTAAACGCCCGCGCTTTCAGCTTTCCCGCCATTAGTGTCAGGCATTTCCTAACACGGTCCATTTAACCACAGGCTTCCTGTTTATGTCCGTCGCATTGGAAAGCCTCCACGGTCCAATTGATCCAATATTAATCCGTAGGAGGCCTGCTCAGTTCGTATTCCGGATGTCAATAAGCCGTCATAAGTTCTCGCCTTCTTATTCGCGAAATTTAAAGGCGTGGAATATTTTGGACCAATCAATAGGCACTTCTGTGAAAGTTCTCGAGCACGAACTTTCGTGTCAACTGCGTAAGAGGCCTGACAGCTAATACTGATGTGAACTCAATTCAGTAGTCCTTTCATCATTTAAAAGGGGTTTTATCCTATTTATTCACAATTGAATCCCTTCAGAATTTTTTAGGAATCAGGAATTATTGCTAAGTAAATTAATTATTGTCTGAGGTAAAATATTTGGATGGCTATTTATGATCTGATGTATTAGAAATGGATTTTTATTACAAATAAAAACTCTTTTAAAAATTCCTTATACACTCGATTAGTTTATTTTGTTCTTCCGAGTAACTAACTGGCACTCGTTAAATCTGTTCGTGGTCGCAAGGTCCTCCATGTCGGGAGTAATACCACTGGGGGTACTGGGTCAGAAGTGATCGCTCTCTGTTCCAGGTCTAAATTACGATCTGAGATGAGTGAATGAACTTGCATGAATGTTTGTGCGCCTCCTAAAAAGGATTGTGGCATTTTAAGTCGTACTCCTGGCTCTTGATGACGCTACGTGTGAAACTAAGAGACGCATTTCTTAGGCTTAAAATCTGTTGATCGTATCAGCGGGGGTTTGCCCACGGCAAGTGCCATTAGTCACAACAACAAGTTTCTTCTTAAATTACTTTTTAGGTATTGACTAACGACATATCATAAGAACAAAATACATAGCCCTTCGAAATTGTCGGTTTGTAGAGGGAGAAGACTCTTTATAACGTCATCATTAGATGAAAATAATAGACGAGTTTCAGGAACAGTTATTTAATTATTTTCTGAGTTTTTATATTTTACAAAACTGAACCAACATAAACAATAAAATACCAAAAATAACTAGAATGCAATCTAATATAATGACCAATGGCCCCCAAGAAAAGATAATCTTGTTGCTAAGAAAGTAACGCCATCTTTTGTTTAAAAAGAGAAAAAAGTAATATATATATATATATATATATATATATATATATATATATATATATATTGCTTAGCTTTTCACAACAGATAATATTTTAGAAATATTTAAATTTAAATATCTTAATATAATTTTAAATATCTAAAATATTTTAAATATTTTAGAAAACGGTGGAAAATATTTACATTTTATTCCAAAAATGAAAGCATTCTGGAAAATTCTTCTTGGAAATAATTTAAAAAAATTGTCAATATCCAGAGAAGAATTCCAGGATAACCAAAATATCTTTTTAAATTTCAAATGGGGTGAAAATTATTATAGCGAAGTAAATACCTTGGAAAAGTACAAAAATGTTGCTTAATTTTCAGTTAATCAAATTATAATTAAATTTTCAAATTAAATAGCTCCCATTTACACATTATTATTTTCAAAAATTTGTTGAGAGAAAATTTGGTAATACCAAGTAGAAGAAATTATTCTGTAAAGCACTAAGAGAGAGTAGGGCAAATTTTTCCTATTTATTATTTATAAAGATTTCTGTTTTGTTCAATTCAATACTTTTTTCTTAATATGGATTCATTTCTCATTCAGTTGGGTATCAAAAGTATCATTTTGTTTAGATCCATCTGTAATGCACTGAGAACTGTTTTCTTGCATCTTTCTTTTAATAACTTTGCTATTTAAACTTTATGTTAAATTTTTAAATCATAAAAACTTATACAAATTTATTTGGTTATTGATGCCATTTGATTAAATCCTCTAACAAATGGGCTGCATTTTAAAATCATTTTAATCTTAAATTATTATTTGCTAGCAAAACGTATTTTTGAAAAAAAAAGAACTTTTTATTATTAAAAGAGGTTTAAATAATAAATATTTCTCAGATTTACAAACCAATTAAAATCGTTCCTTAAATATCCATTTGTATCCTGACGATGTAGCCTTTAAACATCAAGTCAGAGATAAAAGGGGAAAATGCATAAAAAATCACGTTACATCATTGTTGGCCAAAGCTAATTAAATAATTATTTAAATCCTTTATCCATTAAATTATCCTTGGTGTATACATGTGATTTGTAAATGTTAAGTTTTTTTTCATACATTCAAATATAATTCATTCATAAAATTAAATGTATTTTTTCAAAACTCTTTTAGTAGATTTTGCATTATATTTGTCTTGTTTAATTTAAATAAAATCACATTTCTATGAAAGCTTTAGTTTTTAAAAGTTAGAAAAAAGGATGAGTTTACTTCAGATATTTTTACTAATTTTGATGAACATAATCCGGCATAAGTAATTTAGAATATTAAATTACGCGAATTAATATTACAGCTCCAATTTTTTGAGAACGCAGTAATTGGAATTATTAAATTAAATAATTATTAGAAAGCAAACGATTTGACTAAAATTGCAAAAACTTTTGAATGATTGAAAGAAGTTAAACTGATTAAAATTTTTGATATTTTGTAAATAATGATTAGTAGAAAATAGTGTGAAATCATTATGAAAGAAAGCTGGATGCTTTGTTAATGTTCGTCATAATTTTTCTTTAGGAATTCACCTGGTTACATGGGTAAACATTTTTTCTTCAGAAAAAGCACCATCAAAGCTTGAATAAAGCTTCATCTATGATATATACCCAAAAATAGAAGACTTATTTTAGATATAAATATGTACCATTATTGAACATGCCCATTATAGGAAACCCATTATTGAACATGTCCATCACTATAAACCCATTATTGAACATCCACATTTTTTAAAACCATTTACTGAACGAGCTCATAATGGAAAAACTACCACCGAACAAGCTCATTATGGGAAACCCATTGCTGAACGAGCTCATTATGGGAAACACATTATTGAATGAGCAACACTGATTATGAACATAATTCAAAATGAAATTGCTCGTGTGGCCAAGTTAAAGCATAGTGGTATGTGTTGCTGATCCCCTTGGCCTAGACCCCTAGACCAATTCCAAAAGATCGTGTCGCACCAAAAGGTCAAAAACACTCTCGCTCTCATCCAACAGTTGCCTCACAGAGGCACCGACACAAGAAATAATATGAGAGGGAGAGGCAATAGCCAAGCAAGGGCAAGCAGAAAAGGTCCTGTTCGGACCGTCGAAGACCAGACTTCTAATGTGGCCAGACCTTAGCCTAGCTAAGGCGGATTGGGAATGACTTAAGCGGGTGTTCTGCAAAGATAAACCAGGGCGCTCTGCGGCGTACCAATAGTATTCAGAGGAATCCTCCAAATTGATTTTACTTTGTCAGTAAATCTGGAATGAATCTCTGAGACTTTTAAAACAGATGATGGAGGAGTAGAGAGTTTACTACCTTCCACGGCAAGTCGATCTGCAACATCATTGCCACGGATACCAACATGAGAGGGAATCCATCGCAAGCGCACTGAACTAACCTGGGACAACATAGTCAATTTGGCAATAATATCTTGATATTGAGAGTTTGTAACATAGTGAGATGTTACAAACGTAAATAAAGCTTCAATATTCTATTGTATTGTGTTCAAAATTTAACCTCCTATTGCTGTTAAAAAAACTTACAATCATGTCCGATCAGTAAAACAATTTTTAAAAGTGTTCACATGAAAAATAGGTTAAATATTTTAAATTTATTATTTAAAAAACGTACATACACCGATATTAATTTATATACAGAGATTTTAGTGCTTAAAAAATATTTTTTTGCTGAGTGTTTTCGTTTTAAAGCCAATCATAAAAAATTGTTATATAAATTAATTAAAATATTTTTTCTTGCAATATATGTAATTATTTATTTCTTAAACAAAAAAAAAACTTAAAGTGTAAAAGCTTCAGTGTAAGATCACGCTTCTAAAAACATTATTTTAATAATAATTACATATTAAAACTAATTATTCTCTTTTAAATACTATTTTCTTGTACATAAAAAATTCATTCAAATTTTCAGAAAATATTTTCGCAATTTTTTTCCCTCTCTGATTGCCATAAGCTATTTTTCCTTGCTAAAAATATTCATTATCATGCAGCTTTTATGGTAGAACAGATCAACATGTGTAGAATAAAAAATCCTTTCATATTTATAAGAAAATATTAACTTATATAAATAAGATTAAAAAATTATTTTTAATTAATAATGTTCTTTTATCTAATTATTAGCTTGGCTTGTCATTTAAACCTCGTGTTCTACGTTAATTGAATATTTCCATTACTTTTTTTTCAATTCTTCTTAGGTATCTTTTTTCTTTTATATCTTGTTTTTTTCGCCGAACGAAGTTTTCCTTTTTAAGATAATTAAATTTGTTACGTTAATAATTATTAGATTTTGGGCACTTGTTATTTAAATTTTTTAGGTTACAATAGGATGTTATTGTTTTAGATTTAAATTTTTGAATACAATAATTTGTAACAGAAAATTAGAAAAAAAATTAATTTTATGTT
Organism: Argiope argentata; assembly: GCA_026289955.1. Lineage (NCBI taxonomy): Eukaryota > Metazoa > Arthropoda > Arachnida > Araneae > Araneidae > Argiope > Argiope argentata. Next base: position 3,378,776 of record JAOUZG010042725.1, read on the forward strand.
TAAGTAATTTTTATTTCATTTTTGAGTATAAAACAACATGACTGCGATATTTCGGTCCCCCCCAAAATAACCGTCTCTACATAAATAAACTCATTTCTATTTATCAGCATAATTCAAATATAATTTTTTACAGAAAGTAATCTAAGAAAGATCTTACATTATAAACTATTAAATAAATAAAAAAATATTGATAAATAAAATAAAGTAAATATTAATAAATAAAATAAAACAAATATTGATAAATAAAATAAATAAAATAAAACAAATATTAATAATTAAAAAAATAATCTTATATCTTTTATGAAATTCTCACTCTTTTAAGAATACTCTTTAAGCATTAATTCCAAAGTAAAATTTTGTCATTCAACTTCAACATAATTCTAAAAAATTTGATATTTTTTTATTAAATTTTTTTTACAATTCTCGCAACTATTTATGAACAATTTCTCGCATCTTTTAATTGCTTATACTTTTTACCTGCTTTTACTAATATTGCATTATTATTATTATGTATGTTTCTTTGAAAGCAGATGCGTTTTTAAAAGGTTTTACCTGCCTTTACCAGTATTGCATTATTATTATGTATACTTCTTCACAACAGATGCGTTTTTAAAAAATTGACGTAGAACGATGGCATGATGTTATTTCATCTCAAAATCGGTAGAGCTCCAAAATTTTTGGTTGCCAGCTAGAAAAATTGAAGAAATTGTTGGAAACTAAAAAAATTGAAGTTTAAAAAAATTATGATTATATATATGTTGTTGTTGTTACTAATGGCACTTGCCATGGACAAGCCCCCCGCTGATACAGCAGCAGATTTAAGCCGAAAGAAGCGTCTCTAGTTTTTGAAGTAGTGCCAACTAGGACCGAGAGTACGACTTAGCTACACACTCGCCACCTTTGCTTGCAAAACCCCTTTTTACAGGGGGGGGGGCACAGTCACACATCTCACAGATAGCTCACAGAAGAACAACCATGCTCGAACTGGGAATCGAACCCAGGACACGAGGAAGACTCGCTACCTCTGTGCCAGAAAGCCGGCTTTATATGCATATTTATAAATAAATATAGAAGAATAGGCACCGATAGAGAAGTTTTGCGATTGTTTCAAACCAGTTTATCCCGGTAAATGTCTTAAATTAATTAAGACAAAAAATGACTTAAAAAATAATGTTCTCACTTGATAACTTGAAATTTGTGATCGCAGATTTCATTTTGTTTATTATTTCTTTTTTCGTAAAATTGCGATATATGGGAATGTTTTTTTAAAAATAACATTGTTCAATTTCCTTTTTATGAGTATCATAATTTTTTTTGTTATCCTTTCTGTAAATTATGGAATCGAAGAATAAGAATGAATGAAAAATATGACCATGCAAAGCTCTTTTGCAACTATAGTTTGATTTGTTATTGTTTTTATTAACCATGCGCGACCGTTCAGGAAGGCGAATTTCTTTTTGTAAATACACCAGCGAATTTTAAATATTTTTTCAAAGTTTACCCACAGAATCACTTCGATCGACCCGGATCGTACTGTGAGAAGGAATTTAATTTGCTTCCTGACAGAAAAGACGAATGATCGTATTTTTTTCCCCGGTCGGTTTGTCGAGGGAGGAAGTGGTGAAAAATGGCGGCGAAATGTTGTCACCGCCAACACATTGGTTATTCTCGACGGCTTTTTCTCGAGGTGACGTGATGTTTCAAAACATGATCGATGCCACATCCTCGATTCGGATTCAAATGGAGGGGATGGGGAACCAATGCATATATTTAAGCCCTTGCAATTTCAGCGGCATTTTTCAAAGAGCTTTTTTGATTTCGGGAAAAATACTAACAGAGCACACATACACACTTATATACTACTATTATAAATACTATTACACTACTATATATATTATACTACTACTAATATATATACTTATACATATACTTCTATTATAAAATATATGATATATCTGAAATGTCATATATTTATCATATCTACTGTTATAACAAATAAATATCATATATATAAATAAATACATATATAATATTATACATACATATCATATAATATTATACATACACACATATATGTGTTGTGATGTGACTAAGGGCGCTTGCCTTGGACAAGCCCCCGCTGATACGATCAGCAGATTTTAAACCTAAGAAATGCGTCTCTTTGTTTTACAAGTAGCGCCATCTAGGGTCCAAGAGTACGACTTAGTTACTCCCCAGTCACAACCCTTTTTAGGGGGTGGACTTCATCCATGCAAATCCATTCATTCATTTCAGATCGTAATTTAGACCTGGAACAGAGAATGATCACCTCTGAGCGCCAGCCGCCATACAATCGGGGATTCTTTTGGTCGGTGAGCTTCGAACTCGAAATCTAAGGAGTACGAGTCCAACGCTCTACCATCCCGACCCCCATATACATATATACATACATATATATATAATATATTTATCATATCTACTATGTGAATATAATATATATATAT
>JAOUZG010042725.1:3381658-3453506 GCA_026289955.1 Argiope argentata
TATATATATATATATATATAATTATAGCGGAATAGTGACCAATAGAGAAATCTCATGATTGTTTCAAACCAGTTTATACTGGTAAACGTCTCACATTAATTAAGATAAACAATGAATAAAAAATAATATTGTTCTCACTTGATAATTTGAAAATGATCGGAAATTTCATTTTTTTTATTATTTCTTTTTTTGAAAAATTGCGATAGATGGGAATGCTTTTTTAAAATAACAATGTTCAATTTCATTTTTGTGAGTATCATATTTTTTTTTATCCTTTCAGTAAATTATCGGATCGATACAAGCATGCAGATCAAATGAAGCTTAAAATATGACCATGCAAAGATGTTTTGCCCCAATAGTTCAATTCGTTATTGTTTTTATTAACTACGCGCGACCGTTCAGAAAGACAAATTTCTTTTTGTAAAGAGACCAGCGAATTTTAAATATTTTTTCAAAGTTTACCCACAGAATCACTTCGATCGACCTGGATCGTACTGTGAGAAAGAATTTAATTTGCTTCCTGACAGAAAAGACGAATGATCGCATTTTTTCTCCCGGTCGGTTTGTCGAGGGAGGAAGTGGTGAAAAATGGCGGCGAAATGTTGTCACCGCCAACACATTGGTTATTCTCGACGGCTTTTTCTCGAGGTGACGTGATGTTTCAAAACATGATCGATGCCACTTCGTCGGTTCGAATTCAAATGGAGGGATGGGGAACCAATGCATATCTTTAAGCTTTTGCAGTTACAGCGGCATTTTTCAAAGAGCTTTTTTGATGTCGGGAAAAATACTAACAGAGCACACTCACACACACTTATACTACTATTATAAATACTATTACACTATTATATATATTTTACTACTACTATTATATATACTTATACATATACTACTATTATAAAACATATGATATATGTGAAATATATATTTATCATATCTAATATTATAACACATAAATATCATATATAAATAAATACATATTATATAATGCATACATATACATATATGTGTTGTGATGTGACTAATGGCACTTTCCGTGGACACGCCCCCGCTGATACGATCAGCAGATTTTAAGCCTAAAAAATGCCTCTCTTTGTTTTACAAGTAGCGCCATCTAGGGCCAAGAGTACGACTTACCTACTCAACCATCAAAACCCTTTTTAGGGGGCGGACTTCATCCATGCAAATTCATTTATTCATCTCAGATCGTAATTTAGACCTGGAACAGAGAACGATCACCTTTGACCCAGTACCCCCAGAGATATTACTCTCGACATGGACGACTTTGCGACCACGAACAGATTTAACGAGCGCCAGCCGCCATTCACTCGGGGATTCTTTTGGCCGGTGAGCTTCGAACTCGTAACCTAAGGAGTACGAGTCCAACGCTCAACCGACCAGGCCATCCCGGCCCCCATATACATGCACATATCATATAAATATAATATATTTATCATATCTACTATTATAATATGTGAATATCATATATTTTAATAGTATATCTATCTATCTATCTATCTATATATATATATATGCTATACAAAATAAAACATGTGTTTATTTTATGTGTGTTAGCACACGAACTTCGTAACTATGTTTTGGGGTCATATAAAAATGGGTCGTGGTGACCCGGTAGTAAGGTCTCGGCGTGTGAGCTTTAGGGTTTCTGGATCGAGACCCGATTCCATCAGAGAGCCGTCGTCTGATTGAATCTATTGCATATTCAATTTGTCAGGCTGAATGATCTTTAGCGGGTGTGGTCTGAGAGGGGAATGCCTGCTCAGGTGCCATTCTCATCATCTGACCACGGTTCAAAATTACGAAGTCCTTCCCAAAATGTCCCTATTGTTGCTTTACAACGGGACGTTAGTATAACTAAACTAAAACCACTGTTAAAACAAGGTTATTTTTGCATTTTTTTTTCTCTACATGCGATTGAATTTTGCGAATGAAATCTGTAGAATAATTTTTACTGTAGATTGTGTATGTACTGTTCCCCCAAATTTTGATCCAAAAATGTTGATATTGATAAAAGTATAACTTATCTAATGTTGATATTGATAAAATTATAACTTATCTAATGTTGATATTGATAAAATTATAACTTATCTAATGTTGATATTGATAAAATTATAACTTATTTAACTAACTTAATTATAACTTCAAAATTAAGCAAAAATAATTGTTGTGCTTGAAATTTTTTAGCTAATATCGCTGAAAATTGTCAACTGTCTAACAATTTTTTATTACATTAACTTTTCAAAAATTCTAAGATTTGCATCGCCATTTTCAAAGACATATTTGGACCATATTTGCACCAAAAGTTTGGAGATTCACTCTGTAGCGCGTACACTGTGCTTACTCTTTTTTATATAACAAGATTTAAAGAAAGTAAGTCAACCTGAAACATTCCTATTTTAAAATATTTCATCTTGAATAATGCCTTCAAATATACAGAGATAAGTGGAAGGTGTAAAATTCAAATTTATTCAAAATAAGATACGGAATAACAAAATTTACGCTTTTTAAATATTCACGCTGTTCTTCTAGACGAATTTGGCCAATCAAAAAGTTTCCTTTTTTCATCCAATAAGATCATTAGAAAATACCTCATTATTATATTTATAAAATCAAGCGAATCATGATACATAAAAATAAAACTAAAAATAGAAAAATGAAATCTATGATCCCAGATTTCAAGTTATTTTGTGAGAACATTATTATTTTTAAGTCATTATTTGACTTAATTAATTTGTCATTAAGCAGTTAAAAATAAGTTTGAAAAAGCAATACTGATAAAAGCAGGTCAACCTTTTAAAAACGCATCTGCTTTCAAAGAAAGGTACATAATAATAATTCAATACTGGTAAAAATAGGTAAAAGACATATGTGATTAAAAGATGCTGATGAATATTGCCATTTATGCTTTATTCATTGCCTACCCGATATCGAGCTTCAATTCTTTGTTGTTTGTAATTATGCAGAAACCTCTAATGAAAGCAACATCATGTTATCACTTGATAAAATAGACTTATGCTATTTTTCACGTCACGCAAAACTTTGTTTTGTCAGTAAAAAATAGGAACCATAAACAAATTGATAATTCAATTTTTGGATCAAAAAGGCAATAGCTTGTGATAAATCCCAAATATCTTTAAATAAATTTTCAACAGGCAAGGGTCAATAGTCGTCACCTACGCGAGCTGCGGGGCATACGTGGTTCTCAATTTCACTTTATGTGGCCTCATAGTTGGAAAATATAATAAAAAATGTACTCAAATAGATAGAAATTTAATGAAGGCATTTCAGAACGTTTCTGTGATACAAGAAAATCGACCGCATTTAACTTTGCAGCTAAAAGTTATTTGATATAATAGTTTGAAACGGCAAAATTACAGTTAAACAAAAGAAAGAAAATCGTCTGTGAATTTTGTTAAAATATCATTTTGAAAATATATGATAAATTGGGCAATGAATAATTTGAATGTATTTATTTTGTATTTTAAGTTTTATAAATAAAAATGACAGTATGAAAAATTCCATAAAAACACGTGACGTTGCCGAGAATATTCCCTACACATATTGTTATACTTTTTATAAGTAAATATTGTTATACTCTTCATATATGTAAGAAACTTTATTTTTATTTTGGCATCTGGTTCTTATGTAGTATATTTAATTTTTGTTTAAGTGAAACTCACTGAATTTAATTGTGGTTTTTTGTTATGATGTTGTTGCATTAAAGTTTTCAAATTGGCTATATTTGCCAAAAGGGGGCACATACAAATGTAAAAAAGTGTAACTGTTGAAAAATGAACTCTAATATCTTTTTATTAACAGGGTCTTATTACGTGCATTTCTGCGAAGTATTTGCAATTTACATTGCCTATTTACCTCTGATAAGTAAAGAATTGAATCATATTTCAAACTTTTTGCGGCATCCGAATAAAACAATAATTATCTTCTGAATGAAATAAATAATGCCATATTTATGGTAACATACCATAAAAGACATGAAATGGATATATTCCTTCTTGAATTGAAATCTGGATTTCTTATGACGATGAAAAATTGTACCTAATAGAAAATATATGCCAAAATAAATATTTACCCATGCCATTTTTTACGAATCCAGTTCTAATAATCTATCAGTATTCTAATAATTCAATTAATTTTTTGTAAAAGAGAAAGATTCCTTGAATAAGAATTGTATTTTTCTAGCCCACAAAAAGTCTGGTACAAACAAATTTTTTAGTTTATACATCAATAAATAACATTTTGATAAGTATAGATAGAGTATACAATCTCCTTAGATTCAAAACCCATATCATATTCTAAAGATGCTCTAGACTTTAAACTAATTATAATTTTCTTATATTAGGTTTCCAGAAATACATTAAAAATGAAATTATGTTTCGTATTTTTAGTCTGCTTAGGAGGCTTTTTCATTTCTTGGGATTTCATTTTAAATTTGAATGATGCCTGAAAAAATGGAAGAAATATTCTTTTCATATAATGCTAGGCTTAAAATAACTTCAAAAAGTATTAGTAAACATGTAACTAAATTTTTCTGCTTGTTCGTCTACAAAGGGGAAATATTATTATAATAATAAAAAAATGCAAAATTAAGATTTGGATGATTATTCAAGATAATATCTTCTTGAATCCGAAAAACACACAATTTTATATTTATGTCGGTTTGTCTGTGAATGCAATAATATTTGATATATATGTAGTTATTTAATTAAAATTTGAATGAAAATGAATAAAATTTGTTAATGAATGATAAATGTTGATCCGTTGTATAGATTAAAAAAATATTATCATTTTATTTCTTCGTTTTGATGAATTTATTTTATTTTTCATTTTGAAAAATTATTTTCAGATATAATAACGAAAGGAAAATGCATGCCAGCGAAGTGAATCTTCTTTTTCGGGCGTTGATTATAGAGCGATTATTATTTTTTAATAATAACTCCCTGTTTGTGTTGGTTTTTGCGATTTTTGAAAGTGTTACTTTTTACATGTTTCGACTAAGATTTATTATTTATGTTTCATCTTATTTTACGAAACAAAACTCGTTGTCTTTTGCCGAATTTATTTTATTTTTCAATGTGCAATCACAATTTTCTCATACCAAAGTTAACTATACAATATAAAATTAACTATACATAACAAAGTTATATATATATATATATATATATATATATATATATATAATCCAATATAGGAAAATTTGCTGTTCAATCTAAATAACTTTAGGAAAAAAAAACAAAGCAAAAAACAGAAATGACCTTTTCCTTAAGAATTAAATTAATTATTCCAAAAACTTGTAGTTGAAAAAAAATTCCATAATGAGCATATTATTAAATGCTTTACTATTTACTTTAAAAGTGAATTAAAACTATTATCATATTATTAAAAATTCTATTGACGTTCATCTGGTTCGAAAGGTTTGTTGTACTTAATTTAAACAATGTGGTAGGCAATCAGCTAGCCCAATAAAAATATTGGTTATATTTATATTCCTTTAAATCATTTAGATAGAAAGTCTTTAAATTGTTTTCCTTCCATGTTTTCCTTAAATTTTCAGGCATTAAACTCATATTATTTCAAATATGTGTTACGGTCATGTATTTCCAAGACTAGTCTCATGACATTATAACAATGTTAACTTTTTTACGGTCCGATGTCGAGTGTGACACGACATTCTAGACTATGCATCATTTTGACTTTTTATTTATTTATTTTTCAAATTTAATTGTTAGAAACACTTACATAATGGTTAAAAGATGCAGATTATTTTTTCAAAGAAATTCGACTTAAAAGAAATATATATATTTATTTTTCAAAGCAATAAACAAATCTTTGTATTAGGCGAACAATTTTGCATCTAATTATTTTTATAACTGCAAAAGGCTAAAATTATAAATAATCTTCTTATCCATCTTCAAAACCTTAAGGCTTGAATTGTAATAACTTTTTAAAGTTAAGTTTGTAAGTTAAGTTACAAATTTAAAAAGTGCCTTTGAAGTTGAGTGGAGGAATAAAAAGTATATTATTAACGATTGAAAATTTGAACAAGATATATATAAGGAGAGTGTGAACTAATTGTAGGAATTGAAAAAAATTGAGCAGAATTTTCCTGGCTCCATCTTTTGATTCGAAATCGAACTGTTCACATACAAAATATTATAAGCATACTTAATATTATTTTTATTGAATTAATATTTTAAAAACTGTATTAACATTAAATGCACTCATATAAAAGTTTTAAAAAAGTTATTTGGACGTGAGTGAATGAATAAAAAGAATTTTATTAGCAATCGAAAGCTTGTACAAGATATATAAATATTGGGAGAGTGTGAACTAATAAAAGGAATTTAAAAAAGCACATGAACTCGTAAGGAAAGGATAAAAAGAAAGAATTTATTAGAAGGAACATCTATTTTTACGAAGGAAATCATGTTGTAAATAGAAGAAGGACACACTACAGATTCAGTCACGCAGAAGGTGAAGTTTTCTCATACATGGATGGGTAATTTGTACTATTATGAAATGGTTAACTGGTCAATAAAGGGACCAAATGAAGTGTTTTTCGTGCGAATGGATAGGCTAGTCAAATAGAAAGACTTAAGAAAAGATAAACGAAAGGAATCTGCAGTTTGTGAACGTTTAACTTGAAGGGAAATAATCAAATTACTGCTGCTCCATAAAACAGAACAAATGAAAAAAATCATGGAAAATTTTGGTCTGGATATTCCTGGAATTCGGAAATAAAACAAAAATGCCTGGAATAAGTAAAAAATTCATGGTGGAAATTTTCATGCTCTTCTAAAGAGAAAAACAGTCATCATTTGAAGGATTCTATAAATGAAGTTGAAGTAAAAGGGTTGATCTGATTAGTAGTTGTTTTGATGAAGTATTCAAACAACTAAAAGGTTCAAAATTAAGTAGATTCATTTATCAGTGTACTTACAGTTCTATGCATATATATTACAATATTATAGCTAATGTTCATTATTTGAATAAATATTCAAAGAAGTTACCTAAAAATTTTGTCGATGTAAGTGAAGGCGTTTAAAATATTCACTAAGTTTCAGTCATTGCCTTTGAGTTTTTCTACCAATTATTTGAAATATTTTATAGTATTTATATAAGAAAAATATTTTTATTAATTAAAATTGAAAAAAATTGGGAGAAGATATGAGCAATGCAATAATCCTATAATTCCATATTGTTGTTGAGATATGTAAAAAAATTCGTTAGATTTACTAAAGAATATCAAACAAAAGACACTTTCCAAAAAGAAAGGTTTATCTTGTTAGTAATTTGATATTCTAATTTTTAATTTATGTTTTAAAGATTTTGAGGAGAACAATTTTTCTTCATTTCATTAAAATAGCATTTATTACTAGTTTGGCTGGTTGGATTATATTAACATCCCATTTTAAAGCAATATTATGGTTATTTTGGGACGGACCTTATCATTTTGAGCCATGGTCAGTTGACAAAGGCAACTCATGAGCTGGCTTTCGGTCTCCATACTTACGAACCCCACCTGAGGGAGGATGTTTTGCAGTAACGGATTCAAAGTGCACCATATCTGCTTTCACTGTGATTCTCAGATGGAATAAGTTCTCAAACTTGATATCTTCCAGCTTCGACGGCGAAACATACCATCTGACTATTGTGGCCTGATGTTTATTACAGGAAACTATTCTTAATTTAAGATATCTAATATTTCCAGAGTTCTAACTTACGGGTAGCGCGTCTTCTCAGAGATCTAGGCGTTCGATCGAATCCCTATTTGGATATGGTTGTTCTGTGTTCTATCGGTGAGGTGTGAGAATGCCCCCCCCCCCCGCCTGTAAAAATGGTTGTGCAAGCGAATGTGACGTTTAAAGTAGCAAAGTCGTACTCTTGACCCTAGTTGGCGCTACATCAAAAACAAGAGACGCTAATTCGGCTTAAAATCACTGGCGCTTTTTCATGCCAAGTACCATTAATAACAACAACAGATCTGTTATTTACGACAGCATCAAGAATGCTGAATGTTACTATCATATCTTAGAAGCAAAGAACTCATGGCCAAAAACAGTCATATTTGTTTTTATTCTTTATACACATAAAATAATTCAAAAAATGTGCAATGCCAAAGTATGTTTTGGTTTGTGTTATTACTCTTCTAAACAAAACGAATATTTGAAAATTTGTTGTATCATAAAATCTGAATATTCATTTATTACAAAATATTCCGAGAATGAAATATGCATTCAAAGCTTTATACTTGTCATACAGTGAAATCCACAATATTTAATAAATTTATTACCATATATTATTTTCCAAAGAAATGAAGAAACAGTCGGTCATATCGATTAAACGAGTCTGAAAATAATCGATTCGTTTCTAAGACGTAAATTGTTGTTCAGTGTAACGAGACAAACTAAGTCTCATAGCGTGATGAAATGGAATTATAAAATTTAAATTAAACGCTCTTTTTTATCGATTTTGCAATTGCAATAAAATATAAATAAGTTTTTAGACTTTCTCACTGCTAATCTATTTCATTTAAAGTTGATTTTAAGCATTTATTTAATTTAAATCCATCTTTAAAAATTCTGCTGTTAGTAGACAATTAATTTTGTAACTTTTTTTCTTTAAAAGAATATTAAAAAAAACTCTTTAATGAAATATTTTTTGCAAATTCTTTTAATAGCCTTGGTTTTGAAATGTCACTCCTAATAAGACAGTTTAAAATGTTTCAAAATATAATAATCAAGAGAGTATTAACACAAGAAAACAACTAAACTACATTAAATACAATAACTAAATCACATAAACTATAATAAACAAACTGAATTACATTTAATACTATTATTAAGCAATATGAACACATGGATATATAATATTGAATCAACTGCCATAATGCCATGACACATTGGATTTTTAAATTATGTGAAAGTCCTATTAATAAATGATACTATGTAGCATCACATTCCGTTAAATAACTTAAAATTTTTATTAAAAAACATGAAAAAAATTTCAATTATTAATATTATATATCTACAAATGAAGGCTGTCAATTATAAGTATACATGTAATAATATTAATATCACGATATCTGTAATGAATCTCTTTTAATCATTTATTATCAGGCGCTTATTGAAATCTTCGTGAACAAAATGAATATTTTGAGAGCGTTATTGAATTTACATATGTAAATAGATCAAGTCCACATATCAAAATACAATATTAAAACAATTAAAAAAGTAGATTATTAAGTCAAAACTAAACAAAATTTAAATAAATTAAAATATAAATAAAAAAACTACTATCTCAAGTTTTATATTAGCATGTGAGAACATTAATAGTTTTAAGGCATTTGTCTTAATTAATTTAGATAATAATCCAATTTAAAAAATCGTGTGAGTATCAGAATACGCAAACGTTGATATATCGAGAATCGGGTAATGAACATTTGTGCCGTTGTAACTTTTTGTTAATGATAAGTCGCCAAATGTGGCAACCATCTTTATCATTTTCTAATTACCCTAAAAGCGGAAAATAGATGTCTCCAAAGCTGTAAATCCCCAATTTTCCTCTTGTTTATTTTATAGCTTCAAAAACCTCAAACCAATACAGCATCATGTTCTCACATGATAAAAACATTTTGACAACAAAAAAATGTAACAAAGATGTCATCGGCTTAAATGCTTGCGTTAGAAATTTAATTTAAAATTTTTAACTGATTTTTTGGTGATAAAGCGTCAAATATGGCAACCTCTTGTATCATTTTCTAATAATAATAAAAAAGGAAAATAGATGTCTTAAAAGCCAATTTGTTGCCTATGGGTTTTAAGGCTCCAAAAACCTCAAACTATAACAACATGTTCTCACATGATTAAAGAAAAGTTAGTAGTTTTCAGAGAAAAAAAATGAGAAAAATATTCAATTTTTAATTTATAATTTAGGCATTTTTTATTAAATTATCTAAATATTATTGTTCAAAAATTGAATTAAAATTACCACTTAATCCATTTATCTTCAGTAAAAGAGATTTATTTCGTGATTAAAGTTATCACAGATTTTCTTTTTTTACTCAAAAACTCATAGATTTGATCCAGAGTGCTGGTTTTTGTTCTTATGCTACCATAACGATTCTTTCTAAGTGACCTTCATTGCACTTGTTATCCTAAATGCTTGTGCAATTTTTGATTGAATTCAGACTATAATTCATTTTGTTTGCTATTATTTTGAATCATACTCAAGAATTGATTATTAAGTAGAAGAAATTTCTCATAATATATAGTAGAATATGATTTATATAAATGTATTTCCTAACATATTTTATATAAATATGAATTTTTGATTAAAAAATCTTTTTAGGAATTAGTAATGATTCAGGTGTACACACCGTCTAATAAAAGCTTCATATCTTTCCAGGTCTAAAATATCCTCCGAAAAGATCTTCAAAAAAGCAATTCGAATGAGCACACGAATGTAGACATCATGATGGAAGACACAACTGTTTATCCGGTCTCCGAAGAAGTATCCTTTGATGAAATTTACTGCAACTTTTCTCATTTAAATTCGGCAAACATATTCAACGGTGAGTACCGTTAGTGACTGAGGCCTATAGAAATTTAAGAAATAGTTTAGACGGATAATTTTTCTTAACTCTAGAAATATGCACATTCCTAATATACGGTTTGAATTCATCCTTCTTCTTGTTGTAGGGATGGAAAGTAATTTTAAAGATTTTTTTAAAGCAAAAAGGAAGTTTTGTTGGGAAAAAAAATAAAGAATTTGAATATTTGGAATTGTAATGTCTTGATTCTGGTTGAAAAAACTATCAGGTAGCGTTTAAACAAAAAGGTTTTATTTACAGCTTTATGCAATAACAAAACAACAACAACTCGTCCTCATCTAGGTTAATAGGCTTTGAATGATTTACATTTGGATTACAGTTCCACAACGAAAAATGAGAACTAACAGGCTGTTAGCGGATCCGGTTACTGCGTGTAGCTCAAGATATCTACGGATTACTTCCGGTAGATCTTTAATCAATAAACTGTACAACTCTTCAGCGCGTCTAAAAGCTCTTCAGTTCAGCTCACAGCTCGTCAGTCATCTCACAGCTCGTCTCGTGTCATTCAATCTCTTGTCGGATCAGCTGATCTCCTCGTCATGGATCAGCTCGACTCCTCATCGTCTTTTCCTTTCAAAACCTTCCATTTTAACCTCGGTCAATCTCCACCTCTCAATTTTGCATTGGTGCGCTGGAAATGCCGATTATCCAACAATTCTTCAGAAATATTCCCAATGGTCAGCAGTTAACCATGGGAATATTTTCTACCCATCCATGCCCTTAAAATACCCTTCACAATAGGAAAATATTCACATCTGGAAGTTTCAGTACTTCTTTCTTTAAAGGACCGTAAAACGCACATGCTGTTCACTATCGGAGCTTATTCAGTTCGATTAGCCCCATAGAAGAAAAGTTACTTCTGAGGTTTTGACACAGTCTCCTTCTTCAAAGGGCCGTAAACCGCATGGGTGATCTATTATCTAACTCTATTCAAGTCCAGAGGGTAACATCAAAGCAGGAGTAACACAATGCGCAAAAAGGAAAGAATCGTCTCACCGCTGGCCAGAAGTAACAATGTTCGATCATGTATCTCTTCAAATGGAGATAAGTTCTACGACTTCTTTACAGAATAATACAAAGCTAGTATTTTCAACCATTTTTCAGATAGTTAAAGTATTCAATATCGGAATAAAATGGTACAAATTTTTGTTATGTTCATAAAAATAGAAATACTTTTAAGTAAAGGCAGGAGTCACTGATCGAAATAGATGGTAATCGGAAAGAATAATATAATAGGTATCCTATGAAAAGTAAGTTATCCACTTCTTAAGATTATTTAATCCATTTGGAATCAGAGGTTTAGCTCTTTTATGTTAGAAAAATCATTTTGTCCTGCCTTTTTGGATAATTTACAATATTGGCTCAGTTGCAACGACTGTTATTCATTGGGATACTCGTTTACGGTCAATTTTTTCAGTATATTTCAGCAAGCTAAAATATTTGTTTCTGAGTCATTATCTTTCATTTATTTTCTGAGTCATTATCATTGTAAAAATCAATCATGAAATCAACTAAGTATATTCAAGATGACATCATAAGATTTCGATATGATTCACTGATTTTCAGTTATACTTTTTATTGAACTCAATATTACTTCCTGTATTGACTCCAGCAGTACAGTAACAATAAGTCATAACACTGACTTTCTAACCCACCAGAAGAAACCCAGATAAACAATAAAACTGAATAACTGGGCAGCTGCAACAACAACTCTAATGGGAACTGTAGTTGAGTCCTAAGGACCATCACCGGCAAAGGTACAACCCTTCCCTGAGGAAATAAGCTCCGTCATCTATGGAAGGATTCAAAACCCCACCTATTTGTGTACTTTCCGGAGTGGTTAGATTCAACCGTCATGCCAGAAGCCCCTCATCCTTTTTTCCAGGTGCCTCCCCCCCCCTCACTTGAGGGTTAGTGGGAACAATAAAGTAAAGCTTTTCTAAAATTGCGTTTAATTGCCACAAAATTTGATTTATTCAAAGTGGAGAAATAATATTCTTTGAAACTGCAGCAAAATAAAGCTTACAAGAAATTAAAGTCATGTGAGGATATTTACATATAGCGTTAGCAGCAATACGTTATAGTGATAATTGCGCCCTCCCATGAAATCTTTTAAAACTAATACGCACAGCTATTGCTTCATGCGACTATTTCTCATTTCTTTCAGAGTCCTTTTGCAATGCCACGTGGGACGGACTGTCCTGCTGGCCCGCGACAGTCGCCGGCAGCACAGCCACTGTCTCCTGCTTTCCGGAGTTCAACGGTGTCAAGTATGATGTAAGTGGTAAGTCGCAACTTCAAGCACTCTGCATGCAACCTTGCACATCTCTCTCTCCTTTGGCCCTAAAATTATTTCAACATCTTCAAATATATCATTCAAATATATCAAATTTAGTATAGAGTTTTGGATACATTAGCAGTTGTGTGCCAAAGTTTTTATTTTAATTGGTTCAGAAACACGTGTCTAAAACGGAAATTTGAATTTTGTGAATCATTAACACATGCCAGTGATTAATTGTCAAGGATGACACAATGGATTCACTAAAAATGCTTAGTTTTTGCCAAAAGTGAATATTTTGGAATTATTGTGCATCGGTGTCATGTAAAGGTTCTCTGGCATTACAAGTTTGTTAGAAAATACGCGAAAAAATTTTGAGGGAATTATTCACGCTTATTTCCTATCTTATTACATTCCTTTATTAATCACTCGAGCCATCTTATTACATTCCCTTACTAATTCCTTATCTTATTAATTCACTCGATCACTAGACTATGTGAGATATGGATTGGTTAATTTTACTCTAAGGTTTAGTGTCAAACTTTGATTTGAAGTGAAACGGGGAATTTTTATAATTTGAAAATTTAACATGTTCTTATGAAAGTTTGTAGATTTAAAGCATTCAAATTTTAGTTTTAGTTTTTCTGTTTTATATATATATATATATTTTGATTTCCAAATCCTAGAGTTTTAATGATTTGAAAAATGATAAGGTTCAATTTTAAAACATTTAAAACAGATTTTTTTGACATTTGAATTTTTGTTTTATTATCTTTGAGATCGTTTATAATTAATTTTTTATTACTTTGTAAATTTTTTTATAGTCTGAAGTTGAATGATTTCACTTTCAATGATCTTGTATATTCGTAAATATAGATTTGGGCTCATTTGATTTTTTAATTTTTGATGTGAAGAATTAAATTCTATCATGCATTTTAAAGTGTTTAAGGCTTTATTGTTTTTTGATGGGTTATTTAAAAAAAAGAATTCCTTCATTTTTGTTTTTGATAATAAGCACATTTATATTTTCAATTCCCATTACAAATATTTTAGAGTTAATGACGGGCGTCCCAAAATTAATTCAAGAATTGAATTAGTTACTGTTCGTGCAGTAACGTGTTGACAATCTTATTAAAAACCATTTTATAGCTTATAGTTTAAGGTTAGTAAAAAGGGAGTCTCATACGATGGAATAATTTGTCTTTATTGTTAAAAACAAATGAAAGTCTGACGGCCACCGCTCTAAAATATCCGCTTTGATAGTGTAGTTTAACACCATTTGATGGGGGTTATTTGAAGTCAAAGGTTTATACTAAAAGGGATACAAACATCCGTACATTCAAAGAAAAAATTCAAAGTTACGTGAACGATATTCACCCATTTTTAAGCAAAAAAAAAATCATCGAACATTTCGACAAAAGAGTACGTATATGCCAGCATAGCCATTTAAGCTATTTTTAGTATCCGTTATTGCATGCATAGTATCCTGCGTATTTTAGGGTTGAATAAAAAATTATAACAATTTAAAAGAAAATATACTGTTTCTTTTATTTAATTTAAATCTTGCATTAACAAGTTGTTCCATCATGTAACATTCTATTTTTACTAACCCTTAACTGTCCGTTTTCAAAGGGTTTTTTAATAAGGTTACCAACACTTAACTGCATGAATGTTTAAGAATTGAAATCTTGCGTTAATTTTGGAACATTCTTTATCGAAAGACTTTTTAATTCTGACTGCACATTAAAAGTTTTAAGACTGATTGTATAATATATTAAGTAGCAAATAAATTTATTAAAATTAAAAATAATAGGCTTGCAGACTTTCTCAAGGGTCACCCTTAGGCAGGGATTCAAAGAAGGGATTATTTTATTCAGATCGGATTCATCTTTTTTCCCCTTTTGTTTATATTAACTTAATATTTTTACTATTTTAGTTCAAATTCATTTATGTTTTATTAGTAGCAGTATCAATGCTCTCATAATAAAATGCATTTTTTATTTCATATATTCAGATTTAATTTATTTTTAATAAAGTTCCTGAAGATAGCATTTTTGATTAAATATATTTTATAATATTCTTGTTATTTCTTATACATAGCTTTCATGTTTTATAGTTTTGATTTTCATTTTGAAATTTACCCATTAAAGGGAGTATTTTCGGAAAATTTTTGTGTTTAATAAATAAATAAATGACTTCTGGCTTTCCTTTTGTCGCCATCTGAGAATTTCTTCAGTTTCGTGCAAGTTGTATGTTTGTAACGTTGGTAGCCTAAAATACTTGACAGGTCCATTATGCCTACAATATAAATAACAGGCGTGATAATAATTTTCTATAACATTACAACTCATGTACTGAAAATAAAAAAAAATAAACATATTATACCATTCTTAAAAACGTGACTCTTATTAATAATAGATTGTTTCTTTTTGTTGTTGCTTTGCCAACTTTTTTTATTGAATCACTGGTTGGTTCTGCTCTATTATTGCGTGACATGGAATTATTTTTTTATGGAACATTTCAAAAAAGATAACTGACGTAACCATATATCACACGTCTACTGGATAATAGTTTTTCGAAATTTGTACTACTTAAATCTGATGTTGGCTACCTTTTTTCTAATTTTGCGTGGGACAAGAAACGGATCAATATAATGCAGACAGACAGGCGAATAGATGTGGATTTTTAAAGCTCATGATTATTTTTTAATATATGGTTTTCTATAACCAAGTTTATAATGAATCTAAAGTCCAAGAATAAAATCAAGTAATTTTTTCCAAAAATATTGACACTAATAAATCTGATAAAAATAGATGTTAAAAATGACAGTCATCTGCTGAAAACTAATGAATGAAGTGAATTCCTATAAGATGTTTATTCAGATATGTTTTGGATCGGGCTATAACAGAATTATAGTTTATGTTATATTACTGCTGAGTTTTGAAATTCGCTTTTCCTTTGAATTTTTGTCCGTAAATTGAATTATTGTAATCCAAGGAGCCTGCATCATTAAGTACTTCGTGTTTCCCTCATATACATGGCGATTGCACCTGCATGTTAAAAGTGAAAGCAAGTAATTTAGGCCGAGGCTTTGATTTGACTTACATTTGAATTTTTATCCGTAAATTAAATTAATGGAATCCAAGGAGCCTGCACCATTATAAGTACTTCATTTTTTCAGTGTTAAGACAGTGCTTATAAATGTTATTTAATAAATGGACTATTATTTCATTTTAGTAAAAAATGATTTAAAATAAAAAAGATATGATAATTTTCTGTTATTAATTCGTATTGCATGCTTATAACAAAACCATAACCATTCCAACCCAACCCAAAATATATTCATTTTTAAACCAAAACCCTTACATACCTGAGGAATCAAGTGAAATTGAATTTTATTGGTTCTAAATACATTTAAAATTATTTATTTTAAATTAATGAAGTAACAAATTTAATTACTTATATGTTGTAAAATTTCTCTTTTTATATTTTTCTAATATATTTTAGAATGCATATAAGTCAGAATTAGCGTCTTTAAAACACACTTATCATGTACTGGAATTAAATAAATTCAAAGAAATTGAGTTGCTGATTCTAAGAAACTAAGAAACTTAAATGCAATTTAACATTTTAACTGTGCTTAGTGATAAATTTTTAATATTCAAATCTGTTTTCTCATACATATTTATATTTTATTTAGGTACTTTTCTGTTGGCTATTTTGCGATTTTTCGCTGCCGCCCGGCTAACGGAAAAGTACCTTTATTTACATTCTGGATTACTTCATTCATTTTATCATGTGAGAACATGATGTTGTTTTTATTTGGTATTTTGAATAATCGAAGGCAACGAATAATAGAAGCGCGAAATCACGTAGGCAATGAACAAAGCATAAATGGCAATATTTATCAAAATCTTTTAATCACATCTATTTTTTTACTTGCTTTTACCAATATTGAATGTTTTTGATAATAACCAATAAGATGTTTTTGAAAATGCAACAATGGCTTACTTTTACCAGTATTAAAATTTTCAAACCTGTTTAAACTACTTATTGAGTTGAATTAATTAGACAAACAATGATAATTAATGAATTTAAAACAAATAAGGACTCAAAAAATAAAAATGTTCTCACATTTAAATTTTTGATTGGTGATTTCGTTTTTCGTTTTAAATTTTAAAATGATGCAAAATAATTTTTACGTTTTGATTTGTTCAGAAGCCATGGCGGATAAATGTATAACCTTTCAACTCCTATTTCACTACTTTTCGAGTCGCAGAGGTATTATAACAACGCAATTAATAATTGTAAGTACTAAAAACATTTGCTTGAGTCTGTTGCTAGATGTAGAATTGTATGATGTTCAAGCAAACAGACTTTTAATTATATAACATTGGAGAAAAAGTAACTGCATTTTCTCAAAATCCATATCGGCCCAGAATAACACTTAATGAGTATTAAGTAGTAATGCTTATTTCTCCCTTTTCTTACGCTTCCTTTCATTTCTGAAGAAGAAACAAGATATCTTTTCCTTGGAAGATGTTTATATTTTTTTTGTCAGGAACACAACAGATTTTGAAAAAGCTATCTAATATATTTCTGTTCCACTTAAATTACTAACTGATATTCTATTCTTGAATTTAGAATATGTCTGAATGGATACACTAAATAAAGGCAAACAAGTAAATGAAATTGAAAAAATCTACGAAGCGTAATGAAATTGAAAATACATAATGCTTTAGAATTCTCCGAATCTTTTTATTAGAGCTCCATTCTGCTTCTGAATGTTATTGTATTCGCAATTCAATTAAAATCACTGTCAACAGAACTATTACCTTTCTCTTGAGGCCTGGAGGGTAAAATCCGACATTCGCATTTTGAAGATTCCTTCGACCTAAAGAAAGATACCTGCAGCTAGTTTAATCACATCAAAAAGAAAATAGCTTCCTGTCATTATATTCGCTTTCTGTGTATTGTGTTCATGAGTTTATAGAAAGGCATTTATTTGTTAAGTCGTTTAAAAAATTACTCAAAAACTAAAGTAAACAATGTAGATATACAATTAAAAAAGAATGAATATTTTTTTTAAAGGAGGAGATTTATAAATTTTGCTGAAATTAATCACTAAGTGATTTAAATTACACATGCCAATATAATTGTGATTCCTTTAATTATTTTTTTTAGATTATGGATATTATAAGAAATAGAAAATAAAATTGTTCAAAAACTGTCGGGTGTTTTTATGGATATTATGAACATGGAAGAAATAAAATTGTTCAGAAAATTTGATGCATTTTTATGGATTAAATAAAATTGTTCGAGAAAGTCCCATAAAGTAATTCTTTATGGATATTATGAAAATTGGTAAAATAAAATTGTTCAAACAGTTTCGTGCTTTTTTATGGATTTATGAATATGAGTTGTATAAAATTGTTCAAATAATTTCGTACTTTTTTATGGATATCGTGTAAACGAATAAATAAAATAGTTCAAAAAATTTTGTGTGTTTTTATGGTTGTTATGAAAATTTAGGAAATAAAATTGTTCAAATGATTTCATGCTTTTCTTATACACACCATAAAATAGAATTAAAACACACACACATTAGCATTAAAATATTAATGCTCTAATATAAAAAACGATTTCTTCTATATTATATACTAGTGCGTGTATAACGTGCAAACAAAAAACAAACAAACAGGAAATCGTAATATTTCCTGGTATAAAACACATTTTATTAAGTATAAAAAAATAGAAACCAGGTGTTCCTAAAACATCTCTTTCATTATGTTTTTTGTTCTAACTAAGAATCTAGTTAACAAGTTACGTTAAAATAAACAATTTCCACAACGTTTAGTCTTTATCCTACATATCCATGCAGAAATATTTTATTTACTTTCAAGAAACGCTCTGTTTCAACCTCTCTTCTTTTTTTCTAAGACTCACCTGCTTTCTTACTTAAATGTCACGCAGGTAATTCATCTTGCTCTAATTTAATGTTAATTGATCCGTTCTTTAGCTGAGTTTATAAGTAAAGCATGATCAACGATATTTTTTAGTAATTACTGGAGATGTATTTTTTTAAGTACTTTATTTAAAGAAAATAGAAATAGTTAAAAATATACGAGACAGCGGTAGATAAAGCAATTATTGTGAAATCCATCCACTAGAAAATGAGTCCTAAAGATAAATATTAGTTGAAGTCAAATTGTAATTAATTATATTACTTATAAGCTATAAATTAATGATAAATATATCTAGGGGCTTTGTTTTTGCTTTTTCATCTATGAAGTAATGTAAGAGTCAAAATCCCGTTTTATTAATTTCCTTTGCCCTCAGTTTGAGATTTTTTTTTCATTATAGGTATCTTTTGAGGAACACGATAACTGAAGAACACTTTGAACTGGAGTGAATAGACTTACTATCAATTTTTAAATTTCTACCAAACTTTAAGCTTAGTGCATTGCAGGGACTCATTAATTCCAAACTGTAAAGAGCTAAGTAGATAAAATTTGGTATTCTACATGCTTGCCAATCAATGGTGTGTCATGTTGACAGCAAGGCACTGTCATGCCTGCAGGGAGTGGGTAAGAGAGCAAATGAATTGGGGGAGAAATAAATGGTGCAAAATTCTTTTCTCTGTCTTGTCCCATTTTTCTGTTCATCCTGATAATAGCGTATTTTCATTTGGAGGGAACGGTAACTAGAAATAATCTTGTGATCGTGCACGAAAGTGTAAGATTGGTGATGAGGGAGTAACAGTCTATGCTGGCATCTCTATATCATTCGAAATGGGGCTCTATAGCCGATATTGAGATGAGATCCTGAGACCTTACGCTGCAGCAAGTGGAGATAACTTCACGTTAATGGACGCCAATTGCAGACCATATCGTGCTAAGTTGGTGAAAGATTTCCTTTTGGGGAAAGGAATGATATGAATGGATTGGCCAGCGTATTTTCCGAGCATAAACCCAATCGAGCATGTTTGGGACATTATAAGCAGGCGTATTGCTGGAATCCTATTACCTCCAGAAATTGTCCAACAGCAGGAAAGAACTTTTATGTAGGAATGGAACAGAAAACCCCAGTCACTTATTAATAGCCTGATTGACTCGATGCCTTAAAGGCGTTCAACGTTGCTGGTCATCCGAGGAAACCATACCTCATGCAATAAACGATCTTCTTTTAAAGGAAACGTTTTTTTATTTGTTTTTCTCATTTGTACAATTTCTTTCCTGTTTTACCTAAATACTCAATAAAGGGAATTTTTTTCTACCATACAAATGTCCTTTTTATCTCTGTATCCTATTTCCTCTGTCAATAATGCGTCGCGCATTTAAATAATAATTCCCCAGGTGCAAAATCAGAACACAGCATCACTATCCTTTAATTGCTTTGAGCTGTGCATTTATGAAAATTAACTCTGAAATTATTAAACTATAGATCTATTAACAAATATAAATTACTCTTTTTTGATAGTGAAGCTTTACTTTCTTTTGTTAGATCTGATGCATGAAGTCAATGATACAAAAGTCCATTAGAAACTTATTATTGAAACCAAATAAAAAATATTTTCATTTAAACTACAATATATATGTTACATTCCCAGACAAATCGATTTGTGGTTTTTTGTGCTACATTAACTAGTACAATTTTTTTAACTAATGATTTCAATGAGTTCGTTCATATGAAATAAATTGGAATTCTAGGGATTAGAATTTTTTAAGGAATTGAAAGTAAACTACCATTTTGAATAAATTGTCATTTAAATCGTCTGAAGTAGGCTAAACTGGTATTACAGCGATAGTAACTTTTTATGTCTGTAGAATTTTAAATTCATTAATTTATAAATCTTTTTTTAAGAAACAATCCATGCAATATTATTAAATTTAAATTTTCATAGCAATTTCATTTTCATAAGAAAGTTAGGGGTTGAATAAATTGTCACATATTTAATAACAATTTCAATTCAATGTAAAGATAAGATCAATGAAATGAAACCTGAAAATTGCCTATAAATTCCTTTGTCAGATAATGTAAATTGAAATAATCAGATAAATATTTTTTAGATACATCAGTTTCATAGAAAATCTATGAGAAAATATTGTCATTAAATACTCATTCTACTAAAAATAACAATGTTTATTTAAAATCTAATAACATTTCATTGATTGTCATTCAATTGATGCTGTCAACTTTAATCGTATTCTTTTGTGAAAATTAGTTTAAAACAAATATACATCGATTAAAGTTGTTTTAAAGGTGTAATATGTAAATAAAGATGTAAGACATTATACAACTTTCGAAAAAAGTGTTGGTCCTTTTTGACGTTTTGATTGTTTCATTAGCATGGTGTATTTTAACTTGAACCTTAACTTGAGAAGTACAATATACGATATCGCAATTTTTTATACTCAAATTAAATTTTCCAATAAAAGTATTAGTACACTGCTCAAAACAATTAGGAGAGCAAGCAAAAAAATCAAGAAAACCGTGCGAGACAGCCACGTATTGGCATACAATGGGTAGTACATGCGTATCCATGCGCAATACAGAGAGAAAAATAAAACAATGAGGAACTAAGCTTTAATCCTTTAAAAATATGGAAAAAACATGAAAAGATGATTTAAGGCAACAATTTGGTTACATGTAAACGATAAAAAAATGCTCTGAATAGACATGTTGCATGAGCTTTAATAAGGCGTGTGGTCTCCTCGAACAGCTAATACTGCTACACACCTGTTTGCCATGGATGCGATGAGGCTATCGATCAGGCTTTAGGGAATACTGTTCCATTCCTCAAGTAGTGCAATCTCCAAGTCTGGGACAGTCACAGGCGGCCTTGGCCACGCAGCAATGCGTTGTTCGAGCATGTTCGAAACATGCTCGATTGGATTCAGGTCAGGAGAGCACGCTGGCCATTCCATACGTTGTATTGTTTCAGCTTCAAGCATGTTCTCCACCAGACTAACTCTATGCTGTCAGGCATTATCATCCTGGAAAATAAAGGAATCGCCAATGGCTCCAGCGTGAGATCGCAGTATCTCGTCTGCATACCTGAGGCCCGTTAAAGTGCCATTCCGAATGATATGCAGGTCCGTACATCCGCCTATGATGATTCCACCCCATACCATCCAACCAGCTCGTCTGTATTGTGACCTTTCACGTACGAATGTGGGGTTATTTCGAGGGTCCCTCTCCCGCCATACCAGAACACGTCGAGTGTCACACTCCAGGCTGAATCGGGACTCGTCTGTAAACAGCACTTGGCTCCAATCATGTTGCTGCCAATCTCGATGTTCAGCAGCCCATCTTCTTCGGGTCGCACGGTGGCGTGGGGTCAACGGAATGCAGACCATTGGCCTACGTGCATAGAGCTCTCCCCCATGAAGTCTATTACGTGCTGTTTGGCTGGACACCCTTCGTTCTGTTGCCAAGAACAACTGTCTTTGCAGCTGAGTAGCATTCTCTGTTCTGTTTCGACGGGCTGTTAACCGTATATATCGGTCATCAGTTGCTGTAGTGGCGCGTGGCCGACCTTGCCTTTTTCGACGTCTAACATTTTTTGTTTCTTGGAACAGCGTCCGCGGCACTCCGTTGTGTTTGGCCTGATTCCAGTCGGCCTATGACACGCCATGCCATGGATTCCGGTAAATCACGTTGTTCGGACATTCTCATAAGCTTGTCTCAAAAACAGAAAGACTGCGAAATCAATTTTCACAGTTACGGCAATAAAACACACGTTTCTGCAACATCCCGATTTCTTACCTTATCTCCTTTTTCTGGTTTTTGACGTCATGAACTTTGATTTGCATATAAAGTTTTCTTCTTCCGTTTCCTGGCAGGCTGTAATTTATGGATGATACATTTTATGTTACTTATTGGCAGACATCTTTGCGTAATTTTGTTAAAACCATGTGATCCCCTAATTGTTTTGAGCAGTGTATATAAATGAACCAACATATTCTGCAGATATTTTTCTTATTATATAAATATTCTTTAGAAATTTAAAAACATATAGTATCATTTAAATAGTAGTTCCCTTTTAACATACATTTTCTACTCAAATTATATGCTACAATAAACAATACTTTTGAAAAAAATATATTACTTTTTAAAACATCATACATTTTTTCTATAAAAATATTTATAAATTCTGCAGCTACTTTTTTGGTATATTAATATATTAAAAAAATTTCCAAATACATTATCTCTAGAAAAATTAATTATATTTGAATATACATATCCGAATAAATTTAATGCGAGCTTTCATTGAAATTTTTTTCTCTACAATTGTCTTTATTTCTCAAATCACTCCATGCTTCAATAAATAGTCTCTGGAGCTCTGTTTCCTATGAGGATCAGTAAATTGGATGATATTTCGAGGGTTAAGTTTAAGAGTCATCTGCTAAAGCCTTGTATAAAACTGGAACACTAAAGAGGAGGTGCGGTCCCTCAGACGTCATACTTAAAAATAGCAAAAATAATTTTGAACGTATCTGTTGAAGCTGGTTCAAAAAGTGCATGTGCAGTGGAGAACACGAAACAAGAATCTATAGGGCCAAGCCGTTCCAATGAGCTAAAATTAGAATAGGAGTAACAGAAAGTCCATCCTTAGAGGTTTGAGATGCCATATTACCCAGTTGAGGGGTTATTCTACAATGACTTATCGGATTAATTCAGACATGATGCGAGATTGTGTTCTTTTTTAATTTTAATTGCTATTTATTTTCTTTAGTTTTCCGAATTTAGATATGTTGACGTTTTTTTTTAAAGTTTTACCCTATTTCCTTGTGTAAATATCCACCATTTTAATAAGATACGCAGTGAAAAAATAAAATTCAGGGACGCCAAAACGGCAATTTATAGCCAAGCATGGAATGTCTGAATCTACATTATGAAATTAGGGCAAACATAAATCCGTCCCTTTTTACGCATGCGCTGTTTACTTGCCGTCTTATAAAGTGCTGAGTGTAAAACCGGTGTTAGATTATAAGTTATTAAAATGTGTTGGACATGATAGTTTATAAAATGTTAATATATTAAGATTATGATGTATTAGTAATACTTTTGATTCGAGCTCAAGCGCATTGCTTTTTTAAGAAATGTGAATTGGATTGCAACAAAGAAGGTATGACAAAAAGTAGCATAACGTAAATCAATTTGTCTTGATCTGAAATATCTTTATTTATCTTTAATTAATAAAATAAAATATTGTATATATTTCATACATCTTTATTTACCGTTATCTATCTTTATTATTTTTATTTATCTTATATTGTCTATATCTTTATTATATTTTTTATTATTATTATTGTTATTATTTTATTATTATTTATTATTATTATTTTTATCTTTATTTATCTTTTACTATCTTTATTTTTATTTATCTTATAAAATATTGAAATATCTTGTTTACTTCATACACAAGAAAGTAAGATGACAATGAAATGTTTTCTTATCTGATTTAATTTACATTTTTCAACACATTTATGAAATGTAAAACTTGAATATTGAATAATTTATTAATTAATTATTTTATCTCATATTTTATTGACAATCTGCTCCCAACGAGAGAGTTTTCGAAATTTTTAAATGTTTGACATTTTCTATATTCTCGAGTGCACCTACTTGAAGAACTTGTTCCATTTTGTGTCTTTCTTTTTTGTTAGTTTATTTTCCTCTCCATATTTTATTTTATGAATAAGTAAAAAGACTTAATCCACTTGAAGATTTCAATAAATTCGTTCAAGGATTTTTAGAATATATGCCTTTAGATTTAAGAAGCAAATTTTAATGAATCTCTTTACGTTGTACATTTTTGTTGTAATACTTATTGAAAAAATTTATATAAACAGAGTTAAAAGTTGATTTTAATTTTATATTTACTTCTTTAAAATTTCAGTAATAAAGTCTATACCTCTAAAATTCTTAATTTCAAACTCTCCCAAATAAAGCCTTATGTCTGAAGAATTGCTAAAATTTTAACTTCGATTGTTTGTAATGACATTTAAATCATATATTTATAGTTTTTTTAATATTCTTTCAGGCAATGCCAGTAGAGAGTGTCTGAGCAATGCCACTTGGTCCAGCTGGTCGAATTATCGCTCCTGTAAACCATTAAAGCTACCTGAAGATGAATATCTACAGGTAAAGCATAAATCGATATTTCCCATTTCTTTATATAAATGCTGATTTTATGATTGCATTATTATGTGGATTATTTATTTATATTTTTTTAATGTTTAATAATAATAAAATCACCAGAAACGGAATAAGTTTGTAAGATATATGAATTATAATTCATAGAAGTAAAGTGGTTTTTCATCTGAAAAAACGCTAAAACATTTTTTTCAATAGTAAAAATGTTTGTCAATATATAATTTTAAATATTTAAAAATGCTGATGAAAAATTTTGTAATTTAAAGTAAAAATATCTTTGAATTTGCATGGAAAGATGTTCACTAATTTTAAGTATCATTTACTAGATTATTTATAGTAAATTATTTATTTAAACTTTAGACTTATTTTCCTATTCTAGATAATTTGAAAATATTTAATATTGTTGAACAATATATTTAATAACAGGAATTGTTAAATAATAACTGAAGTTTGAAAGCAGCGCTTTACAATTAGGTAGCGCTTTCACATAATTTTAATAGAAATATATAAATTTAAAATAAAGATCACAATTTCCTTCCTTGATATGTATATTAAATTACGGGAATATTGAAATATGAGAAAAGATTCAGAGAATTATAAAATCTGGAATTTAAAACAGCAAAAAATTATGTCTATTTGTAGAAATCTGTGATCTGATTATCTGTTTCTTTATTGGATTATTGGCAATGTGTCATATTTTAATTAAAGTGTTTTTTCATATATATTTTTTCACATTTATAATTTTTCATACTTTCTCATATTAAAGTGGCTACAAACTTTATGACAAAAAAAAATCCAAAAGCTACAAACGAGTTGTGTTGTGCTTAGCTAAAGGGGATTTTATTCGCTCTTGAGAAAATTTCAATTTTACATGATCATAAATTTTGCTTATACTCAGACAGTATGAGCGCTCTAGTTTCTCTCAACCACCACCCCGAAAATTCTAAGCATCCTTTAGTTTGGGACATATTTCATCTTTTACGAACACTGAATTACAGGAACATTAAGATTTTATTTTGTTGGATTCTGGGTGACGTCAGTATAATGGGAAATGGAATTGCTGATGATGAACAACATCTACTTCATTGCAGCTGCCAATTCCTTACTTTGATATATAAAAAAGAGTTATTAACCCTATATACGCCTA
Source organism: Argiope argentata (assembly GCA_026289955.1). Taxonomy (NCBI): domain Eukaryota; kingdom Metazoa; phylum Arthropoda; class Arachnida; order Araneae; family Araneidae; genus Argiope; species Argiope argentata. The sequence continues at coordinate 3,407,897 of JAOUZG010042725.1, forward strand.
CAATGGCTAACATCTTGGGATTTTCAAATCCCAATTAAATTACATAATATTAAACCTAACATAAAGCTATGGTTAATATTTCCGCTTGTGAACTCGATGTCAAATTGACTCCACTCCGCAGCGGTCACACCATATAACCTAGAAACATCGTTTGTTCGGTGAAATATGCCCTTTATGTATACCCTACATGGTTATTTTTCATCCATATTTTAACTGTATATCATCCTTTTAATCATCATTGATTACTTTTTCTGGGAGCATTGTCCCCACTTATTTGTCACTTGGTGGGAAAACGTTAACATGGAAACCTATTTAGATATTTTATTATGGGTTTTATGCAAAAATTCAAAATTTGATATCTTCTACTATGTATGTTCTGATTTCTTTTGGCCCCTAGAAATAAAGAAGATATTCTTCCGACATGGTGGTTTGATCTCGCCACCCTGGAGGTCACACAAATAGGTGGGAGTTGGCTCATGATATCGATGACGGGATTTACTTCCTACAGGAAGGGTTGTACCGTGGTCGATGAGGGTATTTAAGACTCAGCCACAATTTACGCTGTGGTATCTGTGATATCTTTCCGGTCACTCATTTTTTTGGTTTATTTCGTATTCCTTCGGGCGGATCGGAGAGTATAATACTGGATTTTAATATCCCCGGTGAGCAACTTGAAAAGAGGATGAGAGGCCTAAAGCATAGTGGTTGGATCTCACAACCTTAGAGAGTAGAGAAATAGGTGGAGGGTAGGTTCCTCCCATCGGTGACGGGACATACTTCTTCAGGGAAGGGTTGTACCACGGTGATGGCCCTTAAGACTCGAATACAGTTCCCACCAGTGTTGCTGTTACTGCTTTATGGTCATTCAATTTTCTTTATACGTGTGGTGTCGGATGAGCCCAAGAGTCATGGGCATAACTTGTACTTGATTTTATGCTTTTAAAACCATTTTTGAATTCCGATATTTAAAAGATTGCTTTTTATTTAAATCTCTAAACCCAGGTATGGCGCAGCATGTGGCTTTTGTGCCATTAAACTTCAAATAATAATAATAACAGCAATCCGCATTGAACTATTTTTCTTGCAGGTTCTATGGGACATGCGTGGAGCTGTCACAGTGTACTACGTAGGGTACGGGCTGTCTCTGATAGCTCTAACTCTAGCCTTGTGGATCTTCATTTATTTCAAGTAAGTGATAAAACAATTACTTGACGCTTTTAAAAAGATCTCCTTTTGACTTCGTAGTTTGTTTATTTTCCTAAATAATTTAATTCTGAAAAAAAATGAAATTTTTTATCCGCACAACATCAATAAATGAAAATAAACTTTTCAAATTAGTAGCTTTTAGTTAATGCTTCTAAAAATGTTCAAAGTTTATTATTATTTTTTTGAACTTCAGTTTGTTATATTATGGAAATTTCTCAACAGTTAAGTTCTGACAATTACGGTTACAGAAAATTTTTCTAAATTTTCAAATGGCAGCGTCAATTTTGTTTTATATGTGTTCAGAAAAAAACACCCTGCAACTTTAACTGTAGTACGAATTTTACATCTGTAGACTGACTAAGATGAAAAGCGAAAACAATTGAGATGTGTATACCAGAGACGTGAAAATCAACAGATTCCTTTCGGCACGGTACTTGTCTTGGTTATAGGCATTAACATGACGTTTTACATCTGCCGCGTGTAAAATATCATCGCGGATGAAGTAAGTCAATATAAAAAAAATTGTGAAACACGATAAAAAGTCTTGATTTGTGTTGCTTTTTTGCGTTTATTAATTGCTTTCTGTCTTATTCGCAGTATATTTACTACTCTTGAATTTAGCGATAGAGTAGCATTTCAAAGCTATTTTTATCATGTCAGGACATGATGTTGTTTTTGGTGTCAACAAAAATCCGTAGGCGAAAAATAAAAATTTTATTATCTGCCCGAGCATCTAAATAAATCAGCTTTTAATAACACGTTGCCATTGCATTTACAAAAACTCTGATTTTTTAAAAAATAAGTTAATGACTACAGCAAATAAAACCTTGAAAAGTGTCATTTTGAGCACGCGATTATATGAAATGAAATAAATAGGAAATGGGACATTTTTTAAAACAATAAATGCGAGACAAAGTTTTTTTGAGATCGTTATCTATACTAAAGTGACTCATTCGATGAAACAATTAAAATGAATAAAAATGTAATTTAACTCGCACGAGCACGTGGTGCTTGGCCGTTTAAGAAATTAAGTTCTGACGTGATACATTGAAATGTACATAGCATATTTCATTTTAATCTTTATTTATTGGTTTTTTTACTACATAAAACAAATTCCAATGAAAAGAATTGGTGTTATCACTTAAAAATTTTGAAACCTTTTACTATAAATGAAATTCTTGGAGTTCAACTGCTTTTATATATAATTGGATATCTATCTATATATATTTAAAGATGTATACATTTAAACAATGCTACATTACTACGAATAACTTGTAAAATTTATGGAATTGTTTTTATTTCACATCTCGTACGCATTTTTGAAGATTTATTTCCCAATGGAAATATCCGAAATTTGATAATATTTAACCAAAAATTTTATTACAAAACTATTTATTTATCTGAACTATTAATTAAAATTGTTGCGTGTTTTAGCTATAGCGTTAGAACTCACGCAAATTTTCTGACAAATAAATAATATTCCTTGTCACAGATTTTTGTGTGAAATTTAATACACAGGAACAATTTTGATGGCAATTTTGACAACCCAATTTTGAGATATTAAGCTTACATTCAAGCAATAACATTTTTAGAAAGTATAAACAGAAGTATTTTGCTGAAATTTTAAGGAAAATCAACGAATTCTGTGTTAAAACTGTATACAAAATTTCATAGCTCTAGCTTAGTATATCTTTGGCACGTAACAAAGTTCTTTCACATAAATTATTTTGAAGATGTGTTTTTTTACGACTCAGAAAAATCCGAGATGCAGATATTCATGAAATTCACAAAGATGAATTACTTTTTCATGATTATAATCCTTTTCTGACTCTTACTTCTTATATGAGAAAATAAAAACAGTGCAAAATAAATTCCATTCAGCATTAAATTTAAACTGCTGCCCGCAAAAGAAAATTTATGACTGAAGTTCCTTTTTTTCTGGGTAGAGAGAATTTGCTCAAAATTCCAGCCCGAAAAAAAACTTAACGAACTCCACGCAGTAGACGATAAGACTGCGTGGGATGTAATTTATACCTCTTTCATTTTCTATGAAAAATAAGGATGGGCTCGAACATTTTGTGGACATCATGAGATTTAAAAAAAATATGAAACTACTTTTAAGGGTTTATTATATATGAAAACTAGCCGTGCATGTTGAAAATATCTTTTTCAAAAAGACTTTTACTCTAAAGAGGAAATTACTGTATGTGGAAAAGTTTCCTTCAAAAGTTTCGAATAAAAAAGTAATTGCTTTCATAAGTGAAGAATAACAAATATAAAGATTTTAAAATTTCTATCCGTCATGCGATTTTACTTTTTAAAATCTTCTTCAATGAAATACGTAAATTTAAAAAAAATAATAACTCAATTTTGAAATTGCATTGTGGAATATTATACCATTTTTGTTGGACAGCTTAGAATTATAAATAATTTATTTAGAAATGTTTTAAATTAGATTTTTGTGATTAATTAAATAAGAAAATATAATGAAAATTTGGTACACTTAGAGAGTATGTATCAAAAAGAATAAATTATGATTTTAATGCACGTATTTAAATAATTATCCTATGCCATAGACGTAAAATATATAATCCCGCAAATAACAATTCTGGTAATAATTTTAAAAAATGTTATATTTTTAAATGCTTATGAAGTTAAAAATTGTCTAATAATACTTATAAGTAAATTTTGATAAAATTTTGGCAAATTCTCTAATGGCAAACCCTTTAATGAAATCAGGTTTTAAGCTTGTAGGCCATTGATCAATAAACCAAAAATCATAACTGAATTCTTATATGATGATGTAGGATCCCAGGCGATGGGGATTCTAATAGATGGTGAATTTCAGCAATATACAGAATTTCTAAAATGTTAGTATATGTCGTCTAATAGAAGCAAAATTTTCTCCTAAAGATTTCAAACGGTTACAATTCCTATAAATTGCAAATTACTAGAAAAAATTAGGTTCCTGAAAAACGCTTGGTATATGCTTTCTATTGCTTCTCAAGGTAGGAATCATTTTTTCCAAAGGATTTTAGAGGATTGCTATCCTTCATGATGATGATGATGTCATGTCTGCTTTTTACCGTGGTAAGAGGGGTGCAGTAGCTTCTGAGGGTATGGATCCCTGAGCATCCGAGGGCCAAAGTCTGACTTCTAGTTCATATGAGGATGAAATATACACCCGAACGCTTGTACAGACCCTTTTTACAGAGGGGCAGATTCAAACATCTCACAGATAGCACACAGAAGAACAACCATGCTTGAACCGGGACTCAAACCCGGGACTCACAAAACACGAGGAAGTAACCGCTACCTCTGAGCCAGAAAGCCGGCGATTGCTATCCTTATAGACTACATATTAGAAGAAAATATTGTTTCTAATATAATTTCAGTACATGTGTTCTAATAAAGGCAATATTTTCATCCAATGATTTCAGGTGATTTTTAACCTTATAGATTACATATTTAAAAAAAATGCTATTTTGTGGAAATGTTCTCGATACATTTACTCTAATTGAGTCTAAAGTTTCACCAACGATTTCAGACGCTTGCAATTTTTATAGATTTAAAATTACATGGAAATACAGAGTTTCAAAATTTTTCTCAATGTATGTGTTCTAAGAGATTCAAAATTTACTTTTAGGGATCTGAGATGTTTGAGAAATACCATACACGCCAATCTCATGTTCACATATTTGCTCCTGGATATCACGTGGATACTAACGGCTAAGCTACAGACCAGTCAAAACTATGTCTCGAGTAGGGTAAGTGAAATTCTATTGCTGCTTTTCAAATCTTCTTGATGGCCTTATATCAAACCAAATATTATTATGTGCTAAACTGAAAAATAGTGGAATAAATCTCTATTAATAATAAGTAAAGGACAATGTATGTGTCTGTGCATGTTACGAATCTACAGAGGCTCCCACTAGAGGGAATCTATTGTTGTTGTTGTTGTTACTTATGGCACTTGTTATGGACAAGCCCCCCGCTGATACAGCAGCAGATTTAAGCCGAAAGGAGTGTGTCTTGTTTTTATTTTAAATAGCGCCAATTAGGCCAAAAGTACGGCTTAACTACACACACTCGCCACATTTGCTTGCACAGCCTCTTTTTACAGGGGGGAACAGTCATAAATCTCACAGATGGCACACAGAAGAACAACCATGACAAAACCGGGACTAGAACTCGGGATTCCCAGAACACGAGGAAGACGCGCTACCTCTGTGCCAGAAAGCCGGCAGAGGGAATCTGATAATGAGGATGAGAAGCTTCCAATATAGTAGTTGGTTTTAGACACTCTGGTAACTGTAGAAAAAGATCTTCTTTCATGGATTAATTGCTATCTTGTTTAGATGAAAGTTTTCCCACCAGGAGGCACCTCAAAATGAGGATGAGATTCTTTCAGCATTGTAGTTTAATCTCAACACCTTAGAGGGTACACAAATAGGTGGTTATTAGGATCCTGCCAGTGGTGACGGGACTTATTTCCTACATGAAGTGTTGTACCGTGGCCGGTCAAGACAGGATTCTACCACAGTTCCCACCTGTGTTGCTGTTGCGGTGGTACGGTCATTTAGTTTCCTTTATCTGTGAGCTTTCGGGCCAGTTGGAAAGTCAGTAATAGGACTTATACTGGATTTTATCCCCCCCCCAAGGATCAATTCGAAAGGAGAATGAGATGCCTCTGGCGCGATGTTTGGTTCTCATCGCCCTGGAGGGCACACAAATAGGTGGGGGAGGGTCAGGCTCCTCCCATCAATGACGGGACGTTCTTCCCACTGGAAGGGTTGTTGCCAGGCCGGTTGGTGGCCAGTAGAAATCAATCTCTGTTCCAGCCAATGCTGCTGTCTTAAAGTTCCCACCATTTATTTTTCTTCCGTGCGCCTACAGGCATATCGAAGTAGTCAATTTGTGATTACTTTAAAGAGGAATTAAACTGGGGGGGGGCATCTCAGGTATAAGGATGAGAAATGTTTTGTTTGGTGGTTGGTTCTCGTCTCGTGGATTCTGATTTAGAAAAGGCGTGGACTTGACTATCCTCTCCCTACTGACAAAGAGATATGCATCCCACGGATAAGGTTGTACGAGGACCGGTGAAATCCCCTAGAACTCAAATTTAATTATAACCAATGTTGTCAGGGCTGTCTGATTATTCAGGCTCTATCCGTGCCCCCCAGGTCGGGTTGAAGTTGCTAAAGTATCATTACTCTACTGAAGAGATCCCTTGACCTAGACATTTCTAGATTTCCGATATATATACTTTGGAAAACAGAAAGGAAATTTTAGTCAATTAAAATTTTGATGTTCAACAAGATTTAAATTTTTACCATACTAACTCCAAAAAATATTACAACACAATAATAATCTTTCTTGTAATGACAGTAATAATCCTTTTTCGTAATCTACCTATTTAAAAGAAATAAGCAGAACCTATTATTTAATAATTTGATTTGTTTTCAAATATAATAGTATAAATATAAAGTTTATAACTGTAAATTCTGTATAAATCTGTAAAGCTTATTTTAAATGTTAAGATTCTTATATATAAGTGTAACAATCTCGTTTTTAAATATTTTTCCTCAGATTGCCTGTTTCTTGACCTTATTCCTGACCTATTTAATGGGGACCAACTTCTTCTGGATGTTCGTGGAAGGCCTTTACCTCTTCATCCTTGTCGTTAAAACTTTTACTGTGGACAACATCAAACTCTACGTGTACACCACCATCGGATGGGGTGAGTTATTCCATTGAACAGAATTTATCGAAAAGGAAACAATGCTAAAGTAGAAGAGTTCGAAAACTATTATAGTTCCATTTAGTCACATAACATCCCGTTTTAAAGCAACTCTAGGGCTAGTTTGAGATAGGACTTGTAATTTTGAGCTAATATCGTGACGAGGACGACACCTAAGCTTATATCCCTTTCACACCAATTGAATGATGCTTAGTCCCAACTTATGCACTAGAAACGCCTACACGACGGTTTATTGGCAGAATAGGGACTTTAGCTAACAAAGTTGATACCTCAATATCAGGACAACACGATGAAAAGAGTCATCATTTTTAATACGGATCTTCTTAAAATTGATTAATACATAATAGAATGAAGTACCAGTCGATATGGATAATGTATGCAACCTGATGACGGTGGTAGAAAGTCCTAATTATGGTCAAATATCATATTTTACACAATATTTAGCCGCTGGATTCCATTTACAAAACGGTATTTGTATATTGATGCAATGCAGACAAGCCATGAAAAAAATAAAAACTTAAAGCAAAAATTATTAAAGAGAACAACATTACGTAAATAAATAGTTGTTGTTTTTAAGAACCAAGGCATTTCTTCACCATTGGCCAAAAGGTGGCATCAGCAAAGCAGAGCTATAAACATACTCTCAGTACAGGCAGTCAAACGTATTCGTAAAAATGAAACTTACCTATGGCATTCCATGAGATATAAATATTACATTAAAGAAGAATAAATAATCATTGTTTGTTTGGCATACCGTATGATTACAAAAAAAATATCTAATACATAATAACGTGACATTCACATGAAGGGAATAAAATTTTTTCAAGATATTTTGAGGTATAAGTTCATGAATCATATGATATCAACAGTTAAACTCTAGAAATTAGGAATATAGTAACAAAATTGCAAATTTTCAAATGGCAACAGAATTCTTTTAATTATGTGTTTTCTTTGGCATAAAATAGTGCTATTCGATTATTATTATTCTATTATTAAGTAACAGCTTTCAGCATAAAAAATCTAGAAAAGTCAATCCACGATTAGCAAATAATCCAAAGAAAAAAAAACATTCGACTAATATTTAAACTCTCTCAAATTTCTATATTCTCCTTGACAAGCGACAAATTATTTTAGAAGAATCGGTGAATTTCATCTCTTAAAAGAGATATCACCAGTATTTTCAGCAATTAGCTTTTGAAAACCTTCATTTTTATCGCCAAAGATTCCAAATTCTTTGCCAAGTCACAGAATGGTTATCAAGTTTATCACTAAGATTAGGAATTACTATCATTATTTCATACCTACTATGAGTTATATGAAACGCTTCTTTTTCTATAAGATTTACTGCAAAAGAAAGGAATAATGTAGATTATCATCATAACGATATACTTAGGTTTTTGATATTCGAAATTACAGTTCACGTAGGTTCACGTTATTAATCACGGGAGTACCAAACCAGTTTCTTTGATATTTTTAAATATTTGTAAGACTTGCATTTATTATTTTATTTGCATTTTATAAAGTTAAAAATTCGTATAATTATTCCACAATCAAAGATCTCTCATTTTCTCATATACGTAAAATTGTTAGAATACCAGTAATTCAGAAAGGTTAATCCAGTGATTTTAACGATTCCTCCCTTTTAGATATCCTTGAATACAAAAATGTGTTCACCGGTATTATCAGGCAGAGTTTAATAGTTCAACAACTTAACGGGGTACATGGTTCACAGGATGCAAATTACATTCGAAGACAAAATAATATTTCATCCTTGATTTTCTTTTAAAAATTAGGGCGACACATCTTTGCATTAATTACCCATTTGTCATATTCAAGAAAGCAACCATACAATCTTTATTCTCATACCAGTATTGAAATAAAGATTCGATTATTCTTCATAAAGTCTTTTTATTTTGTGACAATTCCATGGAATCAATGAACGATTATTTTATTCTTAATTTATATGAATCAAAAATTCTTCGCGTTCATCTATAACACGTGAATGAGTTTCTATTCACATCATTTATTTCCTTTCCGAAATGCGCTTTTGTGCGTCACTAAACACACGATCGCACGCAAAATTCCGACCGAGAGACGGGAATGTTCAGAATGCATGGCTGGCTAAGCAATGGGGACAAATATTTTGCCAGAAATATCAAAGGTTCTCGAATATTAATTCTTATGTGAAGAGTTACACTGCAGAGCTACTTAAGATTCAGACGAAAATGTCTTTTAAGAAAAGCAATTAACTAATTAATTAATTGTGTCATTCATCAGTCAAAAAGTACGGCAAAAACGTTCTGAGTAAAAAGAATGTATTTTTAAACAATTGATATATAACTAAAAAATATGCGACTAATTGGTTTTGATGTTAAAAGGAAAAAGCTTTTTAATATTTTCCTGGAAGAAAAAGACAAAAAGAAAATAAAGGAACGACCTGTGAATCATAGGGAGTAGCTGTGAGTCACAGGAGACTCACAAGCAAAAAAGTTGGAATTTCTTTGCTATCTCTTAATTGAAGATAAGAAGGAATATCTAATTAGATAGTCGGTGTGAATCAAAGTCAATTCACGTTGTGAAAAAAGTGCTAAAGATTCTCTGCTATCTCTTTATATTAGATATATCTTCATAGGTGATTCATACAGTGAATAACGCAGCAAGAGGATATAAACTATACGTAGATGTTTTCTACTCAGCATTAACGGACTGAATTCTATGCTGAACAATAGCTTTCGCTGTCAACCGAATAATGTTGACGTGGTGGTCAAAACTTTAAAGACGAAAAATATGTTGTTGTTACTATTGGTACTTGTCATAGACAAGCTCATTGATGGCCGTCAGCAATTTTAGACTGAACGAAAATTACACATTCATGAGTCAGATGGTCTAGGCCTGGGATGGCGAACCATTGGCACGAGGGCCATTGATATTACGGGACACAATATTCTAGGCATTCCACCAATCAAAACGGTTTGCATTTCAGTTCAAAGTAACACAGTTCACAATGAATTATTACGAACAAACGCGAGTGTTCCAATCCATTTACAAAAGGGAACACAAGTTTGGAAGACTGTAAAAAATGCTGAGAAAGAAATTGATTTGAAAACAATTTTTGAATTTTTCAGTAATTGATGGTACTCCAAATATTGAGGGCAGAAAAAAAAGATTTTCATTTGTTTATTTCAAACAGACGTAGGACATTCACTTCGTGAACTCCACTGCCTTATTCACTAACAAAGCTTCATTCTAGAAACTGAGCTTGTCCCAATTCAATTAGTTGGACCGGCTTTCTGGCACAGAGGTAGCGCTTCTTCCTCGATTTCTGGGAGTCCCGGGTTCGTGTCCTGGTTCGGGCATTTTTGTTCTTCTGTGAGCTATCTGTGAGATGTGAGAATGTGCCCCTCTAAAAAGGGGCTGTGCAAGCAAATGTAGTGAGTGTGTAGCTAAGTCGTAATCTTGGCCCTATTTAGTGCTGCTTCATAAAAACAAGAGACTCTCCTTTCGGCTTAAATCTGCTGCTATATCAGCAGCGGGCTTGTCCATGGCAAGTGCCATGGGTAACAACAACAATTAGATGGAAGTGGAAGAGTTTGAGATGCACCTGATTAATTTTCAATCCAGTTCAACATGGATTCAAAAATTTATTGAAACACGGAAAAAGTCAGAATTGATTGAAACAGAACGAGTAACATGCAACGAGTAACGAACAAAACGACGAGTAACAGTAACAAAATTTTGAAACATGGAATCCAAATCCAGACGCATTTAATTATTTGGAGAAGCTAGCTCACACTCTTTTAACCATATTTTCATCAACCTGGGCCTGTGAGTCATCATTTTCAGAGATGAATAACATTAAAAACTTTCTTTGAAACTGTTTGGAAGATGACTCTAATTCAGAATGCATTCTGCGAAAACTACCATCTTGCAATCCTAATATAAGTTGTCATTTAATCTATAATAAAAGAAGTCACTTTAATAAAAGAAGCCCTTTATAACTGAAACCTTAATTACAGTACAATGCAAAATGTATTTTTTTGTAGTAAAAATAGAGTTGTTAGAATTTAGAATCATTATTTGCTAATCATAAGATGTAAAAATTATATGACAGCACGTCTATTCATAGTTAAACATTCCTTTAGAAAAATTGGCACGTTAAACCATTAAGATTCACCACCCCTAGTGTAGTCATTGTTTTGAGAAAACCAATTCAACTGATGTTAACCAAGAGAATCATGTTTATATGGAATAAAATAAATCTCTTTGTTTGTGGGCTTATTAAGGTTGATGGTAGTTGATTTTTATAGAAGAAAATTCGGATAAATTCATGTATTTTGGCACTTTAAATCAAAAGATTTTATCCAGTGTAGGAAAACTATCCATCGAAATTAGATTTATTTTTCAGCCAGATAATGATTGTAAGAACATTTCTAAAATTTGCCAAGAATGTCCCTTTTTTTCCTTTTTTATTTTAAAGGATGGACTTTATTAACCCAACCCTTAATTCTTACCCCAAATACTTATGGGAAGAAGTTAGTTATGAACTCAGAAAAATGACGTTAAAACAAATAATATATATAAAAAAATTAAGTCGATTCCTAAGGTCAACAAAGACAATTTTTATTTTTGTTACTTTTTATTAAATAATTACAATTAATATAAATACGTATATACGTATATGACAGAATCACAATATTAAGTGGCAGTATAGGAAGCAAATTTCCTCGCAATTTCTCCTTTTCCTTCTCGACGCGTAGCTCAATCTTAAGGTTAGGTAGAAGTGACCAACAATTGATGAAAAGATTTTGAGGAGAGGAATCGAATTGAGCCTGAAGCTTAACATTTCTTCAATTTTACTTTTTGAGAAAAATCCCTCATTCTAACCATTAAGTCCCAACTGCTAACTCACTCTGGAAGATCATTTGGATAAAATCTATTCTTAAAGCATTAAGTTTCAAAAATTTGATTAAAAAATTATTAATTTTCTCTAGAATGTAACGGGCATTTTCCCCCTTCACGCCAAAATACTGAAATCCTTACATTTTACGGTTTGAGCTACTCCTTGTTGATTTTAGTTTTCATTACAAATGGCTAAAACTCTATTTAAAGTATTAGATATTCATTACAATTAATGGGTGATTTAATATTTGAAAAAAAAAACTATATGACATCGATTGTCATCAACTGTAAGGTTAAAAAAAAATGTATTATAACTTGAGTGGTTGAATAACAAGTATTTTATTAATGATAAAAGTTTTAAACATGGGAGAGTGTGAACTAATAATAGGAATTGAAATAGGTAAGCTAAAAAGTGCTGTGCTGGACATTTGAAAGAACATCCCCCCCCAACAGATCCCCCACCCCACTTTGTTATCATGTCACTATGGTTGAGAGACTAAAGAAAACCCCAAGGATGGACTAATTAATATTAAAAAATGTATTTTTGAAAAAAGATCTTTTATACAATTTGTAAATATGATGCAATAATTGTTTTTGCTTGTCATGAATATATTTTTAGTGAATGTAATTAATTTCTAATGACCAATGTATGCAATTGTATTGATTCAAATGTTAATTTTCATTATCTTCTACAAGGATTTTGTTTGAGTAAATTTTTATTCATGATCATTGTTGTATATGCAAACTATTTTACCTGCTGTATGTTGCATACTGATGATTTCTAATTTTCAGTGATTCCTGCCGTTATCGCTGCGACTTGGGCCGGTGTAAAGGGTCATTTTGGCAGTACAATTCAGGACGTTTTGGAACCCGAAGGGTGAGTTCATTATCGTTCTTACATAAGTCAGTTGCAATTTTGAGCCAACATGCATTCCTGCTATGGGAGTCAAATCATTTAGTTATTCACTTGGTAGTCCTATTTTATTTAATCCCCTAAATTATTAATTTAAGGACATTATTGTTTGACGCATTAAAATAAGCCCTGGATGCGAGCTTTTACATCTAGTAATTTTTATAATAAAATATTTCGACTGTAACAAAATGGGAGATTATTATTATTTTTTTAATTCTGTAATATTATGTTGTTCTTATTTTTAACAGATTATTGCAATGACTATTTAAATAAAATATTCAAAAATATTTTTCATCACTGAAAAGCATAACAAATATTCAGACCCCTTTTACGGAACATGGAAAAAACTGAATGACCTGATCGTCCAGACTGCATAGGTGGGAACTAAGGTTGAGTTTTAAGGGAAATCACCGGTCATGACACAATCACTCTAGTATTATATATACCTGGACTTCATTAGGGATTAGCCGATCCAATCACCATTTGTGAATCTACCAAGATGACAAGAACCAAAAATCATACCTCAAGCTTGTAATCCCCAAGTCTGCTTCAATCCGGTGTAATTTTTTAAAAATATAAAATTGCTTTTCAGTGATAATAATATTATTTACATATACTTAAAATTTAATATACTTTTCAATTTTTTTTTGAAATATATTTTATAATAATATTTTTCATTATTAGTATTCATTGAACTTGTAAATACTCGGTATTACATGTAATTCTAAAATGCATGTTATCATTTTTATGTAATAATAACTAATTTCAAAAATAAGACAGTCAAGATTTAGCCAAGCCTAAAAAATTATAATGCTGCAATAGGTTCAAATAAAAATTCAAATATCTTATAATACAATTTTTTTATTCATCGTTGATTTCAGAAGTACAAGTTTTCTGAAAAAGCTTTTATTTTCATTCCTTAAGCCGGCAGATAAAAGGGAAAATTTATTTCCAAAATAAATCATCCTCTCTAGAAATTCGATGACGGGGAATTCGCTTTTGTAAAGAGGTTTTTCGAAGAGGTCGCCGAAACATCTGTGACTGCCGAACAAGATGGCAGTCTGGAATCGTCGTTTCTTCTGTCGAGTCAAAAAGAGAAACTTTTGCGAAAGAATTTAGCACAAAGATAACTTTTTAAAAATCTGGAAGTCATTAAGCAGCAAAGATTTATGATGCATTACTTTTGGAAAGTAAAGGTGACATTACCGAATGATAAATTACGGGATAACAAAAACTGTAAACAAAGCCTTTACTTGCCAATTGGCGAAAAAGTGGTACTACATGCTGAATGTGAGCAATAAAAATGATTCTAAAGCTAATATATAAAGAGAGAAATATTATATATATTTGATTAATACTCAGTGAATTTTTTTGATATATTTTCAGTATTTGCATTTTTATTTTCTTGTATATGAGGTTTAAAGAAATTATTGATATCTCCAAAAAATTTGCCAAATTTTCCCGAATCTCTACGTTTTAGACCTGCCTGAATTCGAAACACACATTTTTGGAAAATGTCCGTCTGTCTGTGAGAAAGTTAACTAAAAGATGCGTTAAGCAAGGTGGGATGAAAATTGGAATGCTGTCTTTACACCTAACTTAAAGTTTTTTGCGAAATTTTGAGTGAAATTTGTTAAATGAAAATCCTTCTGTGTGGTTGTTTAAATACAAGTTAACATGATAATTACAGAATTAAGGTAGCCAAATTAATATAATGTGGAGCATATATTTAACATTTACAGTGCTGATACCCTTCACATTTTGAGCCACATTAACAAATGGTTGACTGTCTGTCGATCTGTACTTTCAGAAGCATGTAAATATATTTAACAATAAAACTCAATGAATTAAGTATACGCTCACAGCCTTTTTTAGAATTGTAAATTCTGTGTCAAATTTTTATTTCAAATTATTTAGAAAAACGTGTCTAAAATGCAAATTTGATTTTCGAATACTATTAACGCATGCTAGGAATTAATCGTCAAAAAGTATCATTTAAAATTAGAAATTTAATTTGTATTTCAAAACGTTTAAGTCAATGGCAAACGTTGTCAGATTTTTTTTAGTCAAGCCAAAGTGGCAACGGTGCTGTAGTATTTCATGAAATAAAATAAAAGATAACGTACGAGTTTTTTGTGATTTTTTTTAGGAAACAACGTTTTTGATTATGTGTTAAATAATGAATAAACCCTAAATAGAGCGTCATAAGCTTTCTCCCAATGAAAAACAAACCAACAACGACAAAAAACATTCTTCCTTAAAAAAAAGTAGGTAGATGGAAAGGTAAACAGAGGCCGAAAACTAAAGAAAGAATTTGATTAGAACGACAAAATTATAGAGCTTTAAAAGGACAAAACCTTCAATTAAAAAACGAATAATGAAAATTTAAAATTAGAAGCTGATCTAATTAAAAATGAATGTAAAATAACTTTACAAATTACTACTTTTACAGTTTTACAATAAATACTTTCTAAATCACAACCGTTACCATTCAACTCAAAACGTAGCCGTTTCCATTGTGAATTTCAAATAACGCTTTCCTGCTCTAAGAATTTCATTGAAAATTTTCTCCTTCTACAGAGAAGTAATGGAACAAGGCTCAATCAACCTTTTACCAGAATATTTCTGGTTATCCGATTCATCGATGCATCTGTTGTGACCGATTATGGTTGACGATATAAATTTTTTCCCCCATATTTGTATATTTCTCTCATTCATTCACGTTTGTTACATAACCACTAATTAGCATCCTCACATAGAATTTTTTGCAGTCGCGTCCTGGGAAAGAGGTAGCGTGTCCTTCCCTGTGATTTAAATCCCGGTTCGGGCTGGGCTGTTTTTCTGTGTTCCCTTTGTGAGGCATGCGAATGTGCCCCTCCATAAAAAGGGGTTATGCAAGCAAATGCGACGCATGAAGAACCTAATTCATGGCTCTAGTTGGTGCTACTGAATAAACAAGAGGCCGCTCACTCGGCTTAAATAACCACCAGATCTATCAGTGGGTTTGTAAAGTGCCATGAGTAACAATGACAGAATTATATGCTTATCTGTTTGAAAATATATGCCATAGACCAACGCAAACATTTTTTTACATTCAAAGACATCAAAGGGTGAGATGATTCTTTTGGTTTATTAAATTTAAGTAGAACTGATTTTTCCTATTGATGTATTATTATACCATAAAAAAACTACATTTTTGCATAAACTAATCAGTATATGCAAAATATAAATATTTTCCCTTACTCGAGTTTCTACTGGTAAATAATTTTTCTGTGTTTTTATGACTTAAATATGAATCGATGTAATTCTGAACACTCTTCGAAATGAAATTATTTTCAAATAGCACGATAACGATGAAAATTGTCACAGATTAATAAACTATCAACGAAGTTGCGCTTCGAAACAATAAAATAGTTTTGTAAAATAAAGGTAAAATTAAATATAAAAAAATAAATCTTCAATCGTAAATTTCAAGTTATCATGCTAGAATATTATTATTTTTAAATCAATATTTATCTTAATTAATTTAGGTCAATTACCAATTTAAACCAATTTGAAACAATCACGAGACTTCTCTCTCTCTCTATTATATATATATATATTCTTTTCAGTTTTCATTTCCAATTTTTCTAACTGCTTAAAAAAGTTTTAGAGTTCGACCAATTTTAAGATGAAATTAAAGCTATGATATCAGAATTTTAAAAACGCATCTGCTGACTAAGAAGCCTATGTAATAATAAAGCAATGAATGTGAAAGAAGGAAAAGATATTTTTTACCCGTAAATTTCAGAGACATCGAAACCTTCTAACCAAAACAACATCAAGCTCTTACATAATAATATCATTGCTATAATCCTATAGAAGGGTTGCTACATAAATAAATATGAAGTTTTAAAATTATGAGGCAAATATACATATCTAAGAATGTAAGTGATAAAAAACAAAATGTGTTACAGTTGGAAATTTTTTTGTGTGGTTTTCAAATAAAACCAGCTATAACTTTAGAAGTTAAATCGAAAAAAAAAAAATTCTCTCAACTTTAATTTATTAAAATTTAAATCAAAATTTTTGAAAATATCTCTGATTTTTCAGAAACTAATTTCAATCACTATCGAAACTATCTGTCACCATCTATCTATCTATATATATATATATATATATATATATATATATATATATGCCGAATTTGATAGAACTCCGTAGATTCTGAACAGAAATGGTATGTTTTGGGGACAAATACTTATACATATTTTAATTATCAGTAGATATATTTCTGGAAATTATCATCATAAAGGAGAGATGAATTGTGAGACATATTTGGAATAACTATCCTATCATCTTAAGAACTATAAAATAAAGATTTCCAGAAAAACCTCAACAGTGATCGAACCCAAACGTTTTTTTTCCTTCTAAAAGACAGCATCCGTTTGTAGTATCGCAAATGGCTACACGATCATCGACGATATCCTCAACCATTAACAAACTTCTTATGTAATTGCAGAGTTGTGTTCCGGAAACCCTTAATGAGTGCCCGACTCATCATTCTGCTGTTGCAGAAGATTAGGGAGGGGGGAACTCCAGGAGTGAGTGGTGATCATTATTTCTTGAAAGAAAAATGACAGAGGGAAAACAGGAATGAATAAAAATCAGAAATTGCTCTGGGAGTTAAAGAAAGTGAAATAAAAAACTACGATAAGGAATGTTTTTGCTTAATTTGTTTCAAAGGATGGAGTGGAACGGTGAGGGTGGGGGTCTGATAACCTCAAAGTAATATATTTTGTTGCAGTTGATAGCACATGAAATACAATTATATTTATAACCGGATATAAGAAAAGTTATTTAAAATCTACTTTAGCGCTTATTATTTTTCTTGAGTTTGTTGCCAATTTGGTATTCCTAAGCAAGCAAATGGAATGGTGTTTTAACAAACCTATCAATTATTTGTTACGTTTATTTCTGCTGAATTATATATCTGCTGTTATTGTGATTTTTGGCATATTTAGCGATTTAAAAATGCTCATTAAAGGAAAATTTAAATTCTAAATGTATTTAAATTTTTTAAATTTATATCGTCATGGGGAAAATAATTTCTGCATATAACTTTATTTCATAAATATTAATATACAGGGATTGAATTTAATAGAATTTGTGTACGAACATTTTTTAAAATTTTCTTCTTCCTTTCACAATTTTATTCGATTGATATTATACATAGAAGTTAATAAAAGGTTTGTGGATGAATTATAAGCATTAAAATTTTTATATTATATATATATGTCAAAATAATCCAGTGTTGTTAGATTATTAAATATTGTTTGATATTGTTACAATCCTGTAATGCTGCTTCACTAATAATTCTACCACTGGAAAGACCAATTTACAATAATCTGTATTGGATGTTCTCAAGTGCCAAGACAGTAATTCCAGAATTTGGTGAAAAATTTGCGAACATTTAATGACTTGGCGGCACATTTGATGACTTTGGCAACAAAATAGCTAATGCTGAAAATTTTGAGAATTTTAATTATCCATCTAATAGGAAAAGCTTGATTGATCCAGAAAGTCTCGTCTTGCCTCCCAGTAACTATAAAATGCTGGCAGAAACAAGTTGCAATGAAGCGGAAGCGTAGTCGAAAACAAGGAACGGTCGTCGGGGGGATAACGAAAAAACTGCGGAATAGTCCAGCGTTGTATGGAGCTCAAGACATTGCCGAAATGAGCTGTGTGCCAAGTTTGGTTGTCTATTGTAGAAGCAGCATCAAGTTGTGTGTGGAATAGCCTGTCTTGTGTTAGGCAGTGGGATAGGGCTAAAGCGAAGAGACAGTAGATAATTGCTGCCGTTTGGAGAGACCGTAAAGCGAAGTTCCGACGACCCCCTCTCTTACTGGGCTCTGTCTGAATGCTTTGAGTGTTCTAGTTGGTTTCTGCTTTTTAACTACTGTCTGGTGGAGAGTGCTTTTGTGTGTTCCTCTTGGTTGTATATTTTCGTCTTTGTATTAGTAGTTTCTTGCTAAATAAATGCCGTTGTTGTTTACTATTGAGACCTGCTAATGCTTTTCACACTATACACACATTACAAGTGAATCTGGTGAATTTACGGACTCAATAGTTTTGGAATCCGTAACATTTGGTATCAGAACTGGAATAGTCGTTAACTGCATATTGTGCCATCGAGATCCCGAACGAAAGGTTTGGAAAAGTTGATATGATCGTTTTGCTAGAATTGAAGAAAATGTTGGGAGGGAATTGAGCTGGATTGAAGCCCCAGAAGAGGTTTGAACTGACGAATTTAGGACCTCAGAAGAGAAAATGTTGGAAGAGAATGGAACTCGGAGAGAAGATATACATGAGTTCAATGTATTCGTCGAAAGAAATTGCAATGGATTTTAAAGATCATATTGACGACATTTGTGTCTGGAGAGTGAGAGATGTTGAAAAAGTGGAAGAAAAAGGAAATTGATGGAGATGGCGAGAACTGAGTTGAAGAAAAGGTCGGAAAACGAATTGAGACAAGTGTCAGCAAATAAGAGCTTAGTGATCCTGAAGATAAACAGAATTTTAATAAAGAATGGTACGAGTAACGAGACTGTCAAATAAATGCAAGAAAAGTAGCTTTTGGTCATCTTGAAGATCTGATTCTAAAACAGTCTTCTCCGAATGAGGTATCCGAAGTAGAATCAGATGAGCAGATGTTTGGCGATGGAGAAGAGGAACTCTGGATGAGTTTGTTAGAGGTCACCCATGCTTGATGCCAATGGGTTCAGGAGCCAATACGATCCTGATTGGAACAGATTTGTCCCAGAAGTTAAAGTGACATCCCTCTGAAATTCTTTTGGTATCTCCTAGCATAGTTTTATGGATAAATATTACATAGCTGGAATAGAGGATCTCTGTAATCTCGGCATCGATTTCCTTCAAGAATTGGGCTTTGCTAAGGAATTTCATTGGAGTGTGATGCAAATAGGAGCCAAGGAATCTCTTGTTTATCCGGACAAATAACGGATCCTTCCAGCAAAGGCAATTGAGATCTTTTGAAGATACTGTGCTGTAAACTACAGACAATTCTCAAGTTAACGACAAAGGCGATAGCCTGGTTTTCATGTGAAATTCGGAAGTCATCGCTGGACCATTCTGATATCTGCATGGTTCGAAGGATTAAGCTCAAACTAATCGACAAGCGGGGTTAAAATTTGTTTTGGAGAGTTCTTTTACGATACAAGAAGTAGTTCCAAGGGAGACCTTGGATTTTAAGAATCGAAATCGGGCCGGGATGACCTGTTTGGTAAAGTGTTGGACTCGTAATCCTTAGGTTCCCTCCCAAAAGGTTCCCCGAGTGCATGACGACTGGTGCTTGTTAAATCTGTTCGTAGTCACAAAGTCCTCCATATCGAGATTAATACCAATGGGGGGTACTGAGCCAGAGGTGATCGCTCTCTGTTCCGAGTCTAAATTACGTTCTGAGATGTATGAATGAATTTGCATGAATGTAGTCCACCCCCTAAAAAGGGTTGTGACGTGTGAGTAGCTAAGTCGTGCTCTTGATCCTAGATGGCGCTACTTGTAAAACAAAGAGACGCATTTCTTAGGCTTAAAATCTGCTGATCGTATCAGTGGAGGCTTGTCCACGACAAGTACCATTAGTTACAACATAGAATCGAAATAAGGTATGGATGCACAATCCGAAACGGCGAAATGTCTAAATGGAGACCAATGAGAAGACTCTGAATATTTCTTAGTCGTCGCCAATTTTAGTTAATGATGCCAACATCGATAGTGCGGAAGTCGTCCAACTTTTGATTAAAAAAATTGTTCACATTGATTGGTGACCTACGCCCTCTTGGATTGTAGTCGGACTGCCGGGGCGTCATTTCTTGAAGAGAAGAGCAATGCTACAAACTTGTAATCTGCTTCCAAGATTTGTTAGTTCTATCACCGGGAAAACATATTTACAACAACTTGTATTGGTTATTGCTCGGTTTCCGAACCAATAATCCCAGAGCGTGGCGACCATTTTTCAACAAAGTAGATAATGCCGGGAACTTCCAGAATTTTAACAATCCATCCAATAAGAACTGAGGTACGCCTGATTATGCGGCCGTATTTGGATTAGTATGTTGGCGACAAACTGAAAGGACAGATTAAAATAGATTTGAAGCAAAACATCTATTAAATTGAGATACCTTTAGCAAATGTACTTTCTGCTATAAAAATTCCAAATGTATAATCAATTGAATAAAACTAATTCCATTAAATTTATATTTATATTTTATAAATCGACTATTTTATGATCATAACAAATTCAAATCCAGAAATTTTTAAGGAAGACGAGAATATGAAAAAACTATACAACTAATATAAGTAAGATAAAGCACTTCCCAGCTCAAATAAGCTGCCAATTCAATGACAAACGTTATTATTGAATCTCAGAAAATTATATAATTTATTAATAATGCTAAATTAAAACGAAAGTCTATCAGTGTTGTTAAGATGATAACAAAGTTATCAAAAAAAATTTACTTATGAAAAATTGTATTAATTATTCTTAGATGGATAAAATTTCTGTGTTGCAATAAAATGATAATAAATTCTATTATTTATACTAAATAAAAAATTGTATTATTTATGATAAGATTATTACATTTTTTTACAAAAGATGACAATAAAGTCCCATAATTACACTTAGATTTCTTACATGGAGACCTAAGTAATACTCCTAAATCTATATATTATTATTTAATAAAAGTAAATAGCATAATAATATTCTTTATATAAATGTATGTAATGAAATTTCACGTTTTGTACCAGTAGGGATAATCAATTGTTGAAAGTCATCGGACTTTAAAAGTTGCCTTTTAGACTCGGATTTCACGGTGAGCTAATTTTAAATTCTTCCATTATGGATTTCAGATATAAACCTATTATTATCTGAATACCATGGAATTCGATAGTAAGGGAATACGATTATAAGTTGGAATTGAATTGAATACTGGAAACTTACATTTGTTATAAAATGAAATTGAATGCTTTAAATCCGTCAACTTCGTGTTGTCTTTAATCGCTATTCACATACAACTCTGACTCGAATAACTGAATGAATGTTACATTATTTGGATGTTTAATAATGGTGCTGATTTTAATCAGTCTTCAATAATAATGACATGTGATGGGATTCTTACTTTCGGTATGCAAACCTCATCTGTTTATTATTCTGGTTATTTAGAAGAGATCGTAAGGTTTTATTATGAAGATTATATTTCATGAATCAATATGTCTGTAATTATAAACTGACGTGATGTCCAAAGCTGAATATTATTTGGTAAAATTTATTTAAATTTGAAACTTTACATCCTTCAGGATGCTATCTCAATAAGATAAAATATTAGTAATTAAATCGGTTTGTTGGCCACACCATATTTGCTTATTTGTGGTAACAAATTATCGACATTTTGAGTTGGTATGTTAAAGTAGATTTTAATCTATTATTTTCAATCATTATGTATGCACTCTTTGGTAACTTATTAACTTTTAAAAATACTTTATAAAAAGTATTATCTATACTTTTATATTTATTTTCTATTATATTTTGAGAACAAAGAATATTTTTAATGAAAATTGGTTTTGAAATTATATTGTTCAATAAATATTTTATTCTTTAAAGTGATCATAAGAGATGTGAAGACATGAATTATCATGTGAGAACACGATGTAGTTTTCGTAAGGGGTTTTTGAATAATCGAAGGCAAAGGATAATTGAAGCTTGAAATCGCGTAGATAATGAAAAAAAAACTATAAATATTCCACAATATCTTTTAGTCGCTAATATTTTTTTATCTGCTTTTACCAGTGTTGCATTATTATTATATATGCTTCGTTGAAGGCAGATTCTTTTTTAAAAGGTTGACCTGCATTTACCCGTATAGCTTTTTCTTTCAAACAGATTTAAATTACTTAATGAAAATAATGACTTAAAATAATTATGTCCCAGCATGGCAACGTGAAATTTGAGGTCGTAGATCTCATTTTTATTTCTCGTAATAATTATTTTATATTTATTTGTATGGAACTAGATTTTCAATGGAGTTTCAAATGCTATCTGGTATCAAAAAGATTTAGAATTTCATATCCTTGTACTTACTACTTTTGGAATATAATACTTTGTGATTTCAAAACTTCATAATCTAAATGAGAATTGGTTATAAAAATTTCGATTTCATAAAAACGACTACAAGTAGAAATTGATAAAACTGTAATTACCGTATTATTCAAATATATTCAAAACTGTAATTACCGTATCATTCAAACATATTCAAAATTGCAGTTACCATATTATTAAAACATACTCTCCATGAGAATGGTATCTTTTAAAAACAAAATTCATAAAATTGATTTCCAAGTTCGGTACTGTTTACAACAAAAAATTATCAAATATTAGACAAACAACGAAAAACAAATGAAATAAAAATAATATATTATTGTACTATAAAAATGTACTCTTACAAAGTATTTTTCCTAATTTTACTTAATCTTCTTTAAAAAAAGTGTATTTTCTATGATTATTAGAACCAACTTCAGCTATTAAAATATCAGAACTCATTTCAGAGAATATTAGGGGAAATTATTTACCTTCGGAAAAATTTATACATTATTTCATCTCTAAAAATAATATTAAGAGCAAAAGCAAATAAAAAAATTGTGTTTTTGGCTAAATACCTTGGTCAAAATTTATATCAAAACTTTAAAAATTCTTCATATACTTCATAGGTATTTCTTTTTTTTTGATTAAAGAAATGTGTTTCTTACAGATGCCCGTGGCAAAAGAGGGATTACTATGACTACATATTTATTTGTCCAGTCATTTTAGTGCTCATGGTGAGTTATTAATTTAAATAAATATTTTGACATCTGTATTGCTTAGTTTTATAGAATTCAACAGCTTTTAAATTAAACTTCTAATGATTTTCATTTAATTTTTGAACCTTCGAAAGTTTAATATTATTTGTATAAATTTCCAGCAAAATAAAAAACGGCAAAAACGATTTTTATCACAATTTTACTATCAATAAAAAGAAATTTCATGAAAATTTATTTAAAAATTTATTTTTGTTTATGGAATAAAATATTATTGTAATTTTTGTCAATGAAAAAATTAATTTATTGATCTATAAATTTTATTACTGTGTGAATTTCAGGTGTGACTATGTTTGAAAATCGATTATTTGCGTAACTAGGATTTTATTTTATTTAATTTTCTTAATATTTTAACAGGTGTTTTTAAAAAATCGTTAGAATATTCTTTCTAGGTCTATATTTTTGGAAATTTTTATATTTATGTCTGCATACGTGTTAATTTTATGTTACATTTTTAGATATTTTTTTTCCAAATATAAAGCATAATTGACATTTTTTAGAAAAAAAAAACTTCCTAAATTTAAATTTTATGCAAAAATTTTCAAATTTGCTAAAGTCATTTCTCAATTTCTTTTATAGTTTCGGAACCAGAGAATATGTAATTTATAAATTCAAAAAACAATCATAGTGATTTTAATGTTTCACATGGTGAAAAAAATTAAAATTTCATGTTTTTAGTAAAAATATAAAGTTATGTAAAAATTTTAAATTTTATATTGTTTATCAGTTATAGTTAATAATTAAACAAGGGATAAAATATAACTTTTTTTAGTTTCGGAGATAGATAATATGTTCCTTATGCTATCTTCAAAATTTTAAGCAAATAATTTGATAAACTTCTAAACTAGATGATTTTGTTTTTACCTCTTTTTAGACTTGTAATATCTTCAAAAAAATTTTACCACTTAACTTGTATATTTTAATTTCATAGATGTTTTTCTTATAAATATTCACAATATTTATTCAGTATCTTTTTCATGTAAATATTCACAAATCTATTAATTTTTCAGCGTTTTTCAAAAAATTCATCCTGTACGTAGTAGAAGAGAATACCCTCTTCATGCTATACATTTAAAGAATATACAATAACAAAAAAATAATAATATTTTCTCACAAATAAATAAGTGAATTATAGAATCAACGATTATATAATGAGTATACACTCTTTAGATTTGTGATTTAGGCATAAAAGGAAAATTTTTGTTTTAATTCCATGTTTATTTTACCATTTTAAGCGTCTCGGTTCTAAAATATTATCTTTTTTTTTCAATTATTTCTTTACTCTATTTCTTCTTCTTTTCACAAAAGAAAAAATAACTCAGTTCGTAGAGCAAAGAATATTTTTTTGGAACAGCTTTTTTTTTCTTTTCACAAAAGCAGGACTATTTCATGCTATACAAAATATTTCTAATGTCCTTTCTATTTAGGTCAATTTATATTTTGAAACAAAACTAAGATGAAATATTGTATATAAATCATTATATTTTACAAGGATTCATTTTTTGAAAAACTTTTCAAGGTCAAAAATAGAATTCATGTCATTGTGCAGGAAGAAGAGTTTTTTTTCGATTGCTATTGATGTTCTCCACTTAATGCTAACATTTAAAGTCCCTTAAGAGGACAATCCCCATCAGGCCATTAAGAACAGGAAGATACTTCGAAGCATTCTTTCAAACGATACATAATGACAAACAAAGAAGTCAAGGGGACTTTCTTCTTCTAAGAGGGTCGCATTCTAAAGACCTGCAAGATAAGAAAGGGAGCATTCAACCGGTTTCTGAATAGAAACCATAAGAATACCCTCTTAGTTTGTATTCGCACCCTGATCAATATAATTGCTGCAGAACACAAAAGGAACGCTGTCATTATCACTAATTGACGAGTTTACTTAAAGAAAAAGGGTAATGATGACGTTTCCATGAACGTCGTAAGAAAAATATAACAACAACGACATTAGAATCATTATCTGTACTAATAATAACGATGAATATGTGTGGATTACTGGCTTACAGGTTAGACTATTTGATTTATAGCTACAAAATGTGACTCATATATATACCTTCATAGTAGGTTTGTGTATCTAAAAATGTATTTTTTTTAAAAAACTCTAATCCTTTAAATATTAATTTGAATTTTGGAGTGTTACGATAAATAAAAATATATTAAGCTTAAAAAGGAATTTTACATCATTTTGAGGCTCAAAAAAATTGACTGAAATATACATATGCTGTGTAATTTATAAAAAATGCTTTGAAGTAGAAAACATTTCAGTCGTTCACCAAATATATATATCCACGCGATATTCTTTCATTGTTTAAAGTCAAGGAAGAAGATTACTGCTTAATACCTGTGTAGTTTATCAGACAAAAAATTTATAAGTAAAACTACTTACTGTACTGTAGAATTTAGAAATTCATTGAACTACACATTATAGTTTTTAATGGCTCTGTGATTTCTCTGGACTCGTATCCATTAGACAGGTTCTCCTACATAGCGTATAGAAGATATGCAAGCCCCTAGTCCGTTAAAATAACATTGTTTTAATGTCTGACAATTTGGCAAAATCAAAAACATTAAATTATATTTGTTGTTGTTTCTTATGCCACTTGCCATGGTCAAGGTCGCTGAGGTAGTCAGCCATTTTAGCCTAATCAGCGTCTTTTTATAGAAGCGCCAATTAGGGCCAAGAGTACGTCTTAGCTACTCATGCATCACATTCGCTCTCACCATTCTTTTTTTTTACCCGGGGACACAATCACACTTCTCACAGATAGGACAAATGAAGAATAACCATATCCTAACCGGGACTGGGACTAAAACCCAGGACACCCATATCATTGGGAAGATACACTTCCTCATTAGCAAGGAAATTGAAAGCAACTATTATTAATATTTTTGACAAACCAGCTGGTCGTGAGAGGTGGATAACAAACAGAAAATCAGTTTTCATATTATATATATATATATATATATATATATATATATATATATATATATATATATATATATATATATATATATATAGGGTTGGATCTTGTCGTGAAACATGCGGCAATATTCTCACACGAAACTTTCTCATAAATGATACTAGACTCACCGATCCCTCCACAGGCACGCGGAATAAACCCTAAAACTGAATGACCCAGCTGCCGCAACAGTAACACAGGCAGAAACTCTGGTTTAGTCCTAAGGCCATCCCCGGCTACGGTACAACCCTTACCATAGGAAGTCCGTCCCGTAATCAATGTGAGTAGACTAATCCCCACCTAAATTTGTGCCCTTCAGGGTGGCAGAACCCAACAACCATGCAGTTAGCATCTCATCCCCATTTCAAGGTTATTTCGGGGGGAGGGGAGGTTCACATAAATAAGGCATCAGCTAATCCTAGAAAGAAGATTCAATAAGCTCAATGCGAAATGTACGAGATTTAATAGCCCCAAGTTTTAAGTTCTTATCAATAGATCTGCTGTTAAAGGATTTAAATATAAGGTTTAAAATTACTCTAATGTTTACTAATATTTTCTATTTTGTTAAATCAATTTAATTATAAATCCAACTAAATAGTAGAAATTTATAAATTGCTATTTTTATAACAAGACACTGGCATGCATTTGAATAGCTTTGCCTTCGTGGTATTATTATTTTTATATCTTTTAATTTAACTTACCATAGTTTCAAAACTAGAATACAATGAAATCGCATTTAACAAGCACCTTGCTAAAAGAGAGATTTGTATAATAAGCGAAATAAAATATTAAAAAATGGACTCGTTTAACAAATGATGTTTGACTGAACAAGAACCTTTTATATGCATTGGATCTTTTTATTTACAGAACCTTTACATTTACATAACTTTGGACAGTGGGTTTTTCCTATGCGACACCTAAAGATTTGAATAAATTAAATCACAATCAATGCTTAATCATAACCAACGAGATTGTGCATCTGAATTAGATTGTGCTGCTAGTGGCGAATAGCAACTGCATCCAATATTTGAAGGGAAAAAACAGAGGAAAAACTATCAAACATCATCTTATTATAGGAACTTATTTTTTGTCAGAGCAAAAAGTAGCAGATAAGATTTGGATCAGAAAGGAATAAATAATCGAATCAACTAAGCAACAACCTTCGAATGAAATAAGGCAGAAGCCAAATGCACGGAAAATAATTACATCTTATGTTGAGAACCATCATCCTATTAAGGCAGTAATTATATGCACAACAAATTCTTTTAGTGATAACGGTATACCTTATTTTCACTAAATTTTGAAACATATCCAAAGACATATGTCTTTACACAATTTTCTTGTAAAACCAGAGGGGGTGATCTTCCCAAAACTTTTACGTGTACTCTTTCATAGAGGTATATCAACTCTGAAATAGCTTTACATGTCATTGTTGTAACCTTTGGCGTGAATTCAGCATTTTGACAAAATCTATCTTGCCATATTTGGCGATTAATCACTGTTATTTGGTTAATGGCACCTAAAGAAAGACTTTGTGTTTTAGATGTAATTAAGTAATGCATTTTAGAGTTACAGAGATAATCGAATCATCAAATTGTCTTGGAGTCTCGAATTCATTTTCAAAATATTTCTTTTATTTGTTTATTCAGTTTTCTTACTAGTGAATGTCAGAATGTAATATTTGTAAAATGCTTTTATTTCAGAAAAACAGATAAATTCAATAAAAAATAAAATGATGAACAAAAAGTTACTAGCTTTGCATCATGTATCTATAAAGCAGTCTCTTTCAGCAATATTTTTATGAGCCAAAATATTTCTTGCTCTGCATCATACACCTATCAGATATTTTCTTCCAACAATGTCTTTATAAGCCAAAGCTGATATACAGCCACAAAAGGCAATAAGAAACATCTTCCCAACATGACAAGAACAATTTTAGAAGACCTATTTGGAGCAATGCAATATAAAGCTGGTCCTGGTCATGGTATCATATCGGAAATTGCCACTAAGGAAAAAGTGTTTATACTACAGATTCGCGAGTTTTCTATTCTATGGGAGCTGTCAAGAGATATTTGCGTCTTCGCTTACTGCAAAGGCCACAGCAAAACGAATTTAGAAAGCTTGAATCTCCCATTTCCTGTTATGGTCAGAATCATTTGACAGAAGTCCTGTTTCTGATAAATTTTCTAGAAATCCTTATAAATTAGAGATGATCTGCTAAATTAAGAAGGATAAAATTGAAGAAAAAATGTTAAGAATAAAATAATAAAAAAACCTTCTTACTGAGACAAGTACGTTTTTGTAACTGAAATTCTTTCCTACGATGAAAATATTTTACAAAATATTTTTTTGAAATTCATAATATGGCGTAATCTCAGAGACGCTCTTGTATAGAATAAAACGTGATTTCTTTCACATAATCATGGATTATATTTGTTTTTATCGTTGCTCAGAAAGAAAAGAGGAGAACAAAAGTGTTTTGGAAATAAAATATTAAGAACATTAATCGGAATGTTAAAAGATATTTGAAGACTTTTGATTGATTGATTTTCTTGGTATTATTTATTCATGATACTTCTTTCTATGCAGGTAAACATCATTTTCTTAACAAAGATCATGTGGGTGTTGATCACAAAGCTAAGAGCTACCAATACTGTCGAATCCGAACAATACAGGTTTGTAACAATCTTATTTGGCGCATACTATTGCCTTAAATATATACATAAATTGTATCAAAACAATTCAAAACTTTTCTCCTCTTTAAATTACAATTATGAATGAATCTGTAGAATAAATAGGAGATAATGTAACCACAAACCAGCAAAGGCCACTTCAACCGCCGACGACTACGACGGGAACTATGATGGAGTATTATGGGTTATCACTGGCAAAGGTACAACCTTTCTTGTTCAAAGAATGTCCAGTCATCGATGGGTAATACCAGACTCATCCCCCTCCATTTCAGTACACACCCTGGTTTGCGAAATCCAACCACTATACTGGAAACTTCTCAACCTCATATCTGAGGTGCCCTGGTGTATACGAGACAACGTAAAAGAGTTTTTATTACAATAACAAGTGTGTGGAATAGTTTTTAATTTATATAAATAACTGACAGAAGGTCATTTTCAATTCAACTGTTTGGCTTTTAGTCACATTATTTATATAGATGACAGATATACAATTACGATTAGAGACACTATTGTTTAGTATTTAGAAGACTCTAAATTCCCCAAAATTACAAGAATGATTACCTGTACATAAATGTAAAGACATGTGTTTCACGAAAAAAAGTTAACTTATTCATATACACAGTAAATATTCGGTGGAAAGGATTCTTAAGGATTCTGATTTCAAAGTCAAGAGAAATATAAATATACAACCTAAGCCTAAGTCCTTATTTAAGTTATTAATACTGAAAAAGAGAGAATGATAATTACATGATTTTCACACATGTTCCATAATAAAAGTTTTACTTCCCTCATATTGCATATTTCATGATTCATGAACAATGTTGAGAGCGTCACAAAATTTCAGATTTTTATTTTCAGATTCTCTCACAAAACCTTTAATACTTCATAAAATAGTTATGAAAATGGGTTGGCCATTATGAAAATTTTATTATCAAATTAAAATTCATTTACAAGATCACATCGAAATTTTCTCATCTGATTTCTGGAAATTATCAGATACTGCTTTTATATGTATACGAATGTAAAAAAATGAAACTCCGGATTAATTTGGTTTAAAATTTGATACGAATCTAAAATGCAGTTGCAGAAATTTCGTGCTTGATTTTAATAATTAAGTGTTTTACATTATGTTGTTATTTTCCAAAGAAATCCGCCCCTCCCCCCCCAAATTCATTAACAAACAGAAAACAATTCCCGTGAATGAGCTACTTTTCCTACAATTCCCCCATTTCTTTATGCCTGATGAAAGAGAAAGGAAATATTAAAGTACAAACAAATGTTTTGAAAGCTTTTCTATTTTTCAGTCATTAAATTCTAAAATTTTAAAATAGATCGCATTTAAAAAAATCGTTTATCAATAATTTTCATTGTATAGAAATATATAATATTTTAAATATAAAGAATAATTATAGAAACATTTTATAATGAAGATCATATAAATATTTATAAATATGGCAATATTTGATTCAGAACGGTGGATCATGTTTCCTCCGCTGCCATTCGCATCGTCTCTTATTCATTATCGTTGGGACACCTTGAGTGTGTAGACGAAAAGCAGCCTAAACAATTTTCAAACAAATAAGCTGATTCTCTCTTCTCCTGCTGGCTTGGTATTGTTTATTTTATGATACTACAGCTTTTGGTTGCAGATATTTTTTCATAGTATGGGGTGGGGGATTGTGCCTCGAACACTGTTGACCATTTGTAGGTTATATTTTCTGTTTTACTAACATTTTGTAAGGTCTCTGTTTTCATTACATTGCAGACTAAACAGAAACGAATAATTATTAGCCCTTTAATTAAAAAAATCCTTCCAGCAAGATGAAATGTAAAGATTCCTTTTCATATAAATTAATATTTCATGAATATAATTTCAAACAGTAGGGCTTGGGAATCACTTTTCAGCTCCAATATTCTAAGACATTGCAGTTATCGTAAAAATTTAAATACAAAAGTTGTTTGTTTTAATGAGGTGATAATCTGAGAAATTTGATTTATTTGTCTGTCTTCAATATTAAGAAAGTTATTGTGGAATGAAAGTTTCAGCCCCCTACGGCCCACCATTCCTACCACCTTTTAGAAGAATAGTTCATTTTTAAAAACTTATCCAGTTTTATACATTTATAACACCATATTCCAAGTCGGTTAAAACACAAACTAAATTACTGCAGTTAACTAGATAACTTTCATAAAATAAACTTTTGAACAAATTTATTCACAAAATAATCTTTTGAACGAACTTGTTCGCTAAAAAAACTATTGAACTAAAGGTAGTTTGGTGATCGGTGAAGATACCTAAAGTTATGTCGTGGAATCAACAATAAATTGCAGTCTTCCTAGAGGAATGTATCTAATATTCAAAATGGAATTACAAATTGAATTTGATGTCTATATTAAGGGACTTCAGAGAACCCCACCTCTTTATTAATTAAATATAAGAAATACTGTCATTTCAGAAAAGCAGCCAAAGCCTTACTCGTCCTCATACCACTTCTGGGGGTGACGTACATTTTAGTCATCGCAACGCCAAGTCACAGAACGGGAGAGGTTGTTTTCACATTCATACAAGCCACTCTTCTATCGATACAGGTAGGTGAATCGTCGCTTGTTTATGTTCCTGTCAAGAATTATTTTCGAATGCTAAATAAATTAATAAATTAAAAAAAAACAGTAATTATCAAAAGTTTTCCGGATTTAATTAACGTTTGTGGAGGATTTGAGTTAAAATAAGTTATGAACCCGTCTTTATTTTCTATAAAACCATTTTTTTCTTGGTCTTAATTTAGCAGAAGCGGCAGTGTTATTATTGCTTATGGCGCTTACCATAGACAAGCCCGCTGACGAAGTCAGAGATTTTAAGCCGGATTTTAGCGTCTCTTGCTGGTGCACGTTAAACGTTCGATCCAAACGTTCTCTCTCTGGTCTGGTCTGGTGTGAACAGGGGGTGCCAGTTTAGTTGTCGCCCTCGTCATCTGACCGCTGTTCATAATTACAGGATCCGTTCCAAAATAGCCATAGTGTTACTTTACAACGGGTTGTTAATATAACTAAAACTAATAAAAATGGAGCTGCAAGAAGTAACATGAAAATATCAGATAAAAAAAGGCATAAGAAATTAAATATATTTAGAGAATCAAATGTCACATTAAGAAATAAACAATTTTTTTAGGATGGATCTTCACTTAATTTGATATTAATCTTTCTCATTGGCAGAAATTATCACCAAAATATAATGTACATTTTAATGGCATTTGGATTTGTTATTTATCAAATTTGTAATCATTACTAAAATAATCGAACATTTATATTTAAAATTTTCAGTTTATTTACATTTATAATCAAAAGTTCATTATTCTGTATATAGTTTTCATAAGAAATTTCACTCAGTTATTTTAAAGTGTTATGCAAATATTGATGAAAATTCTATTCTTAATTATTAATTTATTCTACAATTCTATTAAATGATGGGTTAAAGTTGGTATAAATGTCAATTGTATTCTAGTGATCTAAGCTGAAACATTTCTAAGAAATTTAGAAAAATATATTTGCAATCATCTTACAATTTGTGCATTTTATTTTACAGGGTTTTATCGTAGCTGTCTTGTATTGCTTTTTAAATGGAGAAGTAAGTGTAAACATAATAGGATAAACTTTGATTTTTAAAAATTATTTCATTCCTACTTTCATTTCAATACTTTTTTTATTTAAGAAACCGTTGATTACATTCCTAAAATATTAAATCGTGATATAAATAAAAAGTAGAAGCTGCATAAAAAAGTCTCAAAAATAATTACGTTTGAAAATTAAATATTAAAACTTAAGTATTCAGATAAGAAATTAATAAGAGTAATGAATATTGGGATATAATATATTTTAAAAGCTAGTGAATTTTGATCAAACAGTTGCATTTTTGTTCAAATAAATTAACATTTGAGGTGTAGTAATATTTTTCATATCTTGTTCCAATTTTTAATCTCTAATAAAATATTTTTTATTCATCCGCTCAAGTTCAAATACATTTTTTTAAAACTTGCAGTGGATGACACTCGATGTTAAAGCAGTTTTTTCAAATATTAACTTATTAACTAAATCTAATTAGTTTTTAATACTTTTAGTTTTAGAAGTTTGTAATGAAAGTTGAAATCAACGAGCAGTAGCTCAATCGGTAAAATGCGAGGATTTAACTATCTTTATGAGAAGATGAAGAATGCGAGTCCTACTCTTGCAAAAAATCACTAAATTTTCGATAAGCTGTTCATACAAATTTTAATTATTTAATAAAAGTAACTAAAAATTATTTTCTTTGTTGACCTAAGTAAGATTTGACATAAATTTTTTTGTATACTACTTGTTTATGCTACCTGGTTCTTGAAAGTACCAACTTAAGTTAGTCCTTTATATTTCTAACATCACCATCCTTCCAATAGATATTAATAAAGATATTTAATAAATTATTAATGTAAGAAAAATAAAAATCTAGGTTTTAGACGACAACCCGAGGAAGAAATAAAATTTTATCAATGAATATTAATTTTAATATCTATTTGATCAAACAA
The DNA here is from genome assembly GCA_026289955.1 of Argiope argentata. Lineage (NCBI taxonomy): Eukaryota > Metazoa > Arthropoda > Arachnida > Araneae > Araneidae > Argiope > Argiope argentata. The sequence continues at coordinate 3,441,799 of JAOUZG010042725.1, forward strand.
ATAGTTATTATATTAAATTCTATTAAAAACTCAAATTATTTCAATTGTTAATTCGGCTATTACAATAACGCAATAAATATATTTTAGTTAATTAATTAATTAAAATATTTTTCTCTTCTCTATGTTATTATTCGAAAGCTTATACAATTATGTGATAATAAAATTTAAACATTTCGACTAATTTAATTAGGATATGAAAAGTGCACTAATAAACTTTTTAAATGATTACATCTATTATATGTATTATTAACTTTTTAATAATACATATAATTTAATTTTTTACTGCTACTTAAGAACAATATGGAATATTACTTTATTTATTTTCAATAATATAATGGGTAATCGTTCTGATTATTTTTGAAATATTATTAAAGCTACTTATGTTATTTTGATATGGTTTAATAATCTATACATTAGTTGCATATTTTTAATTATAATTTTTAATTTTTATAAATGTTTATTTAGTTTTTAGATGTTTTGACACGTTATATATTTTCATATTTTATTAAAGAAATCAAATTTAATGAAATTTATTGAAATTTTCATAATTTGAAGTTATATTTGTAGATTTCAAATACTGTTTAACAGTTTTGGGGTTTTAAATATATGTTTGTTCTGATGCGCCAATTTAAATTTATGTTCATTCTGATTCCGTATATAAGATAAATTTTTTTCATGTAATTGAAAATCATTTTTAGTTTAATGTGAATTAAACTTCATATAAAAATTCAGGATTAAAATATCGGTATCAAGATATTGCTCTCCCAAAGTTGTGGTTATCTGCATTTGGGTGTTTTCTTTAATTTGCATATTCATTAATGTTAACAGTGAAAAATTCTCTTTTTATTACTTAAGCATATGAAAATACTGAATATTTGATCACAGCCGCAAGAAAACGCAAAATGAATCCGCATCATTATGACCAGAGCATAGTAAAAACTCTAAAAATAATATACCCCCTGGTTTCTAGAGATACATCATAATTCCTTCCATGTCATTAGAGATGCCAACTACCCTGTCTTATACGGTGACTTCTTATCTCTAGATATACATTGAATTCATAATTATATGTTTTTTTATCCATTATAGATAGCATTTTTTTCATGCAGTTTCTAAAAATTATAATAGCTTTACATTTAGTATCATGCTATACAAAGAAAAAGAATTATTTCGGCAAGGGGAATCATAAATGCTCATTCAAATAATGAAAACACTGACTAATTTTATTCGTTTTTATGCATTTGAATTAATGGCAAAGAGAAAGTAGACCAAATGCAGATTTTTCTGTTAATTAGGAGTGTTTCTATATGTCATATAGCGTGTACTTTCAACACAATGAAGAAAATGTTGGTAAAACATTACAATATAAAAAACCATTAATAAATTCGAAAAGATAGGGTCTCTCATCAAAAGAAGTGGATCTATAGCCATCATTGTCTTTCAGAAAAGTTTTAATATAGGGTCATGAACTATTTTAACTTTGTAATTTGTGTTGAAAGTTCACTCCATGTAATGGGTGAAACAAATACCATTCGACTGAATAATCTCGATTCCTTCTTCAGACGCTCGTGGCATTTCTTTTTAATTGGTTCATGTTCATGGAAACAGTTGAAAATGGACAATAAAGTAATATTTTGACCATTAGGTAGACCAATAACCAACTCTATATTCTGCGTATCAAATCAGCCTAGGATACCTAATTTATCAAATCGTTTGCATATTTATCAACCAGAGGTAGACGTTGTGAATCGGAACTGTACAAATCTAGGCAGATAAAACGTTGCGCTGTATCGAACAACATTATTGCACAATATTGTACAATATCATAAATTATCGCAAATATTGTGAAACATCTTTGAAGTGTTGAGGATACAGAAATCAATTCTCATGATTTCTGTATCCTCAATAGGGTTGGATTGAACCGCTTTCTTTCTTTATTAGGTCCAGAATTCGGTCCGAAGTCGCCTCGAACGATGGAAAATCCGCAGAGGCATCAACAGCCGCCAAAGCCAATCTTTCAGCTTCAGATGCTCACCCCAAGAAAACTTCTACCGGAATGTCCCTCGGGGTAGCTGCATCAGCTTCGCCACCTCCATGTCCTTTGTCAACCGATCCCCCTCCGTACCTGCCATCAATAACTACTTGCCCCCACCGGACTCCCTCCCCATGAAGGATGACGTCGTTTAGAAGCCCCTGGGCGTACGTGCATGAATCCTCTTGTTTGGTGTTTGAACCACTTGTTATTGATCAATGTGAAACTGTTATTCAACGTCATTTGTGCATGTGTTTTGTTAGATCATTATGAGTTGTCATGTTTTCTTCATCGAAAGTCAATCGTAGCTACTTACAGGAAGTGGATCGTCATGGGCCATTGTGGTTGCCCACAGGATGTGAACGGTCATGGGTTATCGTTTATTTATAAGCTTCCAAAGTGGATGTAATTTTATGAAATTGTGATGTTCATTTTCGGTATGGTTTTATCATAAACTCGTATTTGATAACATGGATCAGAACGTGACAATTTATTAAAATAATGAGTTACATTTTTTTTAATAAGATGTCTAAATTTAAATCCAGTTTTAAAGGTAAAATATTTTTGTTTCTAACATTCTTTAATGTCGAAATGAAAATACAAGAATAATACCGCAACGATATTGGAAAAATTTAAAGTTAAATCTTTGTGAAGAAATATTTTGCCCTCTAATTTTTTATTAAGTCCATTATTTTATCACAACAATTAGCGCGTGACTATATAAGTAATGAAAAAATATTTTATTATTGGTAACCAATTCTGTCATGTCAGAACATGGTGTTATTTTTTGGATGAGGATTTTTTCGTCAACAAGAATCCGTAGGTGAAAAATAAAAATTTTATTATCTGTACGAACATCTAAAAAAAATCAGCTTTTAATAACGTGCTGCTTTTGCATTTACAAAAGCTAATAAGTTAATACAGCAGCAAATAAAACCTACAAAATCGTAATTTTGAGCACGTGATATTTTTTTAAACAGTAAATGCGAGACATGATTTCTTGGATCGTTTGCAATACCTAAGTAAACTAATTCAATGAATAAAAATATAATTTGACTAGCACGAGCACGGGGTGCTTCGTCATTCAAGAAAAAGTTTTCTGTCATTTATTGAAATATGCACAGCAGATTTCATTTTAATCTTTATTTTTTTTAAATATATAATTGGTAAACAACTTTCAGAATTTATAGAATTTATTTCTTCATTCAATTCATTTAATTCTTACTTTCTAATAAAAAAAAATTTCGGCCTCTAACTATACTTTTGTGAATTAGGAGAACAAAAACAATATATGCTATTTGGATTAATTAAGTAGATTAATTAATAAAAATAAGCGTTATTTATTATTATTTATCAATGCATAGAGATTTCATTAATAGTATTACTATTAATTTTTAATGCAACTGTTAAAAATATCTTTCTAAAGGTCGACTTTCTAAAGGCCTCTAAAAATTGCAGAACTTATATAAAACATTTATTATTCATAACTGCTATACTCTTTTAATATATTTTGAAGACAGATAAAAGGAAAAGGGAAAAAATAATTGAATAAATATAAATTGAAACTTTTATTATGAATTACGCGGTTAAAAAAGTTTTATCCAAAACATTTATATTTTTTATAGAATAATAATAAAAAAATAGCTTAATTACTGCCAAATATTGAGACGTGTTGCATGTGGACATGCACACAACATTCAACTTGCATTGCAATATGCTTAATTAAGGGAATCTATGAATTTAAAAAGAACAAACGATTTTCATAATGATTTCTTCATATTGGCAACACATAAAATTCCCACTGATTCAAATAATTATTTTTTACAGCAATACTAGTTTATATTGCTGAAAACAGGGCACATTTAAAAAAATGCAAAATGAATCATAACAAAAAAAAAACTATTCTTTCACATTTTTATGTGAAATCTAGTCATCTGAAAAATGAACAGTCCGACAGTCTAATTGGTAGTATTTAAATATTACTGGGCGTATTACTATTGTTTGAATGCGATCAGACATATAGTTGAGTTAATAGACAAAAGACAATTCTTTCATTTGCTAATCAGTCTATTATAAATTGGTTATGAACTTTCTTTTCAATGCAAATACAGTAATTTATTACCTGCCATTATTATGAATTATTAACAATATTTTTGATATTTTTCTTTATATAGGAAGGCTTTCTAAATGATATTGCTAATCATCACAAAAATAACAAAATTTCGTTGTATTTAAATGAAATAAATAGTTTGTTTCGTATAAATACAACAATAAATTCTTTTTCATATTACAACAATAAATATTTTTTCATCTTATTTTCATTGCTAAAATGCAAAATTACTACAAAGGAAAATGATATATTAAGCAGAACATACATTTGAAAATGTAATGAAATCAATTTTCTAGCGAAATTGAATATTCTTTTTTTTTTAATTTCATTACAAACCCAGCAATAACATATCTTTACTAATAGACTTCTTTTATGCCTATTTTTGTTTCAAAACAGCGATGTATGATGAAGAGCAAGTTACCACTAAAGATACACTCGTTCACATATTGAATTCCTCGCTTGAAAAAGAAACTGGCTTTATAACTGAGCATTAGTATAAAGCTTATACGGCCGGTTAGGGTTGGTTTAGCGCTCAGAAGGTTAACATAAAGAAGATAAATTTTATGTATTGCAATTTAATTGCATTATTTACCATAATAGCAAACTATTTTTTTTTAGGTAACAAGGCTACAAAGCAAAAACAAATTTTTTTTCTCGATAAATGACATTTTTTACCATCAATCTTTAGATTTGAAAGACCATGTGGTTCCTGATTATTTCAAATTTGTGATGAAAATGTCTGTAGAATCGAGGAATTTATAATTGAGTAATTTTTAATATTCGTGGAAACATTTATTGTTTTGTAAATACTTCGTGTTGATGCAAAATTTCTTCAGTTACAGTGTAGTTATTGTTATAATAATGTCAATCTGTTATTTTGTACGTAACTATTAAGCCAACAACGTATTATTTTTAACTAAAAGCAATTATTACTTATATTGAACAGTAATCGATAGTATCACCCCTATAATACCTTTCAATGCTTAAATAAACTTTTAAAATTAAAATATTGGGTTGATTATTAATTTTTTTAGCTATAAAGGTAGATAATACTTTAAAAGTATGAAATATCACATATAAATAGTTTTTATGTTTTTTTTTTAATGTCAGATATTCTTTATGAAACAAAAAAAATCTAAAACTTTCCCCCTCCCCTCAAAGAATTTCCTGAAATTTTTCATGACGATGACAAGGCTCCGATGACGTTTAATTTAATGAAGTACCAATGATTATATGTCTATAATGTTCTAATGCACGCGTTCAAACGAAATTAACAGATAATAATGATTTAATAACTGTAACTGCTTTTATCATGGCAGGTCAGGTGCATATGTCCAATTGGATCTAAGAAGAGGGGCTAAATATAATGATTAAGAAATTGGTACAGTATTTACTGGTTTTAACGGTGACCACAACGCGCCAAAAAATTCGTCTAATTATAAAAATATACTGAAGATCATAAATATATATAATAAATTTGTTCATAAATATCAATCAAATCACAGGCAACTTGCACGTTTATAATTGAAATTGCCAAATTGATGATTTTTCCCTTTTTGGTTGGGAACAAATTTTTCAAATGTTTCATATTTGACCGAATATTTCGGTGCTATTTGTTGCCATTACAACCGACGGGTATTGTTGGTACATCGCGTTCAATGCACGTAGTTATTGATTTTGAGCTTAAGCTTTGAGTTGAAGCAAGTAATGTACGGAAATTATATGGATTTAAAACCATATACCTTGGTGATTAATAATTAGATTCTACAGGAAAATCATTAAAACTGGGGCAGATGGATTCAAAGTAAATTGTTATTTATCTCAAACTTTATAAATGAACTCAAAAAACAGAATAGGCGTGCATAATATGCATTACTTTGAAATTCCTAGTCATCTTTATTACAACAAAAGCATCAATCTTAAAACAATAATTTAATCATCAGGTAACACAAACCATTTGAATTATGTAAGCGTATCAGAGATATGCTAATTTAAAATTTATCTTAAGTTAGCAGATGCTTCATGTCTTCTAAACAAGTTTTGGGAAGATTTAAACATTATTTTTTATAAATAATACTACCATTCTGAATACCTACCACTTTGAAATTATGGAGAATAAATATTGGTTTCTTTTGTCTTGCGCAGTTTTTTATTTCATTTTATACAGAGGTTTTGTTTTTGAACTATATGTGAATATTGATGTTCATTGTGATGTGTGTGGTGTATGTAACGTTGTTACTGTTCAATGATATACAGACAATTATAAATGTGAAAACAAAATCATATTGGAACCCAAGACCTATCTCTAAATATATGCAAATGAATGGCCTAAGAACTCATTAAAATGTGTGAGTTCTTAGTCCCCATATTTTGTGAAAGCTTCAGTTTTACCCAATATTTCCCATTATAACCAAATGCTCAGATTAACTGTAAACCCTTTCTAAATATGAATATGTGTAAAATAAATATTTTACCCTCCAATGTATTACTAATCTTTTAAAAGCTCAATGTGCTGTGTATGGAATGCATATAATTCCATTTTTATATTGTACATGAATTCTTAAAAATGTATGAAAATTCATGCAATAAAATATTCATGTTAGTGTACTTCTCTGTCCATTTATTTATTTATTACTTAATAATTTATTTTATCGCACAAAACAAATCAGATTCTTGTAAAATATTGTACTATATTATATAATATTATAAATATTCAGAAATGTCATTCAATATTGTAAATATTGTATAATATCGTAAAATATTGTAAATATTGTATAATATCGTAAAATATTGTACAATATATATGTATTAATAAGGCTATAAATTTTTAAAACACTTGTTATTTTTATTCTACATCATTTTTTTCTTTTGATCCTAAAGTAAGCAAACTTGTGAAAAGACAAGACAATAAAATATTTAAAAAGTAAATAGAAAAAATTTGGATTAAATAAATTAAGTGATAAATTAAGAAATTTAAATTTTTTTTGTATTTATTGTTTTTAGCTATATTTATAATGGTTTCAATATTTTTGATAGGACATCCATTGAGTGTACATAAAATTTATCGGTATATCGTTCTAATAAAGAGACTAATAGTAGGTACTAGAAAATTATATTAAAGATTCAAAGAAATATCAAGTTTGAAAATTTAGAAGACACTTTCTATTTTTGAAGAAAATTAACCGGAAATCAAAAAAATTATACTACGTGTTAAAAGGAATATCTTACGGGGCTTTAAAATAAATCTGTGTGAAATATTAAATTCCTTTTTTAATAGCTACTGCAAGAATTCGATTTTCCTTTACAATCGCAAAAAAGAATTAAATGGCTAATTTTAGTTTTGGATAATCAGTTTATATAAAAAGAAAAAAAAGAATGAAAATTAAATATACATTGTAAAATTTGTTTTAAAGGTGTATTTCAGAAATAATTTCTTTTTTCGTACATAAATTAAAATTTAAATCACATTATTTGATATTAACACTTAAGATTAAGAAAAAAGATACCATTTGTCATAAGAAATTTATGGCTATAATGCAATTTAAAATTCCTAATTACAGCTTTGTGCAAAGGTATCCCATAAAGAACCTATAAACGTGTATCATATTTCAAAATTTGTCATTAATGACGCCATTTTTCTTAAATTATGGGCAAAATCATTGTGCTTCGCTCCATTTTTATTGCATCAATTATTCTTTTCTATCAAAAATAGCTTCTTTATTTTTATTTGAGCAATTTGGGGATTTTCGAATAAGGCAATGGAACTATTAAAATTCTGATTCGATTTTAATCCGTTAAATGGTTCATGAAATTTACGGGTCAATATTTCTTGTAGATTATAAAAGTTTCAAATAAGAATGTTTTTGAGTATAATAATGCCAAGTGTTAGAAATTGAAAACGATTTTTCTCGATTTTAACAAGCAATTGCTTCCAGCATTGTTTACTTTTAGAATTATTGATTTCTACCTCATTGTAGCTACCTTGTTCATTCCGTTTTGTTTTTAGAAAGAGGTGTAAAAAATATACTTTATGTGGGAAAATTTGCGGAATTCACAGCGAAAAAATGACAATATATAGCTAATTTTTTAATTAACAAGAATCCTAATTAAAAAAAATTATAACATCGTGAGATGAGCATTTTTACTCTCTAAAGTACAGGGTGTTCGCATTTAAACAATCCTACTTTAAAATTGTCTACAGGCGAAACTATTATTCATAAAGTTATGGAATTGTGCATAGGACATAATGAAAGGATGGAAATTTTTTGAGCGAATAAAAAAAAAGGTTCAAAATTTCGACATTAGAGACAGTTTTTCGAATGAATTGCAAATATTATTGTAATAAAAAAAGGTTAAGATGTATCTCCTTCATACATTAGCTATTGCGTAAAGGACGTTCTCCATAATCATTTTACAGAAGAACGGATCATCAGCGGTCACTTTCATAATCTGGGGCCTCCTCGGTCTCCAGACTTAAACCCATGTGACTTTTGGCTTTTGGGACATTTAAAACATCTAGAAAGTCTTGATAACCCAAAACTTCTCTTGATTTAAAAAGCAACAACTCACAGCATGTTCTTACTATTTCCATGTACACGCTATCTTACGATTCCAGATGGTGACGGAAAATGATGGCCATCATATTGAACAAGTTTTGTTGTAATTAATTTGTCAAAAATAATTTAAATCTGTAATTTATTAGAGAAACTGCCCTTGGTGGTGAAATTTTGAACTACATTTTTATTCGTTCAAACACATTCCCCATTCTTCATAATAATATGAAGAATGGGTCCTATATAAAATTTCATAATTTTCTGAATAACAGTTTCATCTGTAAAATCTCTAAAGTAGGGTCGTTTTATTATGGATATTCTATATATCTGGTCAGAATAAGGAAACTCCAGGTCAAAAGGTTTGGTTACTAGAGCGCAAATGTACGCTCACACACATTTTTTGCTTTTCTTTTATTTTATAACATGTAAATCAAAGTCCAATTGCCTCATGTTGGAAAAGAGATCCTTTTTGTTTGGAGGACGCATGCTAAAGATGAAAGAAATATTACACATTATTATTAATTATTACACAGAATATTACACAATTATATATTTTAAATTTTATTAGAAATATTACACAAATTATATATTTTAAATGAATTTGGAATAAGAAATGAGACACACACATTATATTAGTTAGAAATCTTAATTTTGTATCAAATTCTAATATTCTAATGAGCATAGTCTCTCGTATTAATGAGTAAATCTCTAAGTAAGACAAACTGGTTATCGATAATTTGGTAAATCTAGAGCTAGTCTGAATATTCAGTAGTCAATTTTAATAATAATTTTTAAATAGGTAAATAAAATTATTGGTTAGTATAATAGACATAAAATTAAGAATGAGAGACAACATATTCGGATGATTAACATTCAAAATAAAAACATCAGAAAAATATGTAGTATTTTTGCGTTTCTTTTACGGTTGGTTTGATGGAATTTTTTGACGGAAAAACCATTTTCAATTAAACTGCGCCAAACATATGGGGATATTTATTCTGATTTTAGAAGTTTTTAACGTTTTTTTTTCTAAATTGCGTATTTTTCTGGACCTAACAACCTGTAAAATCTACCAAAATTGATTGCATAGTAAAACACAATCTAAAAGTTATTTAAGAATCAATTCAAGAAGTAAAAATCAATCATATTTAAAAAGGTAAAAAAATGGGATTGGGGAACTTTATGAAGAGCGTCTCTTAATCTGATGTGGGAAAAATAAACGTAGCGAACGCGTTCATAGTTAAATGCTTCTCTTAAGGGATTTAAAATTCTTGTTGTTCATTACAACTCCTCATTAAAGAGAACAAGCCAACTTGGAACTCAGGGATATCCAAAGCAACAAACTCAAAATCTATTCGCCTTCTCATGGCCATGAGCCTCCGTGTTGTGGGGACCCACTAATGAAGCTGTATAATCCTCTTACAGGCTCCGGATTCGAATTCCAGATAAGGGAGACAAGCTTAGGCACTATTTGTCAGGGGTGTTTGTCGATATCGATTGTTTATGCTCTTCGATAAACTGTTCTGAAGCATACGAGAAGGGACGGTAGATGAGCAGGAATTTTAGAATAATAGGTCATTGATGATTAATTGGACTCGGTTTTTTCGAATGAATGTACCAACGAAGAATAGAGCAAGTCTTGTGAGGATTTTTAGTTAAGATTCAGATCTCGGATTACTTTTCCCTCCTTATAAATTTTTGAAATCAAATATTATCATCGATTTTTATTTAATTTTGATATGTTATTTCGAACAGTAAATTTTGATAAAATGAAACTGCAAAAGGCTTAGCTGGGAGATAATTTTTAATTGATGCTTATAAAAAAATTCATAGCTAAAATTTAAAGAATAATTTTAAGGAAAACTAAAATAATAACAAACCTTTATTGAATTATCCAAATAAAAATAATAATAGAATAAAAAAAAATCTAAAAGTATGAAGTACCACATTTATTAGAGTTTAGGTAGTGAATTCTTATAATTGTCTATATTAATTTTCTTTTGAAATAAATCGTCGAGTTTTCTTTTGAAATAAATCGTCAGAGTTCGTTCTCGACTTTTCTCACCTTACATTCATCCGAAGATTTTCTTAAAACACTTGAACTAATGCTAAGAATGAAACGATTCAGAAATAGAAATAATATATTGCAGTATCTTGTTTTACTTACTGAAATTACTGCACCTAAAAAAATCAAGAATGTCATTTGCATTAATATTGGAGGAGAATGTTTGTACGTGTGTATAATGGAAGTTTGCAATTAGATCGTTGGGACGTGAACTTCAGAATTAGATGCAAATTCTTTTAAGAGTTTTGAGATAATTTTTTTGTCGTGTTAAATAGTTACATATAAAATTAGGTTTTTCTCTAAGATAAATTCCGATAGTATTATATTAAAACTATATATATGTTTCGAAGGCATGGATTAACTTTGAATATTTAGGGTTATTTTATTCCCTTCATGGAGATTACGATTTATTCACAAGAGCACGGCACAAATGAAGAATCGTACAGAGAGAGAAAAATCATTATTCCTGATCTTAAATACAATAAGAGTTCAATAGCGAAAATAATTTTTCATAGTGCTTATATATATAATGATATTTCGATGGGGAATTTTTAGACACATGCCGAATGAGGCAAGGTAACTACAGGGATCTTTTAACCCTTTGCGGTCCGATGTCGAGTGCGACTCGACATTCAAGACTGTGCATCACTTGGAAGTTTTATTTATTTATTTTTCAAATTTAATTGTTAAAAACGACAACATAATGGTTAAGAGATGCAAATTAATTTTTCAAAGAAATTTGACTGAAAAGAATTATGTTTATTTATTTTTCATAGCCATAAACAAATCTTTGATAGGTATTTATCTAAGCGCGGAATTAAATTGAAAGTTGGATTTAGATTCTTAGATTAGAGTTAAAAATATAATATGCACGCACAGACAGACAGACAGACAGACAGACAGAGAGAGAGAGAGAGAGAGAGAGAGAGAGAGAGAGAGAGAGAGAGA
>JAOUZG010042725.1:3462857-3532066 GCA_026289955.1 Argiope argentata
TATATATATATATATATATATATTACAGCGTGTCTAAAAATTGTTTCGCAGTGTGTAAAAAAATTGAGGATCTTCGCATAGGTCATTAGTTAGTCGAAAAGCACCGTAATAAAATATTTATTTTTCATACTTTTTTTGTTTACGATTAAAAAAATACTTATATTTTAATAAGTACTATCATGACGACGTCTTGGCACAGGGGTAGCGGTTCCCGTACAGGGGTTTCCCTTGTTCTAGGCTTCATGGGAACGAGATCCGGTTCAAGCATGGTTGTTCTTCATCTGTTCTGTGAATTGTCCTACCTCCTACGCTTTAAAAAGGGGCTGTGCAAGCGAATGCGATGTGTGTGTAGCTAAGGCGTACTCATGGCCCTAGTTGACGCTACTTAAAACTAGAGACATACTCTTGGCTTAAAATGGCTGAATACAGATGCGAATTTGTCCATGGCAAGTGTCATTTGAAACAATAACAACAGTACAAAATTCCATGATCTTAGTAGGAAATAGTTATAAATTTTGTCTGGTTGCTTATAAAGAACATCAGAAAGATGGTCTCAACATTTTACACTGCACATCCCTTCTTGGCGGATATACATGTGACTTACTTTCAAGAGTTAAAAACAAGTTGGTTTAAAAAAATAGTGAAAATGGTCAAAAAACTTCTTAACAGAATTTATGTAAATTCCTGTTTGCATTAAGAAGATATGATCAGAATCATCTCTGATGGAAAAGTAGTCATTAATCAAGACAGCTCACAAATTTATCAGAAGATATTGATGATGTCATTCCTATGATTACATCAATATTTATATTTAAGATGAGCAGAAGGATTGTATCAACATTTTGCACTCACATCCTTTCTTGGTGGATATACACATGAATTGCTTTCAAGAGTTAAAAACACTTTCGTGTCAAAACAAATAGTGAAAATGGTCAAAAAACTTCTTAGCAGAAATTCGAGAAATGCCAGTTTGCATTAAGAAGATGCGATCAGTATCTTATATGATTGGGCAATCATCAATCCATGACATCTCTCATATTTATCAGAAGATATTAATGATGTAACTCCTATGATTCCATAAATATTTATACAAGACATTTCCAGAGTGGATTTATATAAACTTGATAGCTATTGATGATTGATGTTAATAATTATTATTAAAATACCATGGTCTTAATGTAGTCTGAACAATTGATGGAAACAGAAACATGAATTTCAATCGAAGCTGTTTAGTTCAAATTGAACATAAACTAAATTTTTAGCGGATCAACTGGTCGTCAAAATTAACTACTGAAAATTAAATAACACAAGTTTCAAATTAAGATATTAACTATGATATTACCAGGCGTTTTTGAACAATGTTTACTATGAGAAAGGAAACAAATTTTTTTAACAATAACAATTTTAAATGATTGTTACGTTATTAATTTGAATATAGCTTTGTTTGTCAGTATTTTAGCTACTGTTTGATATGGTAGTTGGTCGGAGCTTCAGAGGAAGAATATGGCGGATGTGGAAGCAATTCCATGACCTTTATGCAATGCATTTTACAAAACGATGCTCAACAATTGGACGCACATTATCGTAGTGCTAGACTTTCATGGTATCAGGCTTTCAAAGACATACAGACGAGGTGATTAAAAACGGAATGACAAAAATATGTCGAATTACGAATACAATTCTATAATTCTAAGTTATACTTCAAAATGTTTGTTTCAGTCGATTGAGAAAAAAAGTGTCCAAAATGTAATTTCGGCTTTCAGATTTTATTAACCGCTTACCAGGTATTAATTGCTAAAAATCTTATCAGGTACCATACGATGTTTACTTAAGTAAAAGTGCTACATTTCCACCAAAAGTTAATGTTTCATAATTATTGTATGCCACCTCCATGCAAGGTGTTATCTGGCATGGCAGTTTTATTAGAGGGTAAATGAGAAAGATTATGGGAGACCATTTCCAATGGTTCTTTAAAATATTATATATCCGAAAATTATTACGATTAATAGAAATGAGAGACATCATAAAAATTTAGATTTTGTAAATTTTTTAGTAACGCTTCATCGATTGAAAAGAGATAAAATTATTTTATTTCTTTATTTTTTTGGTTGAAGAATTTACGTTTGGGTAACGTTTAGAATAGAAACCATATATATTTTCAGCGTTTTGTTAACAAACATCATTATAGAAATACATCGAAGCTGAAGCAAAGAAGAAAAAGTACCAGCAACTCGAAGCAGTTCGATCTCGTTACTTCCAAAAACCTGTTGAAGACGGCTGAATGGGGATCCATCTCTCGCCACAGAGTAACTGTCATTAGAGGGAACTTCTCGGAAAGTTTACAAAAAGAAAGCCAATATCGATCCAAGTGAACTGAATCGGTCACGTGTGTTGTAGCTGTAAGCAATGATAAGGGATGAGATACATTTCTTATTTTATCTGTTTATTTTTGAAAAACTGATTTTCGAATTAAATATTTCCAAAATTTTGTTTTGACCGGTTGTTTTTGAATTTTTTTCCAAAAATGTAGGAAAAAATATTTTATTTAATTTATATAAATTAAAATAAACAAAATTAATAACAAAGGCAAAAAAATGTAAGCAAAATTTTCAAATTTTAACATGCGAGAACATTATGTTGTTTCGGTTAGGAGGTTTTGATGTCAATAAAATTTATGAATCCAAAATATTTTTACCTGATTTTACCAGTATTGCATTATTATTACGTATGTTTCTTTGAAAGTGGATGCATTTTCAAAAGGTTGACATGCTTTTGTCAGTATTGTTTTTTTTATTACATAAGCTTCTGTATCAGCGGATGTATTTTTACAAGACTGACGAAGAACTATTACATCATAGCTGTTAATTTATTGCAAAATCTGTCGAGATCTAAAACTTTGTTTGACAGCTAGAAAAATTTTAAAATTAAAAAATTTTTTAAAAAAATTATCATTATATACATAGAGAGAGACCGATAGAGAAGTCTTTTGATTGTTTCAAAACTGTTTAAATTGGTTAATGATTTAAATTAAGATAATTAGTGATTCAAAAAATAACAATGTTCTGACATAACTTGAAATCCATGATCGAGGATTTCATTTTAATTTATATAATTTATTTTAATTTGCAGCATTTCTTGTAATCCCTTATCATTTGCTTGCATATTATTTATATTATTTTCACCAATTTCTTCTAAGAAAATAGATTTTAATATACAAAAAATTTCCATTTAATGGTTGCTAAGTTCTTTTTTTTTTTAAAAAAAATTTGAGCTCAATATGTCCTGAAATAGAAAATATTCCTTCACTAGCAACTAAGCTTTGTTTTAAAGTTTCCAGGGCATGAAAGAACAAATTTTAATTTTTTGTTCTTTCATTCTTGGTTTCTATTAGTTGGATCGTGAAGATTTTAGAAATTTCCAAAATCCTCTGTTTTGTCACCAAATACGCCAAATTCGTCGCCAAGCCCCGATACCACAAACGACGCGTCCGCTCAGCACACAACATAACTGATTGTAAAAACGTCTTTCTTGCGATGACGCTATTCATCGTTATTTCATTCTATTATTTCTAACGATGACGCTGGGAAGCAAAGTTTCATGTTTGGAACAGTATTGATAATTTTTGAAGGGGTGTTAAAATTCATCAATTATGCTTGCTGCTTATTTGAGTTATCGGCTCATGCGCAGAGCGGCAGAATTGGAGTGGCGAGTTTCATCAAATTTTAAGGTCATTTTTTGTATTTACGTTATATTCGATCTTCTGGAAACGGAACTAAAAAATAAATCATAATATAAAATTTGTGTTTGGAATTCATTGCATTTACAAATATTAAAGTTCTCAAGAGTCAAAAATATGAAAGTATAAAGATATTTCTGAAAGTTAAATGAAAGAATTTTTAAAGAATGAATTAGTTTCCGTAATCCCAAAAGTGAACAAATTCGGTTTTGGCCCAGCATCTGGGATCCTCCAAATAATTCTAGATGCCATGAACTTTAATTTTGACATAGAGATTATCGCAAACATCCTGTTTCCGTTGCAGCTCATGAGTCCTTCTCTTTTTAAGTATGATCATCCGTCATTAGATTGAAGACAATTCAACTCAACATCATGATAATACCAACCAAAGAAAGCGATGATAATATTGTTATTTCTGTATTTCTGACGTCTTTGTAATGGTATAAAATTAATGAAATGGTCAAGAAAGTCAAAGTTTAAAGACAATTGAAAACATATACTTTTACGGGCATAATTATATTAATGCCCCATTTTAAAGCAACGCTTGGATTATTTTGGGTCGGACCTCTTAACATTGAACCGTGGTTAGATGAAGAGAACGACACCAAATATGGCACCCTCTTTTCAAATTTCCACACTACGTCAGCGGGAATTCGTTTAGTCCATACTGATTAAGCGAGCACCAGACTCATTTACATGGCGGCTCTCAGGCAGAACATGGAATCCTCCAGTTAACACCATGACACTAAGACTCTATATTCGTCAGTAATTACCGATACTATTTAATTTGTTCGCAAAATGTATGAAATAATAAAAAATTGTTTAATAAAGTAAACAAATATATATTTGAGCTAAATGAGTTATATTAATTGTAATAAATTACTTGGATGAAAAATCAGATTAATTTTATTACATTTCGAAAGAATTTCATTAAATACTTTTATTTTACACTTTTTCTTCTGAAACAAAAGAACATGAAAATTATTTTTTCTTCTCTTAATTGAATGAATATAATTAATTCATTTTAGTGTTTATTCTGAATATTTATAAAAGACAGCTTAATGGAATAAGTAATTCTTGTAAGTTGATTAAACAACTGGAAATAGCGAGGAGTCTTTATTTCATTCTTATGAAAAAGCTTCCAATTTTTCAATTAATTCTATAGATTTAATTTAACAACTTTCTGGGTATTAAGAGGGGCGATTCTAATCTAGTATTTTTTAACTGTAAATTATTACATTAAGCATTTTTAATATAATGACCAGAAACAGACATTTCCAATTGTAATATTTGTTCAATTTTTAGAACACGGTGAAGATCGTCTAATTAAATATGAATATTATACAAAGTTATTAATTTCTCTTGATTAAATTTTTTTCTTGATTTAAACAAAAATACAATAAGGAAAAATCAGGCATTTAATAATTAAATGCCACATCGATGCACTTCAAAATGAACATTTTTACAAATAATAAAACAATATGACGTTTTAATTTTTAAGTCCGGAGAAAATTCGAATAAAGTTATACTAAAAAACCACTCATATACTCTATATTACTAGATAGATTTATATACTGTATTTTAATAAAAGCAACTATTACATTATAAGTTGACTAGAGTGTAAGTTGCAACACACTTCCAGAGTTGAAAAACACAGTATCCACTCTGAATCGTAATTTAAAACAATGAATTGCAAATTCACAATATGTCAGTCGAATATCAATTTCATAATTCCGTCAAATTTTGATTTTATTTATTTAATATCTTCAATATTTTGAACAACATGAGTACTATTGTATTGCAATTCATATCTTTATCTTTGTTCAGTTGATATATGTAATCCTGTATCTCAATCGCCAAACTTCCATACCACTTGAGGATATTTGTTGACTGGTAGGCTTATCTCATAATTGAATTTTTTAAAAAATTGCATTTAAATTTCATTTTAGGAAAGTCGATAATAAAATTCCAAGAAGTTAAGTCATTGAAGGTAATTAGATGAATATTCTTGATTACAAATTTCTTTATAGGCAGATTGTCTAATTTAAAATTAAAACATATAGTTCAATTGGCATTTTCTAATATACCTATTAATTCCAATGCCCGCCTTTATACAATAATAAGTTTTTCTTACTTACCAAGTTACTTTAATATTAAAACAACATATGAGAATAAATTATAAAATATTCCATCTCAAATTTAAGATAAAAAATAAATATCTTTGAAATGAGAGTTGAATTCAAACTTTTTTTTGAATATTATAACTTTCTCCTGTATATTTCTGAAGCGTTTACTCATTTATAATTCAAAGAACTAGTATATTTCAAGATTATTAAATGATTTTCAATTTTTTTACTTGGATAAAAATTATATACAATTGAAAGCCAACATTTAAATTTGTTTCAAAACGGCTTTAATTCTTAGAGACTGCTGAAAATGAAATCTGAAAAAAAAAAACTCCTCTTTATGTAAATGTCATTTATTGATTACCCGGGGCGTTTGTTTCGTAAGAGAGAGTCTGAATCAGAAGAAAGGAAAAGCAGAACTAATTCTGTTGTTAGAATTTACTATTTAGTCACTGGATAAATATTCGAAATTTCTTTCCCCAGAAACTAGGGCAATTAAATAGTCGGAAGGCTCAGGTATCCGAAGCTTTCAGAAACTAAATGATTACTAATACTACATTTTATGAGAGGAAAAAAAATGGTTTTTGCTGCAAACATTAGATTATTTTAAGACAAAATGTTAAAAGATACTAAAGTAGATGTATAAAATTAATCAATAAATAAAATAAAAGCTTCGCTTTGCTCAGATTTTCCCCAGACGTCTAAATAAAAATGCCACATCAAAAATTCAGCTAAAAATGACCGCCTTCAAAAAACTGCACAAATAAAATTACAGTTACCACCTCCTAAAAATGCACAAATAAAATTACAGTTGAAATTTACACACAATAGCAATTCTTTATCTTAAATTAGGTCTTTTTTTACATTAACTTCTCTTTCTTCTTTATAAATAAAAATGAATTTGGTGTGTGTGTGTTTGTGTGTTTATGCATGTGTTGGCTCACTACAAGTCAGAATGTCAGAATTAAAGCTATTTAAAATGCCATGTATATAATTAAAAGGGTGAAAATGTGCATTATTACTTGGATAGCATTTACTCAATATGATATGATTTTAAATGTTACAAAGTGATTTTTAACTCAAAATTTATTTGCTTTGATATTTTAGAGTATAATATTTCGCAAAATCTATTTTTAAGTTACATTAATATTTAAAAAAAATAGTCTAATATTTACTTTAATTTATATCAATACCAATTATTTGCAAAATTTTGAATTTTTTTTTTCGATAAAATTTTTTAAATATTTTGAATCGATTTCGTAAATTTAATTTTTTCGTGTATATAAGTACGTTCTGTAATGATTTTAAGTTCAATTACTGGGTTTTTATTATATTGAAGATTAAAACGTTCAAAAATAATATGAGGTAGAGGCATAAAATAATATCATGCTACTAAATTTTAGATTAGATGCTTGAATCTAATTTAAAATATCTCTGAAGAATCAAATTTGAACAACATATTAAAAAAAGATATACTTTATCGGGTAATGTAAAATTCTAATAATTGGTGTTCCAAGTGATCAAGTGATTTATTACTTTCGTATCTTCTAAGTATACAAATAAAGTTTTGAAACTTTTGTGGCTTGAAAAGAGAATTTCTTATCAAATGAAATTTCGTGCAACTCGAAGCTCCTAAAAATGTTTAAAATGTTTTCTATTCGAATGGAAAGAATTTGGGAGCTATGAAATCTTTGTATAGTTTTTTCTTCTTTTCATCATAATCTTGATAGAATACTTTAAGTGCGAGCATTCAAGTGCGAAAAAGTTTGAAATATTATATTCAAAAGAAAAGCGATACGTAGAATGTAAACCAAAAGAATTATAAAAGCAATGACTTTTATATTCTTTGTATATGGAGCACACAAGGAGAAAATCATCTAACTGTCTATGAATTGGGAACTCATAATATTGGTGACTCCAGAAATTTCAGATTGCTGAGTCAAAAAAAAAAAATCTTACAACTTTTTGAAATTTTGTCTATTTGTTTGAACGTGATATCCTAACAAGGCTTAGATCTAATGAGAAGAAATTTATTCTTTATACCATATTTATTGATTTCTGCCAAATTTTTAGCGAAATCGGTTGATGGGAAGCTTATAAAGTTTTCAAAAAATGCGATAACCTGACATTTAAAAAGCTTACAGAATAGATGAAAAAATAAGATATGAATTTATCATCTGTTAGATCAGAATCAAATTTTAAACTAAATCCGTCGATAGATTGTCGGTAAGGCATGCTGTTGGTTAAACATTTCACAGATTTACTTAACTATTTGCGACTTATCTATAATTTAGACTCAAAACCTGATGACCAAATCTTATTTATCTACCTCTTTTAAAGCATTTTTGGTATTTTGTTTACTTGTACTTGGGCAAAGAATTAAATATTTAGCAGAATAGCTCCAAACATTGCTACTTTGCTTTACACTCAAAATATGAATGTCTAATCTTATTTAGCTATCTCTTAAAATGTTTTCGGTATTGTGTTTACTTGGAAAATCAGGATTTTTCTACATTGAAATTTAAATTTTGATAAAAATTCACAAACACGTTTTTGAAACATTTTATCATATTTAATTCGCTTACCTGAATGAGGTTTCTTAGTTATTTTATTCACAAATTAACAAAAACGGGTTTATTTGACTCATGTGAATTAGAGTTACAAGGCTAATGTCAAACTAAAGTTACAGTACTTTCTATTAGTATGTTTCGTACAGATAAAGCAAAAAGGCTACTAAAGGTGAAAAATTATTGCTCATGTATTTTTGTCAAATTGATCAGATTAATATTTTAGCTTATGTCGGTTAATGCATTTAACAAAACCCAAGTTAATTTCCTTGCCTTAGGTTAAAAGAGCTATTCCAAATTCCTGCAAACAATGTCTTTTTCAAAATATTTTCTTATCTAATATTCATTTGGGTTTTTTTCAAGTTGTTCTTCTAAAATTTAAATCTAATATTTCATCTGGCATTCTGGTATCTAGCTAAAACAGAGAATTATTTTTTATTAAAAATTTGAAGCGTAAAAATGATGAAAGAAAAATATCAAAAACATTCTTTTTCAAAGCAATTTGTTTAGTTTATAAATATTAAAAAATCGTCTGATAAAAAAAATTAAGAATATTTTTTATGGTTCTCTATTTTTAACAGAAAATAATTCTAATAGTTTTTTTTCTTTAAATGTGTAGAAAAAAGTTGTATGTTAAATTGTAAAACCATTTTTTGTAACTTAAAGAAGTATAAATTCTTTTTTTTTTACTAATCTGCTTTTTTGCTTGCTTTGAAAGAATGCCGTTCTTTTCCTGCCTTTAAGAATGGTTTTGGCATTTTTATAAACTGTCGATTCTCTTTTGAAATATAAATAAAATCGGTTCCCTTTCTTCAGTTGAGATTTTAAAAAATTAGATCCACTTTAGGAGTCATATTTGTTTGAATATAATTTTGAGGTATGGACTTTTTTCTAGTGAATTTAGCATTTCAAATAATTCCAATAAATTGCAGTTCTAATCTGATTCTAATTTAAAATAATTCGAATAATTTTAATATTTTAATTTTAGCTTTTTTATTTTTAACATTTCTTTAAAATGCTAAATCATTTCTTTAAAAGTTTTCAAATTTAATTTTTTTAATTGTGAAACAAATAAATGTGTTCATGACATACGATCTCATTAATCGTTTTCTATAAACTTTATATACAATCATGAGCTTCTGTAGTTGTATTGTAAATACATAAAAGGATACAAGAAAGGAATAAATGAATAAATGAAAGTTGAAATTCTCATTACATTTATTTAAATGATAGTTTAAAATTAAACATCCACCTTTGTTTTGCCATGTGTTTTAATATCAAAGATACAACGTAACTCATTATTATATAAACTTATAAGGAAAAATATCCTAAATAATATTGTTACGATTTTAGCTTAGCGTAGCGGGTTCGGATTGAATGGACTTTATTTGAGGACAGCACAAACAAATTTATTTACAGCTATTTACAGTTATGTACAGGATGACTTGAAAAAGTAAAACTTCAGAAAACACAATCCAGCAATGATCAGTCACTTACAGCGTAAATGCAAGTCTTACGCACAATAAACACAGTTTGAAAAACAGCTATAGTATAGCACAGCAACAGTAAATCACAGCGTTAACAGCAAACACAAACACAGCTCACTAATAACAAATTCTCTAGTTCAGCGAGACTCTTTTTATTTCAGAGCAAACTCTCAACTAACTAACTCACTCCGGCTACTCGTCCTTATATAGCCGAAGAAGCGCGTGCACCGAATGTCGTGAAAATTCTCAAAACAACGCGCGCAATCCAGCGGCTACTAGACTATTCCTTTATCCAAACCAATCAAGCTGGCGCGAGGCTCCTCGCCAAACGTCGCCATCTTGGCGAGTTTTCGGGCCGTTCACCAGCTTGTAACAATATTAATGAATGCGATATTGTATGGGTTTAAATTTCAAAGTCGATAAATAGTCTAAAATCGCTACTTCGGTTTTACGTAGTGAGCTTATTGTCATCAAGTATTGAAGTGACGTCCTGGCATAGGGTTAACATGTCTTCCTCGTGATCGGGGCATCCTGAATTGGAGTCCTGGTTAGGGTATGGTTGTTCGTCATTCGTTCTATCTTTAAGGTTGAATGTGCCTCAAACCCCTGTAAAAAGAGGTTGTGCAAGCGAATGGGATGCATGAGCGGCCAAGGTGTTCTAATTAGCGTTACTTAAAACAACAGACAAACCCTTAACTTAAAATTGCTGATGCATCAACGAGGTTGTTCATGGCAAGTGCCATTAGAACAACAAGCATAAAAAGAAGGACTGGAATTTCTCAATTCACTCACTCATGAAAATGAAATAATCTGGATTTTATCAAATAATAGTACCTCGATTCAAAATTTGACAACTTGGCATAGTGTGAGAGATAATATGGCAGTGAATATACATCAAAAACGTCTTGCCTTGTCTCATCAGATTTACCTACAATGGATACTGAGGGCAATGAGATTGCGAGCATCCTTGTTAAAGCGGGAGTTAACGATGTACCTGGGCCTACTGGAACTTTTACACACATGCTAAAAGCCAAATTTAAAAACTTGGTTTGTCCCATCACTAGTATAAGAATTGTCGTTCGGGGAATCTCTGATCTGAATCTAGGAACGGATTACTTTTATTCACTTTCGCAGTAGGTACTTTTAAACTGAGACTTATTCTGTGGGTTCTAAGATCTTTGAAGCCTACCCTAGGTGTTTCACAAAATAGGTTTCACTTGATCACATTCATATATGTTTGAGCTTCTCTAGGCAGGATTTTATTGACAAGCCATTATTAGTCCCGTATTTCTTCAGATTGCACAGTTTCATAGAATTGATATAATGACGTAATTAGGGTTGCATGCATTTTGTTGAAATCAGATAATTGCAACTTTTTAAAAAAATGATTTTAGTTACAATTTAACCAAAGAAATTAAACTTTTGGTTTTTATTACGTAAATCACCGAGACAGTGTGAGCGAGAGTGCTCCGAAGAAGGCGTGTCGTACCCTATTGATGTATTGATGAAAAGCGCAATAATTACGTCACACATCCTCAACGGAACCTGTAGTTTACAGGTATCTAATCCGATTGATATGATTTATAAAAGGTATACATGGTTTATGAAAAGTATACATGATATATGAAATGTATACAGGATTTATGAAAGGTATACATGGTTTATGAAAGGTATATATGGTTTATGAAATGTATATATGATTTATGACAGGCATTCACTGAAATAACTTTGCTGCTTTTGGGGCTATGTATTACCTGAATAATTAGGGGATTCTCAATATTTTTTAGAAGGCATTTAAATTTAGACTTGAACAGTGAAAGAGCATGTATTTTTTCAAATACTTCTTATCAAAGACATTTATTCCCTTATCACCTTATAAAAATTGGGAACCTTGATCAAACGCATAAAAGTACAAATTGAACAAATTCGGGCATACACTTTTTTCTCTTCATAGAATAGTTTAAAAACAATGTATTTTAGACGGAAAATTCAAACAAAAACTTGTGAAATTACAACTATCTTATAAAGATCATGTATCAAGTTTCCTTCATTTTTTCATTCTGTTATTTCTCATTTATTATACTAATAGACTTACGAATGTAAATGTTCAACCTGCTTGCTGGTTTCCACAAAAATTGATACCAATTAAAATTTTTGATTCTAATGTTGTGTTAATGTTGTGTCAAAATTTATTCATCTATCTCATTATATATTAATGTTATTCTGATTCGCTTGTATCAGGACAAAGAAACAAACTTCCTATGAAAGAAAATTTGCTCAAAATGTAATAGAAATCTATCTGGTGTAAATTCCTTATATGAAAACACATCCGTCTAATTCAAAAAATTTTGGAGTGTTTGTTTTCGGAAACAGACAGTCATAGTCAAACCAGATTCTCCTACCCAACCGAAGGCACAGAGAATAAACCATAAAACTGAATGACTGGACCGCCTCAACAGCACTGCTGGTGGAAACTGGTTGAATCCTAAGTGCCATCACCAGCTACGGTACAACCCTTTCCGTAGGAAATACGTCCCGTCATCAATGGGAAGAGCAAATTCCTCACATGTTTATGTACCCTCAAGAAGACACAAATAGATCCAACCCCCATGCCGGAAAGTTTCTCATTCTCATTAAGAGGTCTCCGAATTCTTCCCCAACGCCCACCGGTGGGGAAGAATTCGGAGACAAACCTAATACCAAAAATGGATCTCCCAATCTCAGACAGATCTGAAGCGTAGAGATTATTTAAAATTTCAAGTTCTTATTTTGGATGATTACAATTATTTATCTATACTTAGTGTGAGAGAAAGTAAAAAAAACAACAGAAATTGAACAGTTGGCAATTTTATAAAGGTTTCAAGTCACACTTTATTTGATCGTCGTATTTTATTTTGATATCAAAAAAAATGTAAAAACGAAAGAATGGATAAAGGATGCTTTAAGTCTCAGAATTCTGAACGAACTCGTTCTCTAGGCCCTCATTTATAGGCCCTCATTTTTTAAAAAAAAATTAATTTCATTTGAGATGAATTATTGATATAAAATTATTGATTAAAACTCCAAAATTAAATCCAATTATTGATATAAAAAGAGCATTATACTTATGTTCTTACTATAATAGTTGACGCCAATTATTGATATAAAAAGAGCATTATACTTATGTTCTTACTATAATAGTTGACGATATTAATAAGAAAGTATTGAGATAATTTTTATCCTTTTTAAAATTTGATGTATCTGTTATTTTAGTTCCATGAATGATTTGATTTTTTCGTATCTTTATTATTTCTCATGATAAAAAAAATTACATTTTTACTGTCCAGAAATCAGAGCTTTCAGTTAAATGATTACCTAGATTTTTTTCTGCAATATCTGTCGCATATTTCTTAATATCCTCTATTTTGTTTCACTCTCTTATTTATCATTTATCGTTCTCAAAACGTGTTGAAAGAATATGCCAACTACCGACTCGGAAAATGTGTAGCTGTCATCTCTCGACTGTCAATAAAACATCAAAAAGTTCACCATCACGCACTCATAATTCAAAAGCCTGAAATATTCTGGGAAAATCTATAGTTTTGCTATATGTCGAAACGAAAGTTTTCAGGCACAAACTTTGAAAACAACTTCCAGAGAGTTTCTGACAGTTCTTTCTGACGGAAACCCAATCTAACTCCGCCTTTACCAATTTGAGGACATTTCCAAACGATTTTTAATGAATTTGTGTTATGGTGCTTCTAGGAATTTAGAATGTAAAACCAGAAAATTGCTTTTACTAAATTAAATTAACATTTATTTTCACTTTGCAAACTTAAATCAATTCGAAATACTGTTGCAAATATTTTTATAATATTGCAACAAAAGTAAATAAAAGTGTAATGTTAAGAATATTTATAAAAATTTAGAATATTTTTCTATTAATAAAGCTTTTTAGAATATTCCAATGTTTTGATGTAACAATTCTGAATGACGACATTCCCGAATCAACATTTTCTTAGAATTGATATTGAAGCTCTTTCTTTACCTCACGGGTAGCGGGGGTTCTGGTGGTAAGATATCAGGATAAGAGAGCAACAGGTTCAAGATCCGATTCGAAAAATAGATATGCGGTGAATTTGTCAGTGCAAATGGATTTCCGCTGGTGTGAAAAAATGGGCTATCAACTCAGGTGTCCCACTTTTCATCTGACAATGCCTCATAATTAAGGGAAAGTTCTAAAAAGGACCTAATGTAACTTAAAGAGTGAGAAATTAATATCATTAAAAGTAAATTTTTTCTTCATACACTCACGAGTATATCAACTGGTAATCAATCAATTCTCTGGATGAATGAATTTAGGCTTCGTGCAAAGATAAACTTTTCCTAGGCTGATTGTATCTGATATTCATAGAAATTTGTTCATTAGTGAAAATGAAACATTAATGAATATTTTATTAGAAATTTTTTTCCCGAAATTGTTTCATTTTGTTGAAGATCCATATAAGCCCTTGATATCCTCAGTTTTCAAAGGAAAAAAATAAACGGAAATCAATAAATTCCCGTCTTTTTCTTTTATTCATATAAGTAATTCTAATTAAGTACTCCTGTTAAAATACAAATCATAAATATCCACTGTAATCGTATTTGCAATAAAACTAAATTTTTAGAAATAGAAAACAAACAAAGAAATCTACACTTTCAAAACATTTTTAGATTACATTTATTTTCATATTAAAACAAGTAAATACAAATCAAACATATAAATTTATCATATTCTGTCTCAGATTTTTGAAAAATAATTAAAAACATCAAGAACAAAAAAAAAAAATCTAAAAAAAGTAACAACAACAACCTACTAAGCTTTTCCTAAACAGCATTTGAAGAAATTTGTCTTCTCTTTCCTTATTTTTCTTTTCAAGTTTTACATTTCGGAATGTTATTGATGTTAACATACAAATAAAGCAAAGCTAACATACAAATAAAGTACCGAGTACTTGTTCAAGTTAAATTATATTTCCATTCATTTAAATTTTTTTCATTGAATGAGTCTCTTTAGTATTGCAAATGATACAAAAAAAACTTTGTCTCGTTTATTAAAAAAAATCCCATTTCCTATTTATTTCATTACATGTAATCACGCGCTCAAAATGATATTCTTCTAGGTTTTATTTGCTGTAGTCATTAACTTATTTTTTAAAAATCCTTACTTTTGTAAATGCAATAACAATGTGTTAATAAAAGCTGATTTTTTTGAGATTCTCGTGCATATTATAATTTTTTTTCGCTCTTTTGATTTTTGTTGAAGAAAGAAAACCTCATTCCCAAAATAATATCATGTTCTGACATGATAAAACTAATCGTCTCACATAGTAGTCTCTATGATAATTTATAATATTAAAATTACTGAGATATTTTTTAAATTAATGAGATCATATGCCTTTATTATATCCACATTCACTTTTTCTAGATTCATTAGTGTTCTGATTTTATAATATTTATATCATTTCTTATGAAAATATAGATGATCTTTCATAAAATATACCGAAATCAAAACTCTCATGTAATTGCTCAAGTCATATGATTTTCTCTTGTCGGTGACGTAACATCTTCCATTTTTACCACACTCTACCTATTTATTATCCCTCACATGCAAAGTGTGAGGCAAGAATACACCAACCCGGGAAATGTCTAGCTGTCGTATTAGGACTGTCGATAACCTGTCACAAGATTTCGCCATTTTGTTTGCATAATTTAAAAACTTGAAATCTTTCCTGCTGTCGTTGGTATTTCTGTCTGTTCTCAGTCACGAACTTTCCTGCGAACATCCCCCGAGTTTCGACAGCTCGTATTGACAGAAACTCAATCTGTCTCCGCCTTTTCCATTTAGTGCGGTCCCGAAACGATTTTGCAGAATTTAGTGCTATGGCGATTCTTCTTATTTTGATCGCGTATGGAGAAAAATGTTTTTACTATATTAGTCTGATGTTCAATATATGGAATATATATAGATTAAAGAAATTAGAAATATTTAAATAGTTATTTTAATTTTTAAAGGAATTTAGGATCGATTTATTATTTTATGCATTTTTATATGTTGGTAATCTGTGATATGTATTTCTATAAAATTTCCATAGCTAGTTCGGCTTAATCCAACAATGCCGAGTCAAAACATCAGGATAGAGTTCATGATAATATTTAAATCAATATTTTTAACCTTAAATTTTTTAAAATTTATTTAACTTTTCTACCCAAGATTTCACAAAAAGGACAAAAGGAAAGAGAAAAACAATAATAAAGCGGTTTTTTTTGTGATCAAATAAAAAATAATAATTTTACAATAAATAAAAAAAAATTGAAGTCAATTCCTACCTAGCTTAAAAAAGAAAAAAAATTATCTTAGTTACTTTTTATGAAATATTTACAATTAATATAAATAATTCATCAAAAGAGTGTTGATTTCCGCAATAATGGAATTCGTATTCATCGCCTTTATGTGAAACACACTGAAATCCTAGCATTTTACCGATTGAGCACTGCCTGTGGATTTCAAATTTCATTAAAAACTGCTTAAAACTCTATTTAAAGTATTAAAAATGGATTAAATTTAATGAAGGAATTAATATTAAAAAAATTAATATCAAGTGTCATCCACCACACATTTAAGAAGAGTGGAGACTGATTGTAGGAATTGAAATAAAAATCAAAGATCATAAAAAATGGCATGGCTGAAAAAGATCAGAAAAACGAATTGTAGTTTAAGGAAATGTGTTTTGTAACATTTTCACAAAAATTTATATAAAAAAAATTGCATCAATTTTCTGTAACAGAAGCTCATTCTTTTCTCGTGAATCATTCATTTTAGGCTTAGAAAATGCATTCATTTTTTTTTTCAATTTACATTATTTATTTTTATAACTACGAAAAATTTTATTTCTATTTTCAATTTTGTAATAGAAAGGATTAATTTAAGACATATTGTTGAATATTATGCTTCGAAATATCACATTTTTATAAAGGTCAGAATTAAAAATTAATAATATTTAAAGCCGATTAGTTTGTTTTATTTCATTATTATTGGTTTATATGCTGAAGTAATCGCTCATTAAGTATTCGAAGTTAACTAATTGTTCTTATTTCGGATTTTTTAATACTTTTAATTTTTTTCAGAACTGGCTTTAAATGGAATTCATTTTATTATGAAATTATTTTCTAATTGTTTTAATTCAGAACTCTAAAATAGAATGAAACAATAGAAAATTTCAAACAAATATTATTTTTGTCTTTAATTATTATACTTTTTTATTATTTTGGTTGTAAAATGAATGAAATAAATAATAGTGTATTCTAATGAAATTTAATTATGAGAGTTTTTTTTAATTGAAAACTAAATTACCGATGTTTAAATTATTTTCACTATCCAGAATTTAAAATGACAACACTTTTAGTAAAATAAATACAGAACTATAGTTGGAAATAAACTAATTTAACCCCACATAAGTGAGTTTTAGCTTAAGTTTTTGATTTTAATTTTCAATTTTTTAATTCAAAATTTCTTCTTATTTAATTTAATTTCTTTTAACTATTACTACATTAAATTTTTTTTGATAGATTGGCACTTTTTAAAATTTCTCTTTCTCTAATAAAATAAGAAACCAACTCAAGAATTGTATACATATTTTTTCAATTTACAAAAAGGTAATATTTCAGTTAGAAAGAAAAATATTGAAAATTTGTAATTTCTTTCAACAAATTATTAGTAAATTCTATAAATAGCAGCATTTTGCTACTTTTGAATATTTTAAAACTTTTAATGGAAAAAGGTGAATTTTTGTATAAAATCAAATTATTCACATATTTCCATTCTCTAACGTTTATTATTTCACAACTTTTTTGCAGAACCATGACCTTGAACGACATTAATTTGTCATTTTTTAACTATGAAAGACTGTCTATTAGGCACAGTTTAAATTCAGGCAAATTAGCTCTCTTTTTAACATTTGTATTGTATAAAATTTGCGGGAACTACATTGCACATCCAGGTGATAGACAATGGATGCTATAAGTTTTAATGTGGGTCTATTTGAGTAGACAAACAGAATAAAAAGAAGTTAACCACTTATATTTTGCTGTCGATCATAACAGTAAAAAACAAACAATTATTTTAAAGACTATAATGAAAACAAAAAACTTGTGTTTCAAAAACGATCATTAGGGTTTACCTACATAATAAAAGTGGACCACTGTGACCTGGTTGTAGGGTTTAGGTTCGATTTCCAATACCACTGAAGAACCTTCGTGTAAGGGGATCTGTTGCAGGTTAAATTCTGCAGGGACAAACTTCCTCCCAGAGAGGGGTGTGCCAGTTGAGATGACGCTCTCGTCATCTGACCGTGGTTCAAAATTACGTTGTCCATCCCAAAATAGCACTAGTATTGCTTTACAAAGGGAAATTAATATAATTAAAGTAAAAAACTATCATATTCAAAGGTGCACGAACTTTAAAGTTTGAAAGAAGACTTACTTTTTTGATAAAATGAATTAATTCCTTATGAGAAAAATATCTGAAGAGAAAATATTTTTTAGTATATTATGGTTATATTAGGATTAATTTGGCATTTTTCGTTAAGAGATTGTTGTTATATTTACAAGCAAGAATTAGATAATATCTAATGTCGGTGATAGTATTTTTACCTTTTAAACTCTTTAAAACCATCTTTAAACTTACTGTCTATATGTTGTAATCGATAAATACTTTATATATGTCAAAATTTTTTGGTAAAAGTTTAATTTGTTTTTATATGAAATCTTCACGGGCAGTGAATGCTTATTCTAAATTATACCTGAATCTTAAAAGTCATTTCACTCAAAATATCATAATTGAATGTTTCGTTACTTCAGTGAATAAACATAGATATCTATTGACAGATAAAAATTAATTATCTTTAAAACCAATGTTTTATTCATAAAGGAAAAAAATTAATTAATATTTATCTTTTCTCTGAATTTTTCTTTATCAGTATAAGGTATTCCTTACTGATGGCATATTATTACTCATATATAGATAATGCATGTTACATAACAGTATTTTACAACACTTAACAAACACATCTTTCACCAATATAGTTTTCTTCCATGCTTTATTAATAATTTAGTGATCAATATCAATTTTTATTGGTTTGGAAAAATGTGAATATATGGAGACATGTATTCACAAAACATGCTTGTTTTATATGGGGAACGTAAAGCACAAAGTATGTACTCTCTAATATTTTAAATTCCCTTCATTTAATAACTGAACATTTTTTAAGTGCAGTAAAATAAAATATTTTTCAATCAGATATATTGATTCAAGTTATAAATTATTAAACGTAAGAATGCCTTTAAATATATTTTTTTTAAATATTGAGAATAATTGTAAGATAATTAATTTTTTGCATTCACTTTTAAAATTTTTAAACGTTGTAAGAATAACGTTTCAAGAATAAATTCCTAATAGAACTATTTAAAAAACAACAATTCTTCATTTAATTTAAGTTCAATGGAAATAATTACAGTGATTTTAAATATTACTTATAGTCTATTATCTTTTCTGACAGAAAAACTCTTAGAAGTAACGATAAATTAATAGTAACTAATAAAGTTACTATTAATTAAAAATACTATTAATTATTATACTATTAATTAATTATTATACTATTAATTATTTTTTATTTTTAAAGTTTTGTGAATTATTTTGTTATTAATTATTTTTACATACCTAAAAAGATACTTGCAAAAAATGATTTTAATCTTGGGTTTAAAGTTTATTCAATTTGACATTTCGGCTAGTTGAAATTTATCGCTTTTCAATGTTATCTATACCATGTTGATAATTAATTTAAATATAAAGTAAGAAAAGCACAATTTTAAACTGGAAACATAAGTAAAGTATTAATCAATGCTTAATGAATCATTGAAATTATTTGAAAAATTTATTATTCTTATATCGAAAAAAATTAATACTAGATTTGTAAATTATGTAGTTTAAATGCTTTAATTAAATTGCATTTACGAATTTTCTCTTCTGTTATTCAGTTTCCTTCAAAAATTCTTTGCTTAAAACCTGTAGGAAATAGTTTGATAAAATCCGTTTTTCTATTTGCTTTTGAGATTTAAAATCTGAAAGAATCAGTACAGTTCAACGTAAAATATTTAAAAGCCCAGTTTAAGCTCCAGTTGTCCCTTATTATTCTAAGCTGAACGGTTCTAAAGTTTCCTATTCGGTTCTGAGATTTTGACTGTGTTTCCTAATATTTCCACCTGAAGCGATTCTTTAAAATAATTCATAAAACAAACACGAACCTTTCTTAGATGAAAAGTAAATTTTAATGAGAAACGATTTCACTTAGGGGATGTGTTTGTATTCCGTCTCACCAATTTTAAAAGCATTAACGCTTCGCCTGTAATTTCTAATTCATAATACGAAGGTAGTTCAAGAAATCAAAGAAAGCTTCTTGAAGTACACATATTAATGAAAATGCACCAATGAGTTAAAATTCCTTATAAATGGTTTGCAGTTTAAAAATATATTTAAATATATTTATTTAATATTCTTTCCTTGATAATAGAAATCTATTGAGTTAGTACTCAACCACTTTATCATGTGATATTTGTTTACACTTTGAATGTTAAAACGAATGTTTGTTAAAGTTATAAATAAATGTAATGAATTTACTATTTTTGCATAAAGATATCAATTATTTAATATTTGAATTAAAAAATTGATGTCCGTAGAATTATAAAACTTTGCAAATTCTTTAATTAAATCTTTAAGCTAGTATTTTTGGATTTACTGATTTTCCAAGGCATAATTTTATATAGGAATAAGTGTTTACTTATCGCAAATTATGAAATAAAATTTATTTTGTGTAATATTTGGAGACATAAATCCTGTATAATTATTAGAATTATCTTTAATAACCATTAGAATATTTTTTTCATAAGGATTTTAAATATATGTATCATAAATTATAAATAACAACTAAATTTTTTTGACAAAATAATAAATTACTAGATAGTGACCGGTAAAAGTTATTTGAAAACCTCTGAATTGAGTGAGATATAATGCTTTGAAAAAGAGGAAATCAATTTTTTTATACGACACACATTCAGATATTAAAATTCATTCATATTCACAAAATATTTGTCAAGAAATATGATCAAATGAATATATTTGAAATCTAAAGGATATTTTTAATTTGACACTTTATTCCTTTTAATAATAAAACTTTGTCATACAAAGTTTACCAAAAGCAATGAAATTCTAAAGTACTTATTTTATCTTTATTATAAATTTTGAATAAAAATTACTGAAAGAAAATTATATAAAAACATTGCTAGGAAAATGAATCGATTTTTTAAAAAAAACATCAGAATTTCTTTAATGTTGGTGATAAATTCTGTAAGCAGCAAGTTGTTGATATTCGTTAAAGTACAGAAATATCAAATCTGAATTTCAATATTTCCAACTCAGTTTTCCATCCTGTTATAGCATATCAGATGTCGGGTAAAATTAATTATTGGCATTATAACCGATTCATAAAACGTAATTGGAAATAAATTTAATCAAAGGATAAAATGAAACAATTATTAATCTTATTTTTGTTCGATTTATTTATATCAATAATATTAATCAAACTGTATATATTACTCAGAAGTAATTAAAGAGTAATTCGAGTTTGCGGAGTTTATAAGCCTCTCCAAAAAGAACATTGCTGGCAATGAAATGAAACGGACCTTAACCTTCCTTTGGATCGCTTCAGTAGACCAGGACCTTTCACTTCTAATTCTTGCAGAAAAGAAGACCTTGATCGATGAATGAATAGTCAAGAAGGAAATGGAACGTATTGAAATTTAAGGCCAGTTTACCCCTATACAAAAATTGCAATTTTGGAAGATGAATGCATAGATAATCCTGATCAATATTCTTTCCTTAAAAGGAAACTTAAAGAATTTTGTGACTAATGAGAGCTCTAAAAGAATGTTACAACTTATTCCAATCTCTTTGTTGTTTGAAGAAGGGAACGAAAATTTGATCCACCGATGTGACAAATGCTCGAATCTTTAAAGTTCAGAGTTACCTGGTTTGATAACTTTAATTTGTTTTCAATTTTATTTTATGGCATTTTGGAGGTTTAAAAACACTCCTTATGTATGAGAAGGAAATTTTTATATTTTGAAATTTCCGTGCTATTTTAATGATATTTAATATATAAACAAATAAATCATTTAAAAATATTCCCGTGTGTAAATTTTCTTTGAACCTAGTTAGCGCTACTGAAAAACAAGTGACGCTCATTCGGCTTAAATCACTGACAGATCTTTCAGCAGGCGTGTAAAAGTACCAAAAGTGACAACAAATTAATAAACGTCGACTAATTTGGATTATTATAATATCTCTGGTTTTAGCAATCAGAAAAAAATCAATTTTTCAATCTAGGAGGCTAATTTAAGTCAAATTAAATATCTTATATTTCGTTAATACAATCATCAACAATTAATGGCATATCTTATCTCCTCACTATTTCCATTTAAATAATACTATAAAACATGCAAAGAATTGCTTAAACAAATTTGTAATTCAAGTACTTGGAATATTTCATTATTTAAAGACGATTATTATTCCAGACGATTTAATTATTTCCAGAATTCAGCTATTGTAGCTCAACATAACTTTATTTCAGCAGAAGTTATTCAAATTTTAATGATATTTAAATTTTAACGAATTAAATAAATCTAAAATTCATTTTTACCTTTATTATTTACACCTAGTAAAAATCCTTATCTTCTTCCTTAGAGTTTGTTTATTTCGCAAAGATCAAAATAGAATCTTAATTGAAATTTTTTTTCTACCACAAACAAAAGTACACTTTTACCTATCCTGGACCTTTAAGCAAGCCCCAGGAGATATACTCAAGACGGGAACACTGGGAAATTAAATTATTAAAGAACGCTACGATACGTAATAAAATTAAAAACAAAAAAAACCTCATCGGAGTTGTTGCCTCTATTCGAGCTTTCATTTTGTCCCTGAATGTCAGGGCGTTAGCAATTCAATTAGTTATTACTATCTATACTTTTCCCACGTGACCTGGAGGAAAGGCTCGCGTCCTTATTTTGTAACTTCATATAATCGAATCAGATTTATCCCTAATAATGAAGATACAAAAGTTTTTAATCTTGTGAAGAAATTGTTTTCTAGTATTAGTTTTGCTATCTGAGTGTTTTGTTGAGTTACCTAATTAATATGTGCTTGTCTCTTTTTAGAAATAGATCTGTTTGAACTTCAATAGTAAGTTGATTAATGGGAAATAAGTATGAACAGTATGAACAAAGTATGAAGCTGCATTAACCTTTTCTAACTAAAGAATTATTCGGAGTGATGAGAAATAAATATTTTGACTTCAATTCATCAAGCGATGACAGAAAGTGATAGATTGTTACAAATGCTGATAATAAACAGTATTTGTAACAAACTATCGTTTTCTGTTTACTACTCCAGTTTATTAACCAGTAGTAGGAAATGTTTATATATGAATTGCTCGTAAGTACTTACTGAAGCTGAGTACATATCGGTGACGATTGGAGTTTTTATCCAGTTTAAATAATTATTTGTTTTTGAATTGCTTATAAATATTTACTGAAACAGAGTAAAGAGGAATAAAGGATATATAAGTTTCCGAATTATTTGAAATTCACAGAAAAAAGGTTTTTTTAAAACTTTTTGTAAAAAAAAAATATTTGATGAAATGTTCCGTTATAAGATGGCGCTGACAATCAAAATTTCACTAACGAAAGTTTTCGGGGATTGCAAAATATCGTTTGCAGTACATTTTTTTAGCATTTTCTTAAATTTTGTTTTCTTGAAACATGATATTATCCATCCATATTGCTTACAAACATTGTAACCAAAACTAATATAGAAAACTGTAAATAAATAATTCATTTACAAAAAATGCAATATGGAGTGTTTACAATCATTTATAAATTTTATAAAATCATTATAAAAAATTCTGAAGAAGAATATTAGTAATAACATTAATAAATAAGTCACTTAAAACTATAATGAATGAGCATAAATACTATTTATTCCTGCGTAGATTTATTAGTATACTGATAAATCAGTGACTTAAAGCATAAGGAGATGTTGTCTGAATTATTTGATACCAAAACAGAAGTTGGGAAGAAGTGATGGAATTTTTTTGAGGTTCGGTCAAAGTTACAGATGGCAGTGGACGATTATATATACTGATATACAGATAATTTTCAAGTTCAGCAGTATCTATCTAAAAATGATAATAAATTCATTGTCATATTAAATTTTATGTTCGTGAAAGGTATATAATATTTTATAGCTTTAACACTAAGAAATTCAAGAGAAAAATTTATTTCTTTTCTTCTTCGCCGTTTAATCTCATATGGTTTGCTACCATTTAATCCCTTGATTAGTCACGCATAGATATACTATAATTTAGAAATTAAAATATAAAAGCATTAAAAAACATTATTGATAAAACTATGGTTGATTATAAATAACTTTGTAATTGATTATAAATAGTAGGTAAGTAAATAATCAGTGATGAAACTAATAATAATAATAATAATCTTTATTTTTTTAGTCTGTAATAATAATTTTTAG
Source organism: Argiope argentata (assembly GCA_026289955.1). Classification (NCBI taxonomy): domain Eukaryota; kingdom Metazoa; phylum Arthropoda; class Arachnida; order Araneae; family Araneidae; genus Argiope; species Argiope argentata. Next base: position 3,487,433 of record JAOUZG010042725.1, read on the forward strand.
AATTTAGCTTATCTTATACAGTAATATAAATCAGTTTAGGCCATATATCAATAAGCAAACTAAATTTAGATAAATTAATATCAAGGGTAAAAATTGTTTAATGTTGAGGTACATTATCTATTTACATTTTTTGTATTTTTATTCTTTCAAAATTCTGCTAATACAATCTGGTAGTGTATTTTTTGTTAGCATTCTTTTTTTGTTTCTATTTACATTTTTTGTACTTTTATTCTTAAAGAATTTTATTAATATATTCTTGTTTTTCTAGAGCTAACATGAGTATGCTATCTAAATGAGGAAACAATGTCTGTGCTATAAGTTAAAACCCATTTTTCTAACAAGCCCAAATAAAATATTATAGGGCTGAGAATTGCAGGTCAAGAGGCTTCTTACCTCTTTCATTGCCATTTTTGGACCTTGTGATCTAAGTTTGGTTGGAGTGGTCAATGTGCGATTTCCATTTATTGATTTGAAGAAGATTCAAACATTAATAAAACATCAGGAATGAAATTTCTCGATATTCTTATAAGATTTCAAAGATATCCCCTAAAAATGCTGTATGAAAATTTCAATAAAACCCTAAACACATACATACAAGGTTAGAAAAAAATAAGTTATCCACTTCAGAAGACTCAAAAATGCGTTTTATTCGTCTGAATAATGTAAAAATTGGACTACAAATCGTTCAGATGATGTAATTTACATTTATTAATTAAAAAAGAATACAAAAAATTCGCCAATAGATGGCTCTGTAACAAAAATTGCATCGATTTGCACATATTGAAAATATGAAATATAAGTTGGATTGCAGTGCATGTCTATTACCATTTTTATTTGGATAAAAGAAAGGCGGATTCTGCTCGAACATTAGTTTCTTTTCTGTCCTTCATGCTTACGTTGAAAGAAAAAACACTACTGGTGAAATTGTTCTATCAGGACCACTAACTCCATTGAAGCTTTAAAGGAATTTCGTCTTAAAAAGCAGGTACCAAAAAGTCCAATTGTTTCCAGGTGCCCTAAGCAAGATGGTGCAGAAATTTGGACAGAAAAAAACTGACAATTTTGTCTTCTTTCTGAAATAATGCCAAGAAAAAAATCCCGTTTCCAACGTCAATAATGTTGTGACCGTTCATTGAAGCAATCAGTTGGTCGCCGCATGATAATGTGAGTTTGCCAGTTATTTTCTATGTTCTGGATATGCCGTACTGAGCTGTACGAAAAATCGTACGGTAGAGTTTTCATTTTTGTACAAACAAAATCAAGTCTGCACTCCTGGTTGCTGGATACGGACTTAGAGTTACGAAAAACTTCTACATCTCCGTTCCTTGATCGAATGCTGGTTAACAGAACTTGGCCATGTAACATTCAGTGAAGTGATGAAGCCCACTTTTGCCCCAATGAGCAAGTTAACACAGCTGACGAATTTGGGAAGAGGAAAACCCTTAATCGATCCAAGAATAAATCTTGCATTCTGAAAAGAAGTGATAGTTTGATGTGGTTTTACAGCTGCCTCATCGGACCGTATTTCTTTGAAGAGATAATTTCAATTAGAATCTAAACCTCTTTCGCTACAAGAAAACGGTACCATGATATGCTCAGGGAATTTGTAATACCAACTCTTCTACAGCGTGAATGCCTTCAGGACATCATTTTTAAGCAGGATGGTGCACCGACTCGTACTGATCGTCTTGTAAAGCGATTGTTAATCAGCATTTCTCAGAAGCAAGAGTTATCAGCCGGCATTTCCCTGTAGCATACCCTCCCCGCTCGACCAACATAGCTGTAATGACTTGATCCTGGTCGATCAAATAAACAGGTATCGTTTAAACATGAATGTTTTATTTACAGATTTATACAATAACAAAAAACAACACGTCCTCTAGGTTAATAAGCTGAGAAATATTTACATCTGGGATAAGAGTTCCAAGACCATCACAAGGGAAAACTAACTGGCTGTTAGCTTATCCAGCTACTGAAGTAGCCCAAGAGATCTACGGATTTATTCCGGTAGATCTTTAATCAATAAACTCGAGATTACGTGGTATCTCTTCAACTGTCCCCTCTTCAGCTCAGATCACGGCTCATCAGTTCAGCTCGTCTCGGATCAGCTCTAGTCCTCGTTGTATCAGCTCTCGTCTAGTCTCTAGCCGGATCAGCTGATCTCGTCCCCCCTTCCTTCAAAAACTTTCCATTTTAACCTCGGTCAAACTCCGCCTCTCAGGTTCGCATTGGCACGCGTAAGATGCCGATGATCCAATAATTCTTCAGAAATATTCCCAATGGTAAATAGTTAATGAAGGGTATATTTTCGAACCATACACTCCCTTAACAGAACCCTCACAATAGGCAAAATATTCACATATGGAGGTCTCGGTGCTTCTTTCTTCAAAGGGGCGTAAAACGCACATGTTGTTCATTATCGTAACTTTATCCCAGTTTGGGTGAGAAGAAATAGCTACATCTGGTGTTTTGACACGGGTTCCTTCCTCAAAGAGCCGCAACCACATGTGTGCTCCATTACCTGACTCCATTCAAGTCCAAAGGGTAGCATCAAAGTGGGAGAAACACAAAGGCGATACAAAGGAAGATACCCTCTCACTACTGGCCAGAAGTAAAAATGTTCGAAAACGTGTCTCTTCAAGGGGAGATAAGCGTTACGTCTTCTTCATATAGCGCTCTGGACTTTTGGTTATGGGGTTATTTGAAGGGCAGTATCTAACGTCAAAAACTACAAAACAAACCAGATAGGAAGGACAATATTTGGCGCTTTATATTTTTAATATTCCGGCGGGCTCATTTCATCCATCTGTAGGAAAAGTGGTTCTCAGGCTAGAGCATATTGGGGAAAATAAAGAAGGACATATTGGGCAATTTTAATTTTACTTTATTATAAACCCTATAAATTGGTGAAACATAAAAGTGAATTTTTGCACTTTTTTATAAATGCAACGTGCACTATATCAATAATCCGTTCAAATTTTATCTAATTCGGATCAATGGAAAGCACTTAGAGCTCTTTTGAGTGGAATTAAATTTATTTCTTACTAACCCTGTACTTTATACATAATTTATACATACAAGTTTGGAAATTTCTTTGAAATCATATTTCATATAAATTTTTTTTCTCAAACTTTAGGAATAACAAGCATGATAATAAAAGGAAAATTTTTACATGACTTTTGAATAAATATTAAAGGTGATAATGAAAAATAGTTTGAAATAATCTTAAAAAAAAATTTCAAAAAAAAAACTATTTTGAAAATTTAAAGAAAAAAAAATCAAAATCGTGATTAACTCAGTTTTAATGCTTTTTTTATTCCTTTTTTGTGTTAAATGATTCATTCAAAAACTAAAATAATTCAACTGATTGTGAATGAATCAAAATGACGCATTCACAAAGAAGAGTCATGAAGAATACTTAATTCACAATTTCAAACGACAGTTTTTTTAAAAAAATGATTTATTCACTTTTTCAATCATTCGCTCTCATTCAATTTTTAGAATCTGTTCATAATATTTTTGCAATTTACTCTAACTTATATCATTTCGGTTTACTTTTACTGTACCCATTTGAATAAAACATTTTATTTTAAATGGATTAAATTTATTTATTATGAATGTTATAACTTCAATATATATAATAAACTCATTGGAATTTTGAAAAAAAAAGCAAATTTGATTTTTTTTCAGAAATTATATTTAAACATTAAATAATTTCTGGAAAAAGAACAAATTTAATTAAAAGCAACATATAACAGAAATAAAAGATATATTTTGATAACCGGTACTTTTCAGTTAGCCGAGGGTAAGCGAAAAATCAGTAAATAATGTAGAATTCCACCAAATTTCTTTGGAAATATTTTGCTTGAGCCCGGCTAAAGGAAAAGTACCTGATAATCTATATCCATCCAATGATCAGTCTCCCTAGCAATATTTTATTGCATAAAAATTTAGTTTTTAAATATTTTGAAGGAAGTTCATAATATTCCTTAAAATTGGATTGGGTTGGGTTTTCAGGTTCCGCATAGAAGTAAAGAAAAACTTCAGAAATTTTGATATTTCGTGATAAAAACGGTTTCACTGAGTTCATAAGAACTATGAAAAAAGAATAAGTGAATTAGACTTCTTTCTAAAATGTTACTTGAATGCATTATTGTGCTTTCATATAATACGCCTAACACCCAGTTAAAGCATAATGCCGCAACAAACAATTTTAAGAACAACTTTTTCCTTTTAGCAAGAAAACTTTTTTTCTCCATTAATCTACATTCCGCTTATATCCACCTGTTTTTACGCCAACGTCACGCAGGTCATTTATCTTATTGAAATTTCCTGCCATTAGAATGGTGCTTAAATTTGACGTTTTGAGATAAAAAGATGGATAGATGTTCCCAAAATCTATTATAATTGTAACGTTAGTTTTAACAATTGGAACAGTCTGTATAAAATTAAGTATTTATTATTATATTTCAGTGTATAGAACCTACTTCTAAAGATACTTTAATATTATGTTTTGCCAATATTAATGAAATAAAATAATAAAATCACTGTAGCATTACCAAACGCGTAGAAAAATAAACATAATTGGTGAAATAAACATAATTCCTTTGCTTTTAACAGTGACAGGAAATCAAGTGTTTAAAGACTACTAGAGGCAATGAAACTAGTTAAATTTTATCACAATAATAAAAGGTATTGCGATACAGTATGTTTGAAACATTTTTAATAAATGTTTCAAATATTTATCTAGCAAAAAACCACAAATACTAAAGTACCACTGAGAAAGAATTTATTTTTTTAATTTACAGATTGAGGAAAAAAATCAGTCCTGTTCTCTAACAGTTTAAAGTTATTTCAATCAACATCAAATTCTTTTCTATTATAAATTAAAATTAAAAAAAAATATATTCTAAGTGTGCATTCTCATGCTCCGAAGCGTTTTTGTGTTAAATTCGAGATTCTGTGTCAGACGGTTTGTAGAGCATGCTATTTGTGATAATTTAATATTGCACCTATTTCCTTTCATTCTGCTGTCGTAAAATTTCTTTTCTGTATCATTAAATTTTTAATTATCTTTTTTCAAGAATAAATCTTTTAAACATATTTTACAAACATTTGAGCATGATTCTATTTTCAAAACATAAAAAAAAGAAGTTTTATAGTTTTCAATTTGATTTAATATAAAGAATTAAACGAATTATTTCAGCAGATAATTTCTTTCAGAATCTTTGATATTTGTTAAGTTTAAAAACCTTAAGAATTTGTCGGAAAATTTCTGAAATATTAAATATTATTCATGTCATCTGAATGGGTGAAAGGCTAATATATTGATATTCATTTTGCGAAATCATAAAGAAATCGATATGAGAAACATTCAAAAGTAAAATATTTGGTAAATGCCTTCAGAGTACGGGTTTATTTTTATGACCATCGGATTAACAATTGTATCTTGTTAACCCAAATTTCTGATCACGCCATGACCTACATGCTCAAATGTAATAAAATGGCAAAATGACTGGCGACAATTAATGCTTTTTTTTGTCTATTTGTTATGGAGGTAGAAAAAAAACAATTAATGTATTCAGATGCATAGAAAGTAAGATGATCGACGATGAATTACCTGAAGACATTTACTAAAATGGAAATATTTTCTAAATGTCTTCAAAATGGCTGTTTATTTTTATGGCAATCGGAGTTAACTTGGCAATTTACACACAATTGGCGACAATTTGTGTATTTGATTTTTGTCGATTTATAATCAAAATAGTAAAAACAATACCGTCTCCAGATACATTTGAAGCAAGATGATAGATGATGAATTACCGATTCCTTTCTAATTTACCACATTCTATCTGAAAACCAATATTATTTCTTCTCATGAATATTACTTTGTTCAATAGCAAGGTTAATCTTTCAAAAGAATTAAGAATAAACATTTTCTTATTTCAGATAGTCTTTCAAACTCACATCACATAACGCTTTATGAAAAGGATATAACCACAAAAAAAAGAAAAGAAATACATTCCTCGGAGAATAAATAATTAGGAAAACCAGTTAAAAGTATTTTTAGCAAACCATTCAAAAACATACCGAAGTTATTAAATGTAGAAAATTTGAACTGAGCTAGAGACAAGTTTCTAGAACTATTGTTTATATTCAAATAAATATCATGTATATATATATAGTTTTATTTTAATTATTCAAAAATAATTTTATCCTTTCAATTGTATTTTAAAATTAAAACCTTGATTATTTTTTAACCTTCTGTTCATTATGTGTCTATGTAGTGACGTAAGAAAAGCAAAATGAGGTATTTAATGTCTGATTGTTCGGACAATTTATCTTTTGGATTTTTTTACTTTCCTGGCTTAGAAAATCCCCTTCCTTATTTTTCATTCAAACATTCTCCTATATTTCTTAATAAAAAGGTTTCTCCTTATTCCTGCTTACAGTAAATATAAATATTTGCCCAACCATGAACACTACGAATGCCCAGAATTTTATTTTCATTACATCTTATATCAGAATTGTTGGTTTTTTAGAATAGTACATAAAACCTAATGGGCATTCTGGAAAATCCTTTTGTTGATCTATGAAAAATTTGGTAACTAAAATCTATTAATACCACATTTTAAAATTCATTTATTTACGTAGCTGGGAATGTTGTGGTTATAAATATGGGGAAAAAACAGATTAAGAAATGATAAACCTCTTTCTGTATTTGATACAATATTTAATAAAAAAAATCTATAATTAGCTGTTAAATTGACTTTCAATGATATTGCCAAGGAATAGTGAAAAATTACTGATCAATGTAGCGTTTATCAATTTTACTAAATCTGTTTTGTGGTTTTTAGTGATTATTTCCCTAATATGCGGTTAAACACAAGTATAAAGAAACCAAATTCGTGGTTTTTCATGCCGATTTTTTTTTAAAAATTGACAATTTTAGAAAGAAAACCCCTTACGAAATTTCATTCCTTTAATTGATTGCAATTTTGGGCTATTGCCTCTACATGCGAGTAAAAAAAAATCATCATAAGCAGTTTAAAATTTAACGTCAAAAACTTGATTTTAACCGACTTTAGATTTAGTTTTATAGTTTCTTTATTCTAAGTTTAAAATAATTTTAGAAAACTTACATTTAATTAGATTTTTTTTAAATTTAATGATAAAATAAATAGATAATCTCTGCTAAAAATAGCTACTTTGGGCATACTAATACAATTAATTATAATATTGCCGGCATCCTGGCACAGAGGTAGAGTGTCTTCCTCTCGATCTGGACATCCGGGGTTCGAGTCCCGATCAGGGAACTATGTTCCATATGTGAGGTGTGTGAATGTGCCCTCCTTCCCCCCTGTAAAAAGGGGCTGTACAAGCGAATGCGGTAAGTGTGGGTCGTCTTCATATGAGCAAGAAGTGAGAATTCTACCCACTTGTGTTCAAGGATCCATATCGTCAGAAGTTCCTTTCTTTATCTCGCGGGCACGACATCATCACTGCTTATAATATTTTGAAAATTTATTTGTTGTTAGTACTAAGTGTAATTAAAATGGTTAGATTGTTATGAGAATTGTAATAATAAGAAATAATTTCAAAAAAGAAGAAAAGAAAAGAATAAATAATGCAATAACAGAAATCAAATATATATATATTTATATATATATATATATATATATTGTTTATAAGGTGTATTTTATTTGCATATACAATATTGTTCTCTAACGCAATTGATAAGTCTCTGGGATTGTAAGGTTTCGGCTTCGGAACTGGAAGTTTGCGGGCTTTCAACAGAAAAACCATCGTACAAGCATAACTGGTGCACGCTACATGCATCAAGGCCGAATGCCCTGAAGCTAGTATAGTATGAAGAATTTGAGAGGAAAAGGGATGCCAGCTATGATACTCTCCTTTTTATCTGACCTCGGTTCAAAAATAGGAGATCAGTCCCAATGTAGCCTTAATGTTGCTTCAAAACGGCACATTAATAAATCTTTACGTAACTGTACTTTACTGTATTCTTATACAAAATGTCACAATAATGGAATGAACTTGAAATTGATATAATATTTAGATTAGTGATTAACATCTTGACAGATTTGGCATCAAATACAAATCTTTCAAAGAATTAATATGCGAAACTTCAGTTTAGATGAAAATACTATGTAGTAAGTTTTCTTCATCTTGCTCTTTAAGTTGTTGTTGTTGTTACTAATGGCACTTGCCATGGACATGACGGCCGTCAGCGATTTTAAGCCAAATGAGTGTCTCTTATTTTTGAAGTAGCACCAACTAGGGCCAAAAGTACGACTGGGATACACACTCATCACATTTGCTTGCACAGCCCCTTTTTACAGGGGGGGAGTTACACATCTCACAGAAAACACAGAAGAATAATCATGCCCTAACCGTGACTCGAACCTGGGACTCCCAGATCACGAGAAAGACGTGCTACCTCTGTATCAAAAAGCCAGCTATTAAAGTTGTAAGGATATCATATTCATTTGTTCTCAGACAAACATCTTATAAATAGATTTCATTCAAAATTTAATAAAAATCTTGAATAATTGAAACAAAACACACACAGAAATATGTATATATAGTGCTGAAACCTTTATTAGTATTTCGATAGATTGTATAGATCAATGCAAATCCCATTTCATCTAATATTTACATAAATTGCCTTTAATATAAAAGAAATATATTTATGAAATTTCATTCAAAATCTGAAAAAATGTACACATGGGTTTCCTTTAATCCAATCGAGCAAAATCATTCAAATATATATGTATAGTGCTGAGATCTCTATTACTTTTTCAATATATTGAATAGATCAATGCAAATCTCATTTCATCTAGCATTTAATATAAATTGCCTTTTATATAAAGGAAATACATTCACGAATTTTCTTTTTTGCTGTTGAGAATTCTCCGAGAGAAAAACGTAGAAAATTTAGTGGGGGTAGAGCGTTAAGCAAACGATTTATATTTCTGCCACGTCCAAAGGAAAAAGAAATTCGGACCACTACAAATTCCACTCCCTCTTTAAGATAAGGAAAAAGATATTCCACGGGCTGGGAGTTTTGTATAACAATATCCCATATATTTAAAGCCGGAACTCAAGCACGATTTTCAAGAGAGTTATTTTTACACGCTATGAAAGTTATATTCGAAACCTCTTTTTAAAGAAACTTTAACTTGAGATGTTTGTTTTTAACCAAAGTTTCATTTTTATAGTTTAACCAAAGTCATTTTTATAGTTATTTAAACTTTTGAATAATTGTTTAGAAAACTTAGCATTTTAAATGAGATTTTTTAAACATTTAACGACAAAAATATATTTTATTTCCATTAGAGGAAATAGTTATCTACGTTGAAAAATACTTTAGTTAAATTTGTGCAAGTTTTTAATTTTAAAAAATTCAGAATTTATATTACAGTTATATTGTTAAGAAAGAACATATATCAAAAAGAAGAAAAACAAAAAAAAATCTCTTTAAAACTCTCAATTTCTTAAAAGGAATAATGCATTTTGTTTATAATTATACTATTGAGCTATTAAAAAAATAGATGTTAAGCAAACGATTTAAATTTCTGCCAAGATTTATATTTTTAAATAAAATAAAGAAGTATAATTTAAAAGTGATATTATTCTTTTATTACTTAAAAGAAAGAAAAAGAAATCCAGCTAAAAATGTTTAAATACTTTATTCAAACCGTTTTGAAATAATTATCTGGTTATTTTGAAACGAACTTTTGAATTGTCTTCAAATGATGAAGCAAGTTCAAAACTGGAATTATCGCTAGATGTTACTGCGTCATGCAGGTAACAGACCATTTGACTCAGTCAAAATTTCCGTACTCCTATACCAATTTAATGGATATGCTGGTTTCCAATTTGAAAACCCACAATGCTGAAGTTAAGGTATAACTACTAAGGCACTATAACTTAGTAAAATTTAAGAAAAACTCAAAATAGAAAGAAAATAGTTCTCAATGTAAAATACGAGACTATTATTCTTATTTTATATTACTAGCTTTTCATAATATATGGAAATTAAATAATAAATAAATATTAGGTATTAAAAGAAAGGAAACAATACCATTTACTTCTATGAAAAGAAATACATGCCTGTTGATTTCAATTCTTATTATAAACTATTTAAAGTATCAAAAATTAATTAAATTTAATTAGTGAATTGATATTTAAAAAAACTTTATTAACATCGAGTGTCATCCACTACAAATTAAAAAATGTGCATTAGAACTTGAGTGAATAAATTAAAAGTATTTTATTGACTATTGAAAATTTGAACAAGATATATATTATATATATATATAGGGAGAGTGTAAACTAATAGTGGGAATTAAAATAAGAAGTAAGAATTAATTTTTATCTACAAAATGATAATTAGTTAATGAATCAGATTTATAGAAATTACACATAATTTTTGTATACTGCATGATTATATGAAAAAAAGCTTAAAATATGGAGGAAAAAGTTGAATTTTCTTTACATTCAAAAGTTTTATTTAATAAAAAAAAATTAAACAACAGACCATGATTGATTTATAAACCCTTTTAATTTTGTTACAAATTATTGTATGTGAAACTCTGTATTCAAATAATTAATTTGTAATTATTTTGTAACTTTAAAACGTATTTCCTCGCATATTTCCTCTACTTGCAAAGAAATAAAAGCTAAGATACTAAATGGTTGTTTTTTTAAATGCCTTCTTTTTATTGTGCGACTCTCTGTCTTAATAAGTAATACGGACGAATATGTGCGTATGTGTTGGTGCCTGCATGTTAGACAGTTTGATCTGTAGATGCCAAATGTAATTCGACAGATTTACGTTTTGGAAGGGGGAAAATTCTATTTCACAGATAATTTTATTGGAATTTGAAATAATTAGAATCAACAAATCTTTTTCGTTTCCCACTGATAACTCCAAAAAGCATTGTTGCAAAATACTAAATTTTATTACGTAATAAACTATGGCATACATAATAAACAATATGTTCGCTCATCAATCAATACTAAAAAAAACCATATTCTAGTATGAAATACTCTTTGATAGAGATTTATGGAATTTTCTAGAAGAAATCATTGATCTCAAGTCATAAGAGAGACAGTGTAAAAATGTTTGCATTTTACAGAATCTTCATTTGTATAATTCAAATCGACTTATTCGTCAATACCCTATTAGATTCAAATGGAAAAAATAATAATTTTTTCCCTTTTCCGTCTATCAAGTGAAGAAGATTTATCTTTGTACCCCATTTACGAATATTTTAATAGTTTTATAGCATAGCTCCATTTATAAATCGATATTCTTGATATAGTAATCAGATCACGTAAGAAATACATTGTAATGAAATACAATTCCATAGAGCTATTTAGTTTTTATTCATATAGTAATCAGATCATCTAAGAAATACATTGTAATGAAAAACAATTCCATAGAGCCATTTAGTTTTTATTCATAACTGTTTCCAAAAGTTCAATTTTTTAAATATTCATTTTTGTCTTTACTTCTAAGTATAGCCTATTTTTGTAGACAAAAAAAATTGATTTCTTTGTGAAATAAATCAGCAAATTTATAGAGATCTGAAAAGCCATTTGTGTGAAAAAAGTTCTAAAGTGTTTAGAAGAACATCTACGGTTGGTGGAAAATCAGTCTTCAGTCTGGAACTGTCACTTCTTTTCCCCAACAATAAAACTAAAACTTTTGGAAAAGCTTTATCTTTTTCAGAGGGAGGCCATTAATCAGCATCGGGTTACGACGTTTCACTTTAAAAATATAAAATCTTTGCTCAGTGGCTTTGATCGTCGAGTACACTAACTGAAATTTTGTTTGCTGTCCACTGTCTTAGAAAAAATATGTAAAAGTGGATATAACTTATAAATTAGTGTTAAAATTGTACTTAAATACAATTCAAAATTGCGATTATTTTACAAAAAATTATAACACTGATTTGTAAATTATTATAACATTATTAACTCTTTGCACTCCTAAAAATAATTAGAAGCAAAATTATTAATCTAATGCAAAGATTTGTTTATTGCTATGAAAAATAAATATACATAATTCTTTTAAGTCGAATTTCTTTGAAAAATTAATCGATATCTCTTAATTATCATGTAGGCATTTTTAAGAATTAAATTTGTAAAATAAATAAATAAAGCGTTAAAATGATGCGCAATCTTGAATCGTGAGTCAGAGACACTATCGGAGTGCAAAGGGTTAAGTTCTTCCAATTAAGTTTCCAAAATTATTATAAATGCTTTTTTTTTTGTATAATACAGTAGCGTTATATGTGCTATTTTTAAACAGTGCAAATGTTTAACATACATAATACCCTTAAAATATACAGTGGAAAAACTTGCAATTGTTAAAAAAATAATTAGAATGAAATTTAAAATTGCGATTATTCGACAAACATTTTTAAGGTACAGTTTTTGTTAATTAAAGTAGCCTTATTGTTATATACAAATAATTTTATAAATTTAATAAACTGTAGATAATTAACTACAGTTTTATTTAAAATTAAAGTCGTGTGAATCTGAAATCGAATCAAATATTTTATTCTACAAAATTGTTCGATTATTCTACAAAAATATTAATAATGCACAATTTTTTTATAAATAAAATAACATTATTATTATTATTATTATTATGCACAGATAATTTTATAAATTAAAATGTAAAAGTAAATTTAATTACATATTGTAGCAGTTGCATTATTCTCGCCTTCTCTTTTGGATATTAGTTAACTTCCCTTTTGGTTACTAGATGGCAGTGCGTGATTACGTCATCACGCGCGCCATCCCATAATGCTTTGCGCTGGTAGCAGGGAGAGATGTAACTCCGTCCTAGGCAGCTGTGTACTGGAATGTCTTTGTGTTACGTGTTGTCTTTGCGTGTTTGTACATAGTGTGTGAGTATGATGATTAAAAGGAAATGTTTCCAACAACATTCGTCTCGTTGCTTCCATGCACGGACACCACATAATCTACATCCCACCACATCTGGCGCCCAACGTAAAATGAGTTCCGATAGAAGTAAAGGTCACCCTGACGATCACTAGGAAATCTTCGCGCCACCCGGCGCTCAACGGAAAATAGTTTCTAATGAAATGCAAGTGTGTCGTCCCGACAATCTTGTAGCATCTTCGTGCCATCACATTTGGCACACAAAGGAAAATAACTTCTAATGGATGAAAAGTAACGTCGTCTCAACTATCAAAATATTTTCGCTCCATCATATCGGCAACCTACGAAAAGAATTTCGATTTGTGTCGTCCTTACGCAAAATAATTTTTCCCGACCTGGGAATGGTTCCGCATTGTGAAGTGATGAAATAAATGTGAAGTTGTCCCAACAAGCACAAGGAAAATATCCGCCAGCAACAACGGCTGCCATCGTTGATGTCCAAAAGAATACTCAAGTATTCAGTTCAAATCATAACTCGTACAGGACGTCGACCCCTGTACCGAGTATAATTTATTGTGTTTCTCAAGCAAAATCTGCATTTCCTGTGAAAGTGTCCATTTTATCAAATTTACAGCTCCGAAAATTCATTTGTTTTGTTTGGTCGTTTCTGTTCAATTCCAGATAAGTGTATAAACTTTTACATTTTATTTTGTTTGTCAACAGCATCCAGCATTGAATATAACATAACTGCATATTTGATTCTTCCTTATCTGTGAAATGTTTTGCTATTTAATATTTAATAATTTCTAAGTTACTTAAATTAATTAGTTAAGCTATATTTTCTAAGCATATCTATCGTTGCAAATTATATTTTGAAGTATCTGTGTTATTTTTATTTAATCTCATTGATTTGATTTTTTTTATTATTTCATTGAAAGTGCGTAAGAATATATCTTTTAAATAGTAAGGTATTCTATATCATTATGTATTTGCTGTATTTTTGTATTTAATTTAAGAGCTAACTAATTTATTGTAGTTGATATTTCTTTGTCCGGAAGTTAACGTACCAAAACTCTTCTCTCTGTTACTGTGTCCTTGAAGTGGAGACACCAAGTCTCGTACGCTGAGTCACCCCCCTGCAGTGACCCATCTAAACAAGCACTGAATACTTTTTTTTTGTTTTCTTTTCAGATCTTTGGTATTGTAAAAGCTATTCAGATAGATTTATTTCTTTTTCAGTGTAACGATTTTTTTGATAGATTTATTATTTCTTTTTCAGTGTAACGATTTTTTGATAGATTTATTATTATTATTATTGCATTCTAAAAACTAACGGAGATTTTCATTTGTGTTCTACCTATTTAATGATTTTTTTTTGTTGTTGTTGTATGTTCAGGGGAGAAGGTAGATGTGCAACTGTTACTTCGTAATCAAATTTCTAATTTAACTTCCTATTTAATCGAATAATTCGTAGGGAAAATGGCTTTTCTAGCTAAAGGTAAAAAAATTGACCTCTACAATTTAGCATTGGAATTAGGTTTAGATGCAACACCCGAAGATAAGATAATTGTTTTGCATGACAAAATAACGAAATCTGCATTCTTTGCGGAAAATAAACAGTTCGTGACTGATACGTTCAATATCATTATAGATGAACGGAAAAAGTTAGAAGAAAACAGAAAAAAGCTAGAAGAAGAAACTTTGAAAACAGAGAAATTGGCTAAGGAAAGAGCATTTGAGCTTGAGAAGCTTAAGCTCCAAAATTTAAATTTATCAAATTCTAATCAAACTGATTCTATTCCAAAGCGATTTGATTTACAAACAGTCTTACCAACGTTTCGCCCTGAAACAGATGATATTTCATTATTTTTAACTATGTTCGAAAGACAAATGAAACTTTTAAATGTTTCTAATGATTATTGGGTATCTTATTTAATGGGTGTACTCCCAAGTGAGGTAAGTAATTTAATAGCAAGAGAGCCTGAGGAAATATTTAAGGACTATACCCATATCCGTGGTATATTATTACAACGGTTTAAGCTGACAGCTGATCGTTTTCGAATTCTTTTCAGTCGACATCAAAAACGAGATGATTCCACATGGAAAGATTTCTTCTTTGAGCTTCGAACCTACTTTGAAGGTTGGATTAATGAATTGGAAATCGATTCATTTGAGAAATTAAAAGAACTTATGCTTTCTGATCAAATAAAGAAAAGATGTCCTCCGGACTATAAAAATCATTTTTTAGATATTTGGGAAACACTAAATGATCCTGTCTTGTTAGCTGAAAAGCTGGATTTTTATGAAAACATAAAGTCGCCTCATCAAAAATTAGTAAAAACTCCAAAGTCGCAAGAACTCTTTAAACCGAAACTCTCTAAAAATGCTAATGAGCAGAACTTCAAGAAAACCCAATTTGCTAAATATGAGAAATCAATTCCATCGAGTTCTCAGAACATTACTGGTTCTAATTCAAACAGGCCATCCCGACATGTGGAGAATTCTGTTTATTGTTATGACTGTGGAAATCCTGGCTTTATCAAATCTAAGTGTCCAAATTGTTCTTCAAGGAAAGACCATTCACCGGTTAATGCTATACAAATGTTTACCTGTTTTACCTCTCCAGTAGCCTTAATTTCCATAGAAGTATATGAAGCTTTAGGAACAGTTTGTGCTGACACAGGAGCCAATCAATCAATTGGAGGAGAATTGATGTTTAATTTTTTAAAGAAGCGTGGACAGCAGTTCACAGAGATTGACCTTGCTATCTGTCTGGCTGATGGTCAACAATCAACATCAGTTGTTTTGAAAACTACAGTGCCGATCACAGTGCTTGGCCGAACTTTCCTCACTGAATTACATTTTCTCCCACATGCTAAAGGGAATCGCACTCTCCTCGGAGTTGACTTTTTGAGGAAATCAGGAATTGTAATGGATATTAAAAAAAATTCCTGGTATTTTGGGGATAAACCGAACTGCAAAATACCTTTTGCTAAAGATCTCCCCATACCAACAAATAATAGCCCTGTCGAAATCAATAATAGTTATTGTCCGACGAATTCAGTAACTAGTGATAGTTCAGTGCAAAACAATTCTGTTGCACCTGAGACTAATTATCCTTGTTTACGCCAAGAAGAAGGTCAGAATCTTGATGCGAAATCGAGAAATCGCTTAACTGCCTTGCTTAATGAAAATGAAGATATTTTCCGACTAGGGGGAGAGCCAACTCCTTATGTTAAGCATTTTATTGACACAGGTGACCAACCACCAGTTGCATCTGCACCTTACAGACTGTCGTCAAAACAGAAAGAGCTCTTAAATAAAGAAATTGGTGAACTTTTAGCCAATGATGTCATAGAAGAATGCGAATCGCCTTATGCAGCACCGGTAGTTTTAGTCCCAAAGCCTAATGGAAAAATCAGATTGTGCGTAGATTACCGAAAACTAAATTCTATAACCAAACCTGACAAGTATCCACTTCCGGTTATGGATACATTGTTACATGATGCAAGATCCACTGCTTTTATGTCTACTCTTGATTTAAAGTCTGGATATCATCAAATTGAAGTCAATCCTGCTGATAGGGACAAAACTGCATTTGTATGCCCTTTTGGTACTTTTAGATACAAAAGAATGCCTTTTGGTCTCAGAAACGCCCCAGCAACTTTTCAACGACTTATGGACCAGTTCCGAAATGGACTCCCTACAGTTAATATTCTAGTATATTTAGATGATATATTTGTATTGTCAGAAACTTTTGAACAACATATTCAAGACTTGAAGCTGGTTTTCGAAAGACTCCGCAAATTTAAATTATGCGTAAATAGAGAAAAATGTAAATTCTCATGTGCTCGTGTGAAATATTTGGGATTGTGGATAACTTCTAAAGGAATTGAAGTAGACCAAGATAAAGTTGCTGCAATTCAGAACATTCCTTGTCCAAGAAATATTAAACAATTACAATCCTTTTTGCAGACCTGCTCATGGTACAGGAAATTCATCCCGAATTTTTCCGATATTGCTAGACCCCTTAGCAATCTGACAAAAAAGAATACTGTTTGGAAATGGAGTAAACAAGAGCAGCAAGCCTTTCAAACTTTAAAGCAATGTCTGGTAACTCCACCCGTATTGAAGCAAGTTGATCCCACTAAACCTTTTATCATCCGGACGGATGCAAGTGCTTACGCCTTAGGTGCAGTTCTTCTACAGGGAAAAGATCTTGCAGATGAAAGACCAATAGAATATGCCAGTAGACTCTTGAGTTCTGCTGAAAGGAATTATTCGACAACTGAACGAGAAGCTTTGGCTGTTGTTTGGGCCTTGAACAAATTTCGAGGATATATTGAAGGTGCTGATATTACTGTAGCCTCTGATCACCAACCCTTAAAGTGGTTAATGACTTTATCGTCACCCACTGGAAGGTTAGCCAGATGGGCACTTCAAATTCAGTCCTATAACTTGAAAATCGATTATTTTCCAGGCAAATGCAACGTCGTCGCTGACATGCTTTCTCGACCTGAGTGTAATGATAAAGACACTTGTGAATTACGAACTATTGTTATTGATGTCCCATCAAGAACAGCTGCTGAACTTAGAACTGAACAACTGAAAGATCCTGAACTGAAGAAGATCATAGATTGTTTTGAGGATACTGACAAAAGTGTTGATTTTGCAAATTGGACGCAAAGGGGATATGTCTTAAATCAAGGAGTACTCTATCGCTACTCTCCACATTCTGAAGAGGATGAAGCTCAATTGGTTGTCCCATGTCATGAAAGAGAGAACATTTTAAAACTTCACCATGATGCTCCTACAGCTGCTCATTACGGAGCTGATGGAACTTTTTCTCGAATATCATCCAGATATTATTGGACAGGCATGAGGAAATATATTACTGATTATGTCAAGAATTGTGAAGATTGCATAAGATATAAGGCAACGAACCAAAAACCTGCTGGTCTTTTGCAGACACCTGTTCCTGCTCAACGTTTTGAAAGTATAGCTGTAGATCTCTTTGGACCCTTACCAGAATCGAGTGAAGGTATGAAGTGGATCTTCATCGTTGAAGATTGCACAACCAAATGGGTAGAGTTATTCCCATTAAAGCGAGCTACTGCTAAAGAGTGTGCATTAACACTACTTAATGAAGTCTTCTTAAGATATGGATTACCCCGTCGTTTAATAAGTGACAATGGTACACAGTTTGTTAGCGCCATCATGCAACAGTTGTGTTATACATTAAAAATTAATCAAAGTCTAGTTCCTGTTTATCATCCACAGGCAAATCCGGTTGAACGTAAAAACAGAGACTTGAAACCTCGTTTGGCAATCATGGTAGGTAATAACCATACCTTATGGACTGAGAAATTACCATCCATTAGATTTGCATTGAACACTGCAAAATGTGAATCTACAGGTTGCACTGCAGCTTACCTGAACTTTGCCCGAGAATTAAGAACTTTAGATGATGTTACAACTGATCTACGGTCTGTCATTCATAATGATAATTTTGTTCCAGAGTTCACACCTTACTTAAAACGTTTTGAGAGAAACATGTCTCAAATTAAAGAAAATATTGAGAAAAGTCAAGATCGTCGAAAGACATATGCTGATAAATCACGTAAACCGAGCCCTAACTATAAACCTGATGATTTAGTTTGGGTAAAGCTTCACCCGTTAAGTAAAGCGAACCAAAGTAGAACTGCCAAGTTTATGCCAAGGAAAGATGGACCTTATAGAATTTTATCCCAGAAATCACCCTCATCCTTCGTAATAGCTAGTTGCGACAAACCTGATGAACCTTTAGGTGTATACCATGCATCAGCTCTTACACCTTTTAGAAATGCAACACAGAACCAATCTCCTGTGATGCCTTTAAAGAAAAGAGGTCGACCTCCCAAACAAACTCAAACTGGACCTCCCAGGCAACCTTCAAATGTTAATAGCAATCCTGACACAAGTGCCAAAGTATCCAATATCACACCACCTCGCCGGGACGGTTTGAGGCGGTGTAGGGGGAGGATGTAGCAGTTGCATTATTCTCGCCTTCTCTTTTGGATATTAGTTAACTTCCCTTTTGGTTACTAGATGGCAGTGCGTGATTACGTCATCACGCGCGCCATCCCATAATGCTTTGCGCTGGTAGCAGGGAGAGATGTAACTCCGTCCTAGGCAGCTGTGTACTGGAATGTCTTTGTGTTACGTGTTGTCTTTGCGTGTTTGTACATAGTGTGTGAGTATGATGATTAAAAGGAAATGTTTCCAACAACATTCGTCTCGTTGCTTCCATGCACGGACACCACATAATCTACATCCCACCACAATATTTAATTAAAATTAAAGTAGTTCAACTTCAGTGTGAATTCTTGAAATGGAAATAAATAATTTATTTTAAAAAAAGCAACAATCAAAAAGTGTAATCAGTAGCTCAACAGGAATGTACAGAATATATCGATAAATTTTGGCATCACAAATCATAACAACTAATAGAGGCGACTCAATCAACAGAGCATATCTATTCTGATTGGTAGGTTCGTGGTTCGAGTCCCAACCACGATACTTTACCCTAAAGCTGGAATTATTGTTTGTTTAGGTAGTTATCTGCTTTTTATCTGAGGTCTGGAAGGTTCTAGATATTTCTTGAATATTCAAATTGGAACGTTCTCGAACATTCTATATCTGTATTAAACATCAATCCCCTCAATATTGAGAAAGTTCTTAGTCTCGTACTGCCTGTGAAGTGATTATTCCCATAAATATAATTGTTTGTGTAAACTGAACAAGTGACTACGAAGAATTACCAGCTAAGTCGTACTCTTGCCCTATTTGGCGCTACTTCAAAAACAAGAGACACTCCTTTCGGCTTAAAATACGCTAATGCCAAGGCAAAGCTTGTCCATGGCAAGTACGACTAATAACAACAAAAACACTAACGGTGTAGTACCTTACATTATCGTGATATTATTATAGATCTTTTATTTTGTTTAAATGAAAATCGTTTATCTGTCATTA
This sequence comes from Argiope argentata, assembly GCA_026289955.1. Lineage (NCBI taxonomy): Eukaryota > Metazoa > Arthropoda > Arachnida > Araneae > Araneidae > Argiope > Argiope argentata. The sequence goes on from JAOUZG010042725.1 coordinate 3,507,383, forward strand.
TAATCATCTCGTTTAAATTATTACACAAATTATTGATTGCTGATAAAAGCAGAAATAACTCTTAATAAATTGTATATCAGACCTGGTATAAATGGTTATGTAGTTTTAAAAACAGTTTATAATTCATTACTTTTATTAATTTACAATTAAGTTATAATTGTTTAGAAAAAAAATTTGTTATTTCACTTTAAAAAATCTTCTCCGTAAAAGTATTTAATTCTTATATATTCTGACTAATAAATAAGCAAAATATCAGATAATTTTAGTTATAATTCTGTAACTTAAATCTAAATATTTTAATTTAAAAAAATTTAAAGCACATTTTTTTTGTAATTTCCAACACTGAAAGAGACTTATCAAAGTCATTAACAGATTTCATATCTGATTTAAATCAAATGATATTTTCATTGAAGAGAAAGGAGCCACTACACGAATTCCAGCTGTAGCCTGGTAATTAGATCTCGGCTCGTGAACTGTAGGGTTTCAGGTTCAAGACTCTATTCTATATGCTATTGTTTATTAAAGTATTAATGGTGTCGTAATAATCTTTTCGGTTAAAATGGTCATTAGTGTGCCCCCGAGTTTGCCGCCAATATGACAACCCATTACGAAGCTTTTGTAGTAACCCTAATGATGTTTTGTTTACTTCTTCCTACCATGGTTGAGTTGTACATGAGCTTCAACTCTTTTCTGAAAACTTAAATTAAAAATATTAAAATAATATCAATTAAATATTTTTTTTGATCTGTATTATAATTAAGATTTTTTGTATAGTTAATAAGAAGTTTCAATCATATTTTTAATGCGAATATAAAATATTTATTCCTTTACTCGTTTTAATTGTCAGAATGCGATTTCACAAAATCGTGTGCTTTATTTCTTTACGAAGTCGTCTGGTTTCTTTCTTTAAAAACCGTCTGCAATAGAATTTTTCGCATTTCTCGTAATTCTTTCACAACTCTATCGCTTGTTATTATGTCGGCAATTATTCAAGAGTGGATGACAGGTGAATGAGATGGAAAAAAAACAAAAACATTTCGAACCTGAGAAATGGATGAAGGGTGATTGGATTAAATACTTGAAGTTTGTACATTATGTCTTTAAAATTTTTTTATTAAATCCATTCTTTTTGCATCTTTGTCTTTCTCAATTATTTATTTTTTACTGTTCATGTTATCCGCACATTCCTTATGTTCAATGTGCTAGCGAAGCTACTAGTTTCCCGCTCCCGGGCATAGCGAAGCCGTAGGATGTTTTTTTTTAAGTTAAAAAATTCTGCCCGATGCCTTCAACAGATGCCGGGCCTAAAAAAATAATAAAAAGAAAATGCTTATCGATATAAAAAATAATAATTATTATATTGCGAAAAGTCTTAACCTTCACTAACCCATAAAAAGTGTTTGTTTATAGTGTCTGCCATCTTTATTGGCGACTTGGCATCCTTGGCGCGGCAAGGGGCACACTATAAGTAACCTTTACCATCTTTTCAATTGAGGGTCTTAGATTTAATTGGCGAAACCATTTTTAGGCCGTTCTATTTATTGTTTCTCCGACTACTAAGGGGGGATATATTTAAAACGTAATAAAACACTGGGAGGAGCTGTGAAATATAGGGATGTAATTACCTTATCTATTCCCAATATCTGTCTCCATTACCAGTAATTACTGCTATAATTAAAATATTTAAAATAGTTAAACTATTTTTATCCTCTATAATTCAGATCAGTTAAAACTAAACGTAGATCAAAAGGTATTTAAAATAGTTTAAAAATTATACACAGATCCACACCATGAAACATAAGTTCATACTAGCAAAAAAGAAAATATACATACATATACTCAATTTTAAAAAAACGCCAATTCCAAATCTTAAAACTCACCCTTCTAGGATCCAAAGAATCTTCTTCACAAAGTCCAAAGCCAAACTTTTCTGGTATAGGAAGAATTAGCACCACTCTCTGGCCACAAAAGTTAATTCTTTGGATAGAGTTCGAATGCTCACTAACCACTAAATATAAAAGAATATGCATCACAATGTCTTTATGAGAGTAGAATAAATCAATTTAATAGCGACTGTGTCTCGACAAAGTTCGAATATACAAGTAAGTAAAAACATAGGAAGGAATGAAAGTGTGTTCTCCAGCGCATGCTTCAGAAACGTGATTCTTAGCTTTTGCTAGGTAAAGATGGGTTCACACGAGGCCAACTATTGTGCGCAATAGAAGACCACGTCTACCATATAAGTATCATGTGACCAATCCTGAAAAAGATTTAATAAGTTTGTCCGAAATCCTAAAGGGTATTCCAGATCTCTTCATGAATCTCCCTTTGGCGTTAACTCTCATTTCAGTCTCGCACACAGCGTCGTGCTGTAGTGTTTGACCTCTCGACATCGGCATACCATCAACATGGCTGAACAAAGTATCCGAAGAAGTAATTTAACCCTCTATGGACCGAGTTTTTGTTTTAACTCCAAAAAAACCCTGTGGCAATGAAAAATCAGAAATTATAAACCTATATATGCAAATGAGAACACATTTTTGTGTTTAAACAATTTTATTGCGTTATAACCATTATGAGACTTTCAAGTCACATCAGCCTATAAAACTTGCACTTCTGTGTATAATAGCTCATATGTGAAAATCCATAAAACAATTTGCACTTGTGTAAGGCATAAATGCACTTGCATCCATAAACATAGTTTGGCAATCACCGACAAAAGCACAAATAATTTCCTATTGGATCAAATGATTTCGCATAATTTTACTGCCAACAGTTTGCACAGCAATTATTCTGCCATTTCGGGTTGATGAGCCTAGCATTAGTCACGAAAACTAGTATTGGTTGTGTTTGCAACGTCATAGAGTTAAGATTTATGCGCCATCTCACGAAAAAAACTACAATTATTTTGTAAAATGTCGATAAATTAAAATGTGACCTGAAAGTTACACGGGCCTATAGAAGGTTATCTAGGAATTAGAAAGTTTTATTGAAAAAATATCTACTTCGTTTTCTTGAAATTCTTTCTGAGGAAGTCGAGGTAGAAATGAGAGGTATTGGGTTAAGAAATGGATAGGAAGAAGAGGGGAACGCGGCACTTTTAATCTTCCTTTCAAAGAATTGGCTGCCGAAGATCCGAAAGAGTGTCGATGTTTTTTAAGACTTATTCCGAAAATGTTCAGCAATTTGCTATGTCAAATTTCAGGGACGATTCAAAGACAAAACATAATTATGAGAGAGAGTTTATCTGCAAAAATTAAACTGGAATTAATTCTAACCTTTTTAGCTACTGGAAGCAGTTATAGACCTTTAAGCCATCTCTTCCGTATTCCAAAGAGCACAATAAGTTCTACAATTTCCGAAATGGATGCTATATGTGAAAGCTTGATGGAATTCATAAAGGTATAAAAACTGATATATATATCTTTTGAATAATTAGCGCTGAATAAGTTGTATCAAAGAGTGTTAACAAATCTGTATTGATTGAATAGTAATAATTTGATTTTCGAGCTTAAAATCTCCAAAGTATGTGAAAGTTTAAGGCCTAACATTAACAGATATAAATATTATAAGAAAACCGAAAACACGCACTCACATTAAATGTTATTTATATTTTGACTTAACAGCAAAACTCGTAGTATCCAAAGTATGAAGCATTTTAATTTATTTTAAAATATCTTTTATTGTGAATGCCTTATTCACTACTGTGATTTTTTACTTGATGTTAAAGCTTTAAAAATTATTTTCTTAAGTTACAGATGAAGTAACATGAGAATAAAAGTATACACTAAATACTATTGATATGCTGATATAGAATCATAAAAAAGATCCTGATCCTTTGTTGATATTTATTATATTTTTTGCCAAAGTAATTAACGCAACAAATAATCTCTATTTCTCTTATCAAACTGATTTTAAACTTACATTAGATGTTAATTCTTTTTTCCTTCGTGAAAATTTATTACAGAAAAATCTCCTTTTACCAACTGCATTTGTTTTAAAACTTTTTAAAAAACCCTTTTTACTATTTAATTTTATATAGGAAAGCGACAAAAAGAAATTGCAACAAATGGAAGGTTTTCAAATTCTCCCTAGATTTAGAGTCATTATTACTACCGTGAACAAATACAATTCAATTCTTTAACTTTTAAAGATTTCCTAGTCGCATATTTTTAGTAGTATTTATATTTTTATTTAATACCTACATATATTTAAGTAGATATTAAATAATTCACCTTTTACAAATTGAAATAGCCAATAAAAAACATTCAGTCATAAAACACACAAAAACACATTGAATTATTATTTATTCATTGTAATTGTACAATGCATGGCTGCAGCTAAAATATCATTCGTTGCTGGCACAGATCTTTGGGCAGATTCTGTAGCCATGTCCGTTAACCTATATTTGGTAGTAATTTCTTGCAATTGCGCTCTTGTAGCTGAGTCTGGTTTTAGGTATTTTATATTGAACGCAATGGACCTTCCAAAGGTGTCTACTTCATCTTCTGACTCCATATTATGGTTGTCAGTTCCCGGATGTCATTGTTTACCTTCAGAAAATCCATCCTTTTTTTTCTTCTTTTTTTCCCCAAAAGAGGCTTCAGAAAATCCATCCTTTTTTTTTCTTCTTTTTTTCCCCAAAAGAGGCTCCGCCTCGTGGAATCTGAGGAGTTGGAGGGAGGCGAGGAGTATTAGATGATGCTCTACACCTCTACATTACCCCTTCAAGAGATGGCCTCTACAATATCCTCTTCAGTAGGTACTTCAATAAGAGTTGGATGAGGTTCCTGCAAAAGTCGATAACAAATTATGATTTCGAATGAAGCTACCGATGCATGTTTCAGAAAGCATCAATAGTATTTTTTATTATTATTCTCACTATATATAATTCTTATTAAAGGTCACTTCTACTAGAGAGGAATGGGCCGCTATCAAGCAATGCTTTTTGGACAAATGGAATTTCCCAAATTGGTTTGGGGCATTGATTGGAAAGCATGTCCTGATTCAGGCTCCTCCTCATTATGGTTCACAAATTTTCAATTACAAGGGACTCAACAGTATAATTCTACTAGCATTAGCTAGTTGGGATTACAAGTTTCTGTACATTGATGTTGGATGTAATAGCATAATTTTAGACTGGGAGAGTACTGCAGAACTATGCTCAGTACGAAAAATTGGAACGATATTCTTTATTTGGAACTCAAGAATGCATTCTTGGGGATAATGAGTTTCCCTTTGAAACCACACCGAATTCATCCATTGACGTACATGAAAAAGATATTTAATTACCGTCTAAGTCGAGCAAAAAGAGCAGCCTATTTGGAATTTTAACCCGAAAAAATTGAATGCCAGTTGAGTACTACTGACGAAATGGTGAAGCCTCTTATGCCTTTCAGCACAATTGACTAGTAAAAATTTCTACTTCACCTTATCTACCTCGTTGGTCTTTGGATGAAGAAAATGTTCTAACTAGTGAGATTCCTGGTTGATGAAGATCAGAAGAAAAGGATTCAAAATTAAAAATTTTTCTAGTCGTAACCGCAAATCGTCAAGACTTGCCAAATTACACCGGGACAATCTTACCGGTACTTTAATAATGAAGGAGCTGCACCATGGCAAAATGGCAGAATTTATATTTGTCATAATAATTTTGTAACATTTATTAAGACAATCCTGAAGATACTAACTTATAAAAATTAAATAACCATAATATTTTGAATGTTTAATTAAATACATTTTTTCCTTATTTTGATTATTGTATAAATAAAAGATGGGTTAAAATGGTCATTAGTGTGCACCCGAGTTTGTCGCCAATATGGCAACCCAACACAAAGCTCTTGTAGTAACCCTAATGATGTTTTGTTTACTTCTTCCTACAATGGTTGAGTTGTACATGAGCTTCAACTCTTATTTAAACTTAAATTAAAAATAATAAAATAATATCAATTAAGTATTTTATTTTTTATCTGTATTATAATTAAGATTTTTTGTATAGTTAATAAGAAGTTTCAATCATATTTTTAATGCGAATATAAAATATTTATTCCTTTACTCGTTTTAAATGTCAGAATGCGATTTCACAAAATCGTCTGCTTTATTTCTTTACGAAGTCGTCTGCTTTCTTCATTTAAAAACCGTCTGCAATAGAATTTTTCGCATTTCTCGTAATTCTTTCACAACTCTATCGCTTGTTATTATGTCGGCAATTATTCAAGAGTGGATGACAGGTGAATGAGATGGAAAAAAAAAACATTTCGAACCTGAGAAATGGATGAAGGGTGATTGGATTAAATACTTGAAGTTTGTACATTATGTCTTTAAAATTTCCTATTAAATCCATTCTTTTTGCATCTTTGTCTTCCTCAATGATTTATTATTTACCGTTCGTGTTATCCACACAGTCCTTACGTTCAATATGATAGCGAAGCTACTAGTTCCCCGCTCCCGTGGCTAGCGAAGCCGTAGGATGTTTTTTTTTAAGTTAAACAATTCTGCCCGGTGACTGAAAAAAAATAAAAAGACAATGGTAAAAAAAAATCAATTATATTGCCAAAAGTCGTAGCCGTAACTACCCCATAAAAGTGTTTGTTTACTTTGTCTGCCATCTCTATTGGCAACTTGGCATCCTTGGCGCTGCAAGGGGCACACTATACGTAACCTTTACCTAAGATATGTTATTAGTATACATAAAAATTTCTTCTTTCTGCTCTTCTTTTCTTTTACATTACTCGCAAACTCATCCATCTGACGAAACCATCTAATGCTTGGTTTATGTGCTTCCAACATTGCAAAGCCTGATTTTGACTATTCAATTTTGGACTATCCTATGTTGTAAGTCTATTGAAGGTTTTTAATTTTTGCTTTTAACAGGAGTCCAATCCTGGAGGCCCATTTCAGTTGAAAGGTCTTCAACATTGCCCCAAGCATATTCTTTTAACAATTTTTTTTTGTTTATGTCTGCATTCCACAGACATTCGTGTTCCTGATGCAGGGATACAAATTTACAAGTTCGATTATCTGACAATTTCATGTTCTGAAAGAGAAAAAATAATTCTTAGTTACAATCTGAACAAAATATTTACTTATCAAAATATTACTTTATACCAAGATTAATAACTTTTTTCTTCTGTAAATATTAAAAGAATTTGAATTAATAATATGATGAGGATGATACATGTTTAATTTCTTGCTTGAAAAAAAAAACATTGCATTTTGTTTATTTTACTTGTAAGCATTTATTTTTTAACCAAGCTTATTCCTAAAATTAAAATTACAGATAGTGAAAGGAGTTTAAAATTAATAAATACGGAATCATTTCCTCAGAACTAATTTAAATTCTAATAAATATATATATATTACTCCAAATAATGAGCATATGGAGTGAATAACTTAAAATTGTACACATTTTTATGAGTTCCACTATTATTTAATAAATGTATTGAAGAAACAATTAAAAAAAGAATAGAATTACATACTTTTATTCAAAAAAAATTAAATTATGGTATACAAATTGTTTTAAAAAAAGATGCATATTCAAAAACTTTCTCCTAATTTCATTATCAAAATACAATCCCACTATTATTGCAAATACCAAATGTATAAAGCTTATATTTCATAAACTATTTAATGAGAATAGGAATGCATTAGTTTATGAAAATTATTTGTTATTCAAAATCTAAATATTTTAACACAAATCAGTCCATCTCAAAATAACATCTCAAATAATGATAAACAGTAACTTTAACAAGCAATAAATATTTGATTTTTTAAAAGTTATATTAATCTACTAAAGACATATGATAAAATTAGTGTTAACAAACAAATAATAATCTCAAACAAACCTAAAAATATTAACTGAAGGGCCGTTTCATGCCTCTACCACATCTGACAGAATAAATCAAATATATATTTTATAACAAACATTTTTTAATAATATTGGAATATTTTTTCTTAAAAATGAAACCCAAATAAAACTGGCTTGATAAAGAAACAAATAGCTGAAGCGAAAGGTAAAAAAGGTCAGTTTAGTGAAGAATGAAAATGTAATGCCAGTAAAATGTTTAAAACTAATCAAAGTATACGAAATGGCGTAAAACAACACACTGTTTGGAGATTCCGGTCCTGGGTACTTTTTACACCAAATACATTTTATTTTCGAGCCAATAAGTATAATTTTTACGCCAATATCTACAAACGCATGCGCAAATAATATTGGGTCAATGGCAAATAATTGTCCAGTCGGGGAAACCGTTTGCCTCGTGTGAACCCCATTTATACAGAAACAATAAAGCAAGGACATACAAGTAAGTACGGATATAGAAGTATATTCGAAAATACGGCCGGGCAGCCAGTTATGTGACTGCAGACACTATAGAACTACTTCATGGTATTCAGGTTCGAATCCCTTCCAATAAATCGAGTTCGAAAGTCAATTATTATCAAAGAGTATGCATCAGATTGCATTTAAAACAATGGGACCTTCCAACACTAAGCAACAATACCTCTTCAAAAACTGGGTCCATGAACCGAGGTCCTCAGTTCACTATGTGGTCACTGGTGTTTAGTTGTAGACGAAAAAATTCGAGCATAAATCCCTCGAATGGCCGGATCAGCAGAATGGTGGATGCTGTTATTGCTCCAGGTGGACAGAAAGGAGAATGTAGGAACTGACAGCATAGGATGATGAACTGAATTGAAAGAAATTGCACCCCCGCATATTCAAAACTAACTGAAAGGCAACAGCCTCCTAGTAGAATTCAAAAAGAAAACACAATTTCTAAAAGTGTTTTTAGCAAATTCAGATATTTTTACTTACGATAAGCATCATTTAAGTTGTTTCTGTGAGTTCCAAACCACTAGAGCATTATCAATCTGTAGTTTGATGTCTTGGCGATTTCTTCACCTGAGGGAGGGTTATATTTAATTGTGGCTCACCCTCTGAATTTGATTTTACTTCAGAGATTTTTAAAGTTTTTTCCTGAATTTATAGTTGAATAGATTAAATTACATAATCATGCATCGAATTTCTGCACTTAGTTAGATATGCACATTAGTGTTTCCGTTGATTCTCGTGCTGTGAAAAACCAAGCATTGATATTCATCTGAGTTTTTTTTTCAGTATTCCAATGCGTATCCATTAGGTTATATTAATTTTTAAAAGGAGAAGTCCAGATTGAATCCAGATATTTACAATCCAATATGAAGGATAAAGATGGTACACCAACAGAATTTCACGAAATACACTTTCATATTACTCAAACACAAAATTCAATAAATCCAGTATGTAATTAAAAGTATTTAGTTAAAAATACTTAATCCAAAGCCCAACATAAAAACTTTTCTCTCCTAGAAGGACCTGACGGCAGAGCCGACCACACTCAACGACGACTAATTTCTATCTATCTATCTATATATATATATATATATATTGAAGAACGTTGAATCTCGGAGCACACATATATGGGTATGATGGGTAGGTATCTTCTCTTTATATAAGAAAACAATCTTTCCTACAACCACCTATGAGTATTTAATGTAAGCATTTTTAGACACCCAAGATATTAGTTCTAGATCATGAAAGGAAACATAATTGTTTCTCTTATAATTTATTTGAAGGAGAGAGGTTGTTAAAGATGTGTTTTTAAAAGGTATAAATTTTCGCCTAATTAAATACTGTGCATATTTCACAATATAAAATATCAGTATAAACATGTATATTACTTAAAAGTGATTCTAAGTTATTAAAACTGTATGATTTCAAGTAGAGGTTACTTAAGAACTATATAATAACAAAATTAATGGTTATAAAATGGCAGAAATATTTCGCAATTTCTATCATATTGTTAGTAAAAGGTTGCCTTTCTTCCGATGCTGTTCAGTTTCCCACATTTTAAAAATTTGATACAAATATGAATAAAATATTATTACGAGAAACTTGAAACACATTCTCGGATTATGCTGTGAAATGCTCCTGCAATAACAACGGATAACGTTATTTTATTGAGCGCAGAACTAGGAATGCAAAATAGCAAAGCACAGTAGATGAATACACAAAATAACTTTTATAATAAACAACAGCATATAAATAACCAGGGCCCCGGTTGTTATAAACAATTACAATACAAAGCTTTCATTCAGAATATTCAGGATTTGAACATTTCGTGTGAGACTCTACTCTTGTTTGAGTTGAATTTAATTCCTTTCTCTCCATTTCTGATTGACAGCATTTCTATAATTTCTAAGTCGCGGTGGCCTGGTGGTTAGGTCCGGACTTGTAAACCAGAGTTTCAGGTTCGACAATCGATTCCACCGAAGAACCCTGGTGTAAGGGGGTCTGTTGCACATTAAATCCTCTAGGACCAAACGTTCTCACACTATTATGATTGGAGAGGAGAGGGAGGTGCCAGCCCAGGTGCCGTCCTCGTCATCTGAATGCATTTCAAAATTATGAGAGCCGTCCCAAAATAGCCCTAGTGTTGCCTTACAACCGGACTTTAAGGTAACTAAATTAAACCTCTATAATTTGCACAGTTTTGTAATTATAGCTCCAATAATAGAGCATATAATTTTTTCTAGAAGTAACATTGGAACTCCCGTTTTGGAGGAGCTATGACCAGGATTCTCGAAAATTCTGGGTTCTTCATTTTTATCAATGATTGGATTCAAATTTGTTGTGAGTTTTGTGGATTCAGTGATCTTGCATCCTCTCAGTAACCATTAATATATCTATAAAATTGTAATTTTTAACAAAAAATATCTGCAGGAAAGCAAAATTGAAAATCAGCATGGATTTTAATATTAAAGAAATATTTAAAAGACGCTTTTGTTTTTTTAAACATCAACAATCCGTGTTATACACTTTTCAACAAATGAAATGTTTACACTTTCTAATAAGGATTTAGAACCTTTTTTTTTATTATTATTTCGAGTTGTTTATAAATCGATCTTCTGATCCATTTAACTGATATTCCAGATTTGGAATCAAAATCCAATTTTGATTTTAGAGCACTTTCGACATTTTATTGATCCAGTTAGGGAAACAAAATTCAGGCTTTGAAAACTATAAACACTTTTTTTAAAAAAACAATTTTAAAAGGTAAAAGCATGATCGTCGTTCTTCTGAAATGAAAGTTTAAGAAAAAATGGAATTGCTCAACTTTAATTTAATTGATGACCGTATAGGGAGATAGAAAATTCAATATTCACAGTGATTTAAATTAATTTGTAAAAGTAATTTGATGACTTAAAATGTGTCTGGAATTGTACTCAAAATATAAGAAAGGAAATACAGTAAAATATAAATTCCAGCAATTTGATCTCTGACAGTTTCTGAGTGACTTTTGAGACAGTTTTGAATAATATTCCCCTGGTAATTCATTTGAGTTCCAGACAGAATAACATTACAAAACGTAACAATTAAACTAAGAATTTATTCTTTTATTCTGTAAAATCATATTGATGACAAAAATTTCGCTTTTATCTATAAAATACTAGAATTTCACTTTTTAAAAAGAGAATAAATAAACAGCTGTCAATCAAAAAATCATTCAATTCCTACTATTTGCTCTCACTCTCTCTATATATTTATATATCTTGTTCAATTTTTCAATTGTTAATAATATACTTTTCATTCATCCACTCGAGTTCACATACATTTTTAGAACCTGCCATTAGAAACCTACCAACCAAAGACCCTCCCTGTGTGGTGGACGTAAAATTTGTCGTGGCCACAAAGTTCTCCTTGTAGAGAATAATATCACTGGGGGTACTGGGTAAGTTTTGATTGTTCTCTGTTCGAGATCTAAATTATGATCTGTGGATGATGATTGAAATCCATCCCGTAAAAAAGGTCTGTGGCGTATGTGATTTAGAAGTCCGACTTCTGCCTTCGGGTGTTCAGGTGTCCATACCCTCAGAAGCTACTGCACCCTTTCCTTCCGTTGTAAAGTGGTGCACAAGGACAACAATACCAATTGTAATTATTTAATAAAAAGTAACTGAAGAGAAAATTTTCTTTCTTGACATAAGTAGGAAGTTAAAAAATAGTTTTTTTTTAAATATTATTAGTACCTTTTAGTGAATTTTAAGCATTTTCATTAAACTTTCTCGTTTCATAATTGTAAAATTGATTAACTTGCAAATGTGTATTTAATGGCACAAAAACAAAATTTGGCTTAACAAGAAACGCCAATCAAACAGCCAAATTCAACTTTCACTTTTTCGGCATTTTGATTTATTAAAATGTGGAGCTGGAATGTGAAAGACATTTTGGATAATCTTTTAAAATTAATTATTTTTTAAATAGTTATTTTAAGATTTTTTTAGAAGTTCAATTTGAATTTCATTTCAGGATGTATTCATAAATATTTAAATTTCTCATTTTATTATCTGAAAATAGAAATTTTTAATTTGAATTTTATAGATGAAGACATGTGTCTAGATTCAAAAGAAAGGTATTTTGCAATTTTTTAATACTATTTTAAAAATTAAGACAATTGTTTTCAAAATTTCGGTTTTTTTAACAGCGTTTGGTTTGAATTGTATTTACTTATCAGAGTTGAGCTTAGAAACTTTTCAATCTGCTTTATTTTAATTGCACTCTTAAATTAGGATGAATATTTTAATGCTGATGTAATTTCCCTGATGAGAAGTTAATACAGAGCTAAAATATTATGTGACACTTTTTAGCATATTTGCAAGTGAAAGAAGACGAATATTTTTATTTTGTGTAGCCGATGAGGTTGTTATAAGAGAATCAGGAAATTTTAAATCAAAACTAGAAGGATAGGCACATATCATGATAATGAAAGGATATGGCTTATAAATTGTTTTTCTATTATAAAAACAAAGCTCATACCTTCTATTGAAGTTTGGGCTTAGATGGGTCTTGAAGTATCAAGAAACGAAATGGTGTTCCTGATGTGGCTGCAATAACTTTTCTTTGTTTCTTTTTTGCTAAGAATGTGAAAATAAAAATACATTCTTCTGTAAAATTTGTTTTGTTTCATTAAACTTGCTTTAGTTGTTTATGATCTCGATTATGGTACAGCGAAATCAAGTTCCCAAGAAAAAAAGCTATTGGATAACTATTATGGTGGAACATGAAGCAGTTCCATGAATTTTGAATATAAAATTGTATGAAATATCGAATATATCTAGCTTTTAAGTACTGTAGAAACTTACACATTTTAATTACTAGGAAAGTCTTCGAAGAGATGGATCTAAAAATGTCTCAAATATTTAAATTTCCCATCTCCTAATTCATTTTTAGAATTTTCTTTAATAGAATGAGCCAGGCATCTCTAACAGAAACTTTTGAGGCATTAAAAGTCTTAATTGAAGGTTTGAATTTGCAATTATAGTTATAAGTAAATTTAAAAGCTTGCATTTGATTACCAGAAGCACCTTCAACCAGCAAACCACCTAAATGCAATAACATTGTTAGAGCAATAGTACCAGAATTTACAGTCAGTCATAAAAGTCTACATACACCCTTAAGAATGGGCTTATTTCAAAAATTGATTACATTTCAATTTGTGAAATCCTAACAATCTTTCACTTTTCACTAAAAATTGTGATTTAAATAAAAAAAATAAGTTTAAAATTAGCATTTACTGAGAAAGTTTGTCAATATGTAAATATTAGCGCGTCACAAAAGTCTGCATACACTTGATTGGCTGAGAGGAGAAAATTCGTATATCAAGTTTTGTAAAAGCTTACTTAAGGTTGAGGTGGCAAGTGTCGTTAGCCATTTGAAAACTCATTTCCTGAGATTTTAAGATACCGAAATGCTTAAAATGAGCCAGGGGAAGGAAACATCCTTAGAACTTCGAAATTTGATAGTAAAATTGAAATGTGAAAAGAAATCTTACGCCGAAATCGCCAAAATTGTAAAAAAAAAAGTAGGTCGACTGTGCAAACAATCAACAGAAATTTTGTTAAGCGTGGAAATGTGCTCAGCAAATATCGATGTGGTCGTCCAAGAAAGCTCAATGATCGAGAAACAAGAGCCATAGTAAGAAAAGTTAAGAAAAATCCAAAAATTAGTGCTCCAAAATTAGCGGATCAAATTGCAACAGCAAGTGGAAAGCAGGTACACCCAGAAAATATTCGTAGAATTCTTCGATCACCCGGCTACAACGGCAAAGCTCCCAGAAGGAAACCCTTCATATCATCTGTGAACCAACAGAAAAGACTTGCCTTTGCTTCTGCACATATTGACAAGGATTTTGAGTTTTGGAAAACAGTTGTGTTCACTGACAAGAGCAAGTTCAACTTTTTTGGAAGTGACGGCCGTGGCAAAGTTTGGTGGAAAAAGAACACGGAAATGAACCCAGAGAATTTGACTCCAACAGTGAAACACGATGGAGGTAGTGTGATGGTTTGGGGTTCCATGGCAGCAGCTGGAGTCGGCAATCTGGTTTTCATCACTGGTACTATGGATCGTTTTGGATACTTGAATATTTTGCAAGGCAACCTACTTGAATCAGCCAGAAAATTGGGACTTCGAAACGACTTTGTCTTTCAACAAGACAATGATCCCAAGCACACAGCAAAGATTGTTAAGAAATGGCTGCTCTACAAAACCTCCTAGCTGTTGCATTCACCTCCACAGTCACCAAACCTTAATCCTATCGAACACATTTGGGAGGAAATCGACAGAAAAATTCGACAACAAACCATAACCAGCGTGGAAACCCTAAAGAAGGCTATACAGCTGGCTTGGTCCCAAATTTCACCTGAGACAACGAAGAACCTGGTGAATTCGATGCCAAACCGAATGTGTGCAGTCATTACTTCAAAGGGAGGGCCTACCAAGTATTAACGGCTTATTTATATTTATCCATTGTTCCAAATTTCAGTTTCCTGTCTCTGTATGCAGACTTTCGTGACCACATAATTTAAACCTTTTGTTATTTTCGCTATGTTTTAACAAGTATGTTGATAATTTCATTTCTTTTACCTGCGTTATTATTATAAATAATTACGAAAATAAAGTTGAATTTGCTAAATTACGAGTTTTGTGCAATACATGAGAAAATCACTGTCTTTTGTGACTGACTGTAGATAACGACACTTTTAGTTTTATAGAGGAAATGCAAAGCAGATCTTTTCCTGTAATAAACATTAAATGATGTGATAAGTATTGACATAAGAACTTAGAATTTTGCTCTCTAAATGAGACCTTTATAATCCCAATGGTAAGTACTAGCATTATCCGAATCATGATGGCACTCCCACCACATTGGCGAACAAGTGAAGCAGTTATTCATTAGATTGCATTAGATTGCATTGCGTTATTGCTAGCCGAAGCAATTAGCGGCAAAATACTTCCAGGAAGGAAAACAAGTAGGAATTAACCCTTCATT
Organism: Argiope argentata; assembly: GCA_026289955.1. Lineage (NCBI taxonomy): Eukaryota > Metazoa > Arthropoda > Arachnida > Araneae > Araneidae > Argiope > Argiope argentata. The sequence goes on from JAOUZG010042725.1 coordinate 3,522,754, forward strand.
TAATACCTAAGAGAGTAACAACATAGTAATCTCTTTGCAGTCCTAATTGGCACATTTACTGTAATGCAGTATCCATTCAGAGGTTTATTATACATGACAAGGACGAAAGATTTGAACTCTCAATGAAGAAAAAAAATGAGTTAACAGTTTCTTATCGATTTCATCCTTACTTACCATCGGTGGATGGATGCGGGCAGTAAAAACCTGAAAGCACAAAGGACGGTAAAATTGAAAAGGAAAAGGATTCTACCTTGAGACATTATTAGACATGTAAATAAGGTAAATAATTATGGAAGTGTAAATACGACAATTCATACTCGAGTTTTCGCAAATGTCAGGAAGCGAATGCAGTTGAAATTTTGTTCGTTTCAGCGTTTATAACATCATTCCATTGTTTTGAAAGTTTAAAAACTAAAATAGTTAACTTAATTTTAAATTATTTATTAATTCAACTAAATATTTTTCTCCTACTTAAACAATCTATCTAATATTGAAATTGTACGAAAAATGTTTTTTTTAAATAGAAAAGTATTGTTACGTTTTTAGCGTATCGGGTACGGATTGAATGGCCTTTATTTGAGGACAGCACAAACAAATTTATTTACAGCTATTTACTAGTATTGACAAAATGGTTTGATAAAGTAAAACTTCAGATAAAAATAATCCTGCAGTCAACAGTCACTTACAGAGTAAATACAAGCCTTACGCACAATAAAAACAGGCCGCAAAACAGCTATCGTATAGCACAACAGTAAGTCACAGTGAGCTCAGATATACAACGTTATCAGCAAGCGTAAAAACAGCTCACTAATAACAAACGAGAAGGGTAATCCGCTAGTCCAGCAAGATGCTTCTTTTCCAAGAGGGAAACTAACTAACTAACTGTCAAAACTATGGCTCCCCGTCCCTTGTATAGCCGACCGAGTGCGCACCCAAAAGCACGCGAAGCAACGCGTTACTTCACGTACGATCCAGCGGCTACCTGAATATTCCTTTCGCCAAACCAATCCAGCTGGTGGAAGCTCCTCGTCAAACGTCGCCAACTTTGGCGTACTTCCGTGGCACTCACCCGCTTGTATCAGTATTAAATAAGTCACATTATCATATTGTCACGCGGGTACTTTAGCGTGAAACTCAATGACACATAGGAAGTAAAGCTGGACCAATTTATTAATTCAACTCAATGACCGAAATTCAAATATAAGCTCTTCACAACTCTGAAACCGTGACTCGGAGATCTTCGGCTTTTATACCAGCAAGGAAGGTTCAGGAAAACTTTTCTGGAGGCAGCAAGAAAAGTCTACAGCACTTATCTGGTAAACTAAAGATCACGTCCAGAATCTTCTGGAACACGAAATAAAGGAGAATATGACTAGTTTAGATATATTAACGTCCCGTTACGTTATTTTACATCCCTAGTACGCAACACTAGGTCTATTTAATGACCGACCTCGTAGTTTTAAACCTCGGTACAAAAGCAGGTTATAAATTAAGGATTTAAACAAATATCTACAAAAGTTTTAAATCTGTTTGCAGCTAGCGGATTTCGAACTCACAATCTCTTGATTACGAGTCTAGTTTGATGACGACTCGATTATGAAGAGTCGTCCATTTCTTTTCAATGCGGCAACATTTTCGTCATTTTAAATAATAATAGATATGCATCTATAAAGATAGTTTCAATTACATTTATTCCTAAAAACAACAATAAATTATGTAGGCTAATAAATCTGAAAGGAAAATAACTGTAGGAAGAAAAAAATTTCAGCCAATATTGAAAAGGATAATTTTTAAGAAATTTATAGAAAAAATTAATCCTATTGTTTAGTGTGCCTCACAGCTAATCGGAGTAGTCACTAATTATAACAGAAAAAATCAAGGGTGTCTAATTTAAATAAGTAAAATAAATAATCGTTTACAAAAACCGTCACCATACAATTTCCCCATAATAAATCATGAAATCGGAAGCATGCAATTCAGTGATTCATGATAATCAAATTATTCACTGTCCAACATTCCGTTAGTTGGTCAGTTCCGGATGAGATCACTTTGCAGATAATCGGGGTTGTCCATGGATAACGTCAAGGGATCAGACTAGGTGTTGCATAAAATTGGATAAAACCAGACGGGTTGTTCCATTTACATCGAGTTTAATGCACTAAGTGATTAGAAAATATGAGTCAGACATGAAGAGTTAAAGGCAAGTTTTGTAATAGTTCATTGAATCGGAACTGTAATCTACGGGAATTGAATAAAGTGTTGTTTTGAACGTGTTGAGAGAGAAAAGCATTACCGGCAAAAGTGGTTTCCCTGAAACTTTCTCGCGATTTCCTCAAATAAAAGTCTTATACCTCAACCTCTGCAGAAAATCGGTGATAGGGTCAATAATAATTTATATGGCATTGGTGAACGATGGTTACGGAATATAAATCATTTGCAAGAATTTTGCAGTGCTACTGAATCTATTTGGGCTTTGGACGGTTTTTATATGAAGATTAATATCAAAATTGGATACTATACAACAGTTGTAACTATAAAATGGCAGTTTTTCATAGATTTATGCCATTGGAATTTTGAGTTATTGAGGTTAGATAAGAAAGCACAGACTTTTGTGATCGAAGTCTGAAAGATCAGACATTTGTGATATTCGGTATGAAATTTGACATATATTTTATATTATTTTAGATATTTAATTTGTGTACCAAATGTTATCTAACTAGCTCTTTAGATTTTGCGGTTATCGAATTCAATTTTATTAGAACAGCCAAACATACAGTCAGATTTCCTGTAAATATATTTGATAGAAGCCTATAAATTTGGTCGTGATCTTATGTATGGAATGTTTTTCGTTCCAAGTATTTTTAAGTTATTGGTCTCACAGACAGACTGACAGACACTCAACATGAAAAAAAACTGGGCTTTGTTGATTCAGGAACGCTTGAAAGTGGCAAATTCTTCAAAATTTACAATTCCAATTTTTTTGACACTTTCCTACTTGTTTACTCATACAATATTTTCTATATATTTTGGTTGTCGTTGAAAAAGTTGAATATGAAAAGAAATTGATTAACGTGAATAATAGCTGTTTTGAAATTCTAGCTTTCACTGTAAGGCAAAACAAATCTATCGATGATCCAAATTGGGCTTTTAAAGTAGAAGGGTGAAAGCAAAACACTCTCGATCACATGTAAATGGATCATCTTTAAACAGCATTTCGGGATGTTGATTCCAATTTTGAGCTTAGATTTTTGGAAGAAAAGGGGAAATCGATGTGCAACCTGTTAATCTCAACGAATATGCATTTGTAAAGAATGTGTTAATAACCAATAAAATAACTTCTCAGAACTTTACGAGCAAGTTGTTGTTGTTTCTTATGGCACTTTACATGGACAAGTTCGCTGAGGTGGTCAGCTATTTTATGCAGAATCAGCGTGTCTTGTTTTGTAGTAGCGTCAACTAGGACCAAGAGAACGACTTTTGATACTCACTCATCACTATCGCTTGCACAGTTAATTTTTACAGGGAAGGGATTTAAACACCTTATAGATAGATCAAATAAAGAATAATTGTGCCCGAACCGGGACTCGAACCCAGAATGCCCAAGTCACGGGGAAGACACACTACCCTTATGAGAGGACGTCGGCACTTCAATAGATGGCACTGTAAACGAGTGATATAAAAGAAAAATATTTCATGCCATTCCTACGGGGTTTTTTCTTAGGTGAAACATAAATTCGTATTCGTATTCGCATTCGCATAAGTGCCTTTTTTTGGAAAGTAGTACTTTGATCAGGAAAGGAAGTTTCACTCTCATGAAAATGTTACACTATATTAAATAACTTCTATAGTAAAAAATTAGCAAGTGGTGAATAATTGTGCTTTAATTAAATATGAACAAAAAAGGTTGATTATTTTACCATACTGAAAATATGTCTACATCTGAATTTTTCTATTCTCAAAAACATTATTTAATGAATTATTTTTCCATTGTCTCTTTTTGAAAAGCATAATATCATAGGCAATAAATTACAAGGGTTGGACAAAATAATAAAAACATCTTGGAAAATCAACAATATATATTTTAATATAGTGTATGTCAACCTTTTAAGGCAATTATTGCCTCAGTTCTCAAAAGTATTGATTCATACAAATTACGAATCGTTTCCGCAAGAAATTTAGCCTATTCTTCAGTTAAAACTCCTTCCAGTTCTTTTAAAGATGATGGCGGTGGAAATCGAATTCTTAGTTGAATATCTAAAACCGACCATAAATGCCGGGGAGTGAGATGGCCAGATGTGGTGCTCAAAATCATTAGATTATTCCTCGTGTCATTCTTTAATAATTCTAGCTGTATGGATTGGTGCATTATCATCTTCAGAGATGATGTTGGCATCCTCAAACAGTTCTTGAACTATAGGATGGACTTGGTATCCCAAAATTCCTAAACAGACTCAGCTGTTAATTCTTCCATGAAGAGAAATCATTGGTCTGTTGGATTTCCAAGAAATAGCATCCTGGATCATCACAGAACCCCCCGCCGTGTTTTACGGTTAGGAGAAGACAGTCTTTATAAAATGCCTCTTTCGGTTTTCTCCAAACGTACACTCGGACGGAGGTCGGAAATAGGGTAAATGATGATTCGTCAGAGAAAATAATATTTTTCCACTGCTCGAATAACCAATTCTAGAGGCGTATAAGCCCCTCTAAGCTTTGAAACATTTGTCTTTGAGAGCAGAGGTTTTGAAATTGCAGATCTTCCGAGGAATCCAGATTTGTGCAGCTTTCGATGAACAGTTTTCGTGGAAACTGGGTTCTGTAGGTGTTTATTGAGCTTTTCAGTAATTTTAGGAGTCGTGGTCTTGCCATCCTGTCAAAAAATTCGATTTAGAGTTCGACTGTCTCTCTCAGACAACTTCGATTTTCGACCAAACCTGTGCTTTCTTGAGGACGTTTTCCCTTCTCTTTAAAAGTAGAGACAGTACCTATAGAAACGGCAAGCATTTGGGCAGTTTCTATTACACTAGCATCTGCCATACGAGCAACAACAATTTGGTCTCTTGAAAAGTTGGAGAAGTCTGCCATTTTTATAATGTTATAATCACTTTTTTAAAATTTCGGTAAAAAAACACACATAGTTATTTTAAATAAACATCAAATAATAAAATTAAAAAAAATCAAAATATGTCAATTTTTGATTATTTATAACTTATTCAAAGATTATGATCAAAATGTTAAGTGTTTACATTATTTTCCATTCTTTCAAACTAAAGATTGTGCCTAAACAGAAATCATTCTTTTAAGCTAAACATTGTAAGCTGTAAACTCAACTAAACAATAATGATTTATTTACAATAATGAATGATTACTTTAGTCTTAAATTATTCTCGTTTAAGATTTAAAATTTTATATTTTTATGGGGAAATGCTTTAATGAAAATTACTTGTCTCACTAGACATCCTAATGTTTTCTCTATGGAATTGCATTAATACTATCATGAGCTCTAATCATCATTAAATTCTATAATAACTGTAAATGTATGTGTGATACGGATTATGAGTCATTTGAAAACCTTCCAGAGAGAACGGATTCCATGTCTAAAACATCCACTCAATTTCCCCTTCATGTGGTAATATCGATTACGTATATACTGAAGATAGAAGTGATTTCTAATTAATTGTTAATTAATTAGAAATCACCACATGAATATTAATTTGCTTTTAATCAATCTGTATATATACTTAAAATATTCTGAATAATCGATAAAAATCAGGAAACTAATTTGCATTTTCCTTAAGATATATTTTAACAGTAGAATAGTTATGGATCAAATAAGTTCACTTCATTAAATCTTTCAATGATTTAATGCCTCTTATCTTTAAAATTTGATTCACATTTCGATACTTTAAAGTTAGTTATAGCAACAAAGAAACGTCGGAGTTTTAATATTAGGGCATATACACTTGCCTTTAAACAAGTTCATACTCAGATACAACTAAACAGCCCTTCAAACAATATTTATAAACGAATGAGCTTTAGAATTATCAGTTGAACCCTTCCATTGTTTTTCTGAATCCTCATCATATCATTCTCAACCAGTTTATTTTCTGAGTCTCATCATTTTCTATTTCAGGTCTTTTATGTAAAATAAGATTAGGCAGAAGGTTGAAAGGTCAAACTGAATCCATTTCCTTCCTTTTATGGCAACCAGAAAGGGGATTCTTATACATGGTAAATATTGGCGTAGGACGAATATTCCATTGGTGTCAGTTCTACTTTGTCTATGACGATGGTGAGACAAAGTCGACTGTCATAGACAATGAATATGACAGTAGAGGTTGAATCAGATGGAATAAGATGTATTATTGAAGGTAAATATTGCTCGGGAGAACAGAATGCAGAATTGATAGAATTTCTAAAATTCTGAATAGAGTGGGTTAAGTAACTATGTATTCTATTAAAATAAAAGGAATTAATTGTTAATTCCTTTATTAGAGATAAATATATATCACTATAAGGGTGTTTAATTTATTCTTTTTAACAGCTATGGGGGTTTAAGGATGAGTAGATTTTTTTAATAAAATGAAAAGTAAAATAACATAAATAATTAAATAAAGTACAGATAATTCCATGATTTAATATCTAATTTATGGCTAGTAATAGTTCAAGACAATGAAGATGCATGAAATATCTTTGTATTTTATTGGATTCATTTGAATTACTTCCCATTTTTTGTTGAGTTATCTTAAATTATTTTAAATTCTTAATAATGTATTTACGCTTTGGTGTCTTAAGTAATGTTAAGTAATGACTTAATGGCAATATATGATGGCTGAAGTAACTAACCAATTATTGAAATAATTCAACTCTTTTCTTGGCTCTATTCAAAAGTATCTTTTCTCAAAAAACCTCAGAAAATAGCTAATAATCTCTTAGAATTCGAACTCATTAATAATCACTTTAATATTACTTTTGTTAAATAAGTATTAAATTGTTTATATTTAATCTTTCCAATTCCTTCATAAGGTTATAAGAAATACGTTTTAATAACTTCGAACTGGTAATTATTCAGAACCTTATCAGACGTCACTATGGGTGCGTGGTATATGAAATGTTATAAAAGGACGCTCATTAGTGCTACTTACATTCTTTATCAATGTCTTCTAAATCTTCCTATTCAACCGAAAGTCATTTTTCTAAAAATGATGTTTGGGTTATCAAAATTTAGTCACTCGTATTTTTTGTTCTAAAAATGATATTTATGTTATGAAAAGTTAGTCACTGATGTTTTTTTTTTCTCTAAAAGTGATGTTTGTGTAACGAAAATTTAATCACTCTATTTTTTTCTTATAAAAACGATGTTTGTGTAATGAAAGTTTTATCACTCATATTCTTTTTCTAAAAATGAGTTTTATGTAATAAAATTTTAGTCAGTAAATTTTTTTTTCTAAAAATGATATTTGTGTAAAAAAATAAAGTTGCTTATATTTTTTTTCTAAAGAAATGATATTTCTGTATTGAAAATTTAGCCATTCACATTTTTTTCTTCTAAAAATCATATTTCTGTAATGAAAACTGGTCACTAAGGAAGATGAGCATTTCTGCACCATTATAAGTGCCCTAAAGAAATATTTACTGTCCGCATATGAGAATTGGAAAATCTTTGATCATTTTCAAGATCATTTCAAAGGAATTTTCTCTATTAGCCTAAACTATTTTTTTAATTATCATCCATTATTATTTTCTTTTTTCAACAGAAATATTTTTAATACATTTTGTCATGACTTGAAATTTGTTCAATTCAGAACTGTAGGGTCATAAATATGCATTCCATTTACTTTTAAATGTATTGTCGTTATATAAAAATGAGATACTTCGTTTGAATAAAATTGTATTAAAAATATAAATATGATTGCTTCGACTAATTATTATAATTATTTTTATCAAAAAAATGTTTTATTTACTCGTGTAATTTTTCTAACTCATTCAAAAGCACATGGACATTTTAAAAAGTCTTCTTTATTTAGCATTTGATTAATATCTGTCTTCTTGAGGATATCCTGCCCTTTTTACCTTGAATCTTCATTTCGTTTGAAAATTCAAAAATAAAAAAGGTGATAAATTTATTATAATATTTAAACTAACAATTGAAATTTTTTTAAAAAAATAGGAAAAAACTAACTTAAAATTTTTTTTGTGAAAAACAAAATTAAAAGTTAAATTAAACATTTCAATAAAATGTTTAAAAAAATTAAATATTTTAATAAATTTTTAAATGAAATTGAAAGTTAAATGTTAAATGTGTTAATAAATGCTTAATAGCTTTTGGGAATAATATTTTTATTGTCGAGGTCATTCATACTTTTCATTCCCAAATAATAACTGGAAACTAATTTTTCCTAGTAACAATCGGAATAATTAGTTTTATTGTCGAGGGAAATCATTCTTGGAATTATAATTGTATAGAAAATCCTTCGTAGAGATTAATATGAATGATCTGCCTTAGGAAATCATGTCTAGACTGTAGCCTTGGGAAAACTTAAGAAATATTTAATTACTTTTTGGTTTGACTGCAAGTGGAATGAACTTTCTCATCATTTGTTCCATAAAAAATCTTAAATTCTTCACTTGTTTATTTTGCAACGCATTGTTCTGCTTGAAATTTGTTATATACCTGATTTTTTAGATAAGTCCTTTTAAAGTTTGATGAAAATAGTATATAATAGCTTGGATTTCCACAGCAATGATTTAAATGGAAAGTGAACTTTCACTCTTATTAATCAATCAACTTGACGAAGGTTCTGATTTATTATTGAGAAAAAAAGGCTTTTTGAAACTCTAAATTTTTCTAAAATCTAATTATCTTGGGACAACTTAACAGGATAAAAAGCATTCGTAATAATAAAATTTCCTATACCGAAGCAACTAATAATCTTATAAAAAATTTAACTAATAATGAATTCCCCAGAAACTACTGAAACATAGAAATTTTATTTAAAGAAGGTCTAGATCTCTTCTGCACCATTGACACATATTACTAATCCACTAGATGGCGCTCAAATTCTATAATAAATAAACAACGTTGAACAAGATACAAGTAACGATTCCGTTTTTATAATAATTTTACCGGTTACTGGTATGTTCTTTGTTTTTTTTTCTATTTCTTATTTTTAATAATTGATTGTTAATAATTGAGGAAGTTATTAATAATTGATTGTTATTCTTGACTGTTCTTCTTATTTTTAATAATTGATTGTTATTCTTGACTGTTCTTCTTATTTTTAATAATTGATTGTTTCTATTGACTGTTATTCTT